>CM059796.1:33525000-34020000 GCA_030435695.1 Brachymystax lenok tsinlingensis
GATCCTCTCTCACCGTCCCTGACTGCTCCACTCTCCACAGATACCACCCACGCCACAGCCCAGCGCACAGAGCTAGAGACAGAACGAGGAAAGAGGAGAGGGAAACGCTACACCCTCCCAGCAGCTGTTTGTGCCGCGTCTTCTTCTCCCGTTCCCACCATCCTCCCATCCCTCCTTCTGTCTGACTCTCTCTCTCGCTCCTCAAGCCAATTATATCATGAACCTGCCGTGTGCTTGTTGCTAGGGGGGAAGAGAACCAAGAGGAGTGGACCAGCCGATACTTTGTTAAGGTAATGAACACAATATTGAGTTTTGTCACTTGTGTGTGTGTGTGAGTGAGAGAGAGAGCGAGAATGTGTACGTATGTTTATCAAATAACTACGTCAGTTTTGCCAGGTGAATATGGGAATTATGTTACTAGTGTGTGTCGGTGGTTTGGTTTTATTATCCTTGTGGGGACCAGAAGTCCTTGTGGGGACCAGAAGTCCTCACAAGGATACTAAAACAAGGAAAAGTGGCAACATTTCGTCGGTCCCCACAAGAAAAAGCACTTTTTTTAGGCTTAGGGGATTAGGTTCTGGGTTAGGGTTTGAATTAGGTTTAGGGGTTAGGAAAAATAGGATTTTGAATGGGAATCAATTGTTTGGTCCCCACAAGGATAGTACATTGTAAATTTGATAAATGTTAATAAGCTAACATCTGGAATTGTTTTAAGATGGTCAAACAATGGATAATTTAGATATTTGATTTAGAATTTAAGGACCCCTTTAGGTATAAATATATATATATATATAAGTATTTGATAAAATAGCCCAAAGAAATGCATTGAATAACACATTAATAAATGACAAAAAAGACAGTCCAAAAAATAAATCATAAGGAATAAGGTTTTGAAGTGTCTGTCCTATATCTAGAAGATTTAAGAAAGCTGAGGGAGTATTATTTTTATAATTTTTTACACATATTTAACACAGAATTTGGCACAAAACCTCCATGCTGCCATTAGTTTGTATGGGCTACCTTCAGATGACTTCCATTAGTTTGTATGGGCTACCTTCAGATGACTTCCATTAGTTTGTATGGGCTACCTTCAGATGACTTCCATTAGTTTGTATGGGCTACCTTCAGATGACTTCCATTAGTTTGTATGGGCTACCTTCAGATGACTTCCATTCGTTTGTATGGGCTACCTTCAGATGACTTCCATTAGTTTGTATGGGCTACCTTCAGATGACTTTCATTAGTTTGTATGGGCTACCTTCAGATGACTTCCATTAGTTTGTATGGGCTACCTTCAGATGACTTCCATTAGTTTGTATGGGCTACCTTCAGATGACTTCCATTAGTTTGTATGGGCTACCTTCAGATGACTTCCATTAGTTTGTATGGGCTACCTTCAGATGACTTCCATTAGTTTGTATGGGCTACCTTCAGATGACTTCCATTAGTTTGTATGGGCTACCTTCAGATGACTTCCATTAGTTTGTATGGGTTACCTTCGGTATAGCTCCAGGCCTGCAGCAGGGCATCCAGAAAAAATGAAACAGCTGCTACAGGATAGAAGGAGCTGCTACAGGATAGAAGGAGCTGCTACAGGATAGAAGGAGCTGCTACAGGATAGAAGGAGCTGCTACAGGATAGAAGGAGCCGCTACAGGATAAAAGGAGCCGCTACAGGATAGAAGGAGCCGCTACAGGATAGAAGGGGCCGCTACAGGATAGAAGGGGCCGCTACAGGATAGAAGGAGCCGCTACAGGATAGAAACAGCTGTCACAGGATAGGGGATCTCAGTGCTACAGTACAGTAACAGACCACTGTCTTCACCGCTGCTTTCTAATGTGTTTGGTATTCATGTTGAATGTTGTTTGAGTCCTGGCGCTTCTGAATCCTCTACCGTCATTAATATTAATACTCCATAGGGAAGGCAGCTCTCTGTGATTTGTTTGTGGAATATGGGGTTTGTCGCTCTCTCTCTCTCTCCCTCTCTCGCTCGCTCTCTTCTTTCTCAATGTCTGTCTTTCTTTCTCTCTGTATTCACATGTGTGTGCATGTAAGTACGCACTGTGGTCCTGCTTGCCTATCTGCATTTGTGTGACATGCAACAGAGAGTGAAAGATGCATTTTTTTATTTTTTTATTTTATTTTACCAGGTAAGTTGACTGAGAACACGTTCTCATTTACAGCAACGACCTGGGGAATAGTTACAGGGGAGAGGAGGGGGATGAATGAGCCAATTGTAAGCTGGGGATGATTAGGTGACCGTGATGGTATGAGGGACAGCTTGAGAATTTAGCCAGGACACCGGGGTTAACACCCCTACTCTAACGATAAATGCCATAGGATCTTTAATGACCTCAGAGAGCCATGATCTAAGCCAGGTGACAGGGAGCCTGCAGGGAGACAAGGTTATTGATCTGAGCCAGGTGATAACCTGCAGGGAGACGAGGTTATTGATCTGAGCCAGGTGATAACCTGCAGGGAGACGAGGTTATTGATCTGAGCCAGGTGATAACCTGCAGGGAGACGAGGTTATTGATCTGAGCCAGGTGATAACCTGCAGGGAGACGAGGTTATTGATCTGAGCCAGGTAATAACCTGCAGGGAGACCGGGTTATTGTTCTGAGCCAGGTGATAACCTGCAGGGAGACGAGGTTATTGATCTAAGTTTGCAGGGAGCCAATCGACTGGACAATAACTCGGACAGAAAGGTCATGGAACACACACGCATGTAGAGGACATGAGATTGTCATGGTAGCCCCACCTGCGACTTCAAAATTAGTGTCGGCACTCGGGCCAAAAGGGCAATTTACTCCTGGTCTAACAGTCAACACATTGCTTTCTCTTGGTCTTAAAAATATTGTTTTACCCCATTGTTTTACCCCCATTTTTTTCTCCCCAATTTCATGGTATCCAATTGGTAGTTACAGTATTGTCCTATCGCTGCAACTCCCGTACGGACTCGGGAGAGGCGAAGGTCGAGTAAAACACAACCCAACCAAGCCGCACTGCTTCTTGACACAACGCCTGCTTAACCCAGAAGCCAGCCACACAAATCTATTGGAGGAAACACCGTACACCTGGCTACCGTGTCAGTGTGCATTGCGCCCGGCCCACCACAGGAGTCACTAGTGCGCGATGGGGCAGGAACATCCCTGCTGGCCAAATCATCCCCTAACCCAGACGACGCTGGGCCAATTGTGCGCTGCCCCATGGGTCTCCCGGTCGCGGCTGGCTGCAACAGAGCCTGGACTCGAACCAGGATCTCTAGTGGCACAGCTAGCACTGTGATGCAGCACCTTAGACCACTGCACCACTCGGGAGGCCGTTGCGTTCTCTTGGTCTAATGGTCAACACTTTGCTTTCTTCTGGTCTAACAGTCAACACGTTGCTTTCTCTTGGTCTAACAGTCAACACGTTGCTTGCTCCTGGTCTAACGGTCAACACGTTGCTTTCTTCTGGTCTAACGGTCAACACGTTGCTTTCTTCTGGTCTAACGGTCAACACGTTGCTTTCTTCTGGTCTAACGGTCAACACGTTGCTTTCTCTTGGTCTAACGGTCAAAACTTTGCTTTCTCTTGGTCTAACGGTCAACACAGTGCTTTCTCTAGGTATAACGGTCAACACGTTGCTTTCTCTTGTGGGAGACCTGGGTTCATCCTTCCGTTTTACACACACACTCACAGGATCATCAACACAGAGAAGACAGCATTGGCTTACCATTCTCCCCCTTTGAAATGAATCTTAATCAGTACAGTATGCCTGAAGGTCTGATCTGATCCCACTGCTGCCGCCGTCTGATCTGATCTGGTTGAAGTTTGATTTAGATCCCACCTCTGCTTCCTGGAGGTCTGACAGCAGGTAGAAGTTGCACCTAATCACCCTGATACCAGGTCAAATATTGTATCATCTCCCTAATGGTTAAGGTTAGGATTCAGGGTAGAGTAATCTGATCTTAGATCTGTGTTTAGAGGCAACTTGTACCTCTGAGTGTATGGTATGGTATGGTAGACAGTGAGAGCAAAGAAGCGGCTGTTTGGGTATTCACCTCTTCCTCTGCCAGACACCAATATTGTGACAGGTGTCAGCTCGTCAGGTGCCAGCCGGCAGCAGCAGGCTGGAGAGGCGGGACACCTGGAGCTCTAGGAAAAAGAAGGTGGAATGGAAATGGCACTATCGGATCCTCAGAGAGCTGCAGGCAACGTTTCGGGTTTTGAATGCTGGAATAATGTCACCTGTAAATGGTGTTGGTGCTTGTCAGTATGAAGCCTGGCACACGGAGCTCGTATCAGAACAGCCTATTAGGATCACTGGATGTGCAGAAATGTGATCCTCTGTAGCTCAGTTGCTAGAGCATGGATCTTGCAGTGACAAGATAGTGGATTTGATTCCTGGGACCGTACATACGTTAAAAAAAAATATCCACGCATGACTGTAAGTCTCTTGGATAAGAGCGTCTGCTAAATGCCATATAGTATATTATTATATATGATATTATTATTATATATGATATTATTATTTATGATATTATTATATTATTATTATATATGATATTATTATATATTATAAATGGCCATACAGAAGATGTAAAGGTGGATATCTGAACTGAGTAGAATTCATTCTTGAAAGTGAAGTCTTTCCATTTGTTGATTTTGTCACTTTAGAGAAAATACCCATCTTGACTTTTCTCTCATTCTGGCATTGGTCTGTCAAAGTGGGATTGAAATAAGCTCAGGTAATGCTTTGTCACTGTATTCTCAAAACCTCAATTCAAAACGGAATAAAACACCAATACTATCCATAGCCTCACACTACCAACAATAAAATAAACTGTTATCGGATGTATCATCACTATTCACTAGAGTTATACCGTATCATCACTATTCACTAGAGTTATACTGTATCATCACTATTCACTAGAGTTATACCGTATCATCACTATTCACTAGAGTTATACCGTATCATCACTATTCACTAGAGTTATACCGTATCATCACTATTCACTAGAGTTATACCGTATCATCACTATTCACTAGAGTTATACTGTATCATCACTATTCACTAGAGTTATACTGTATCATCACTATTCACTAGAGTTATACCGTATCATCACTATTCACTAGAGTTATACCGTATCATCACTATTCACTAGAGTTATACCGTATCATCACTATTCACTAGAGTTATACCGTATCATCACTATTCACTAGAGTTATACCGTATCATCACTATTCACTAGAGTTATACTGTATCATCACGATTCACTAGAGTTATACCGTATCATCACGATTCACTAGAGTTATACCGTATCATCACGATTCACTAGAGTTATACCGTATCATCACTTTTCACTAGAGTTATACCTTATCATCACTATTCACTAGTTATACTGTATCACTATTCACTAGAGTTATACCGTATCATCACTATTCACTAGTTATACCGTATCATCGCAATTCACTAGAGTTATACTGTATCATCACTATTCACTAGTTATACCGTATCATCGCTATTCACTAGAGTTATACCGTATCATCGCTATTCACTAGAGTTATACCGTATCATCACTATTCACTAGTTATACCGTATCATCACTATTCACTAGAGTTATACCGTATCATCACTATTCACTAGAGTTATACCGTATCTTCCCTATTCACTAGAGTTATACCGTATCTTCCCTATTCACTAGAGTTATACCGTATCATCACTATTCACTAGAGTTATACCGTATCATCACTATTCACTAGAGTTATACCGTATCATCACTTTTCACTAGAGTTATACCTTATCATCACTATTCACTAGAGTTATACCGTATCATTACTATTCACTAGAGTTATACCGTCTCATTACTATTCACTAGAGTTATACCGTCTCATTACTATTCACTAGAGAAAGGATGAAAGAAAGAAAGATGGGAGTGAAAGAGAAGATAAGAGTCAGCTATGATTCTAATGTATTCTTTTCACAGCCTCCAGCGACAGAAGAAGAAAGAGAGCAAGATCACGAAGGAGAAAGACTGAGAAGAAAGTGCGAAGGAGAGAGAGAGCGAAGGAGTAAGACTGAGAAGAAAGAGCGAAAGAGAGAGAGAGAGCGAAGGAGAGAGATAAGACAGAGCTCATCATTGTCTACAGTATGAACCAGTCCAGCCAGGACCAGAGTGGAGTGGGGACAGCAGACCCTGATGAGGACTCTCCCAACATCATTGTCTACAGAAAGGTAGGAGGACACACTGGTCTTTATAACACCATGTTGTGGGAAGGTTGTATGAAGGTAGGACAACACTGGTCTTTATAACACCATGTTGTGGGATGGTTGTATGAATGTAGGACAACACTGGTCTTTATAACACCATGTTGTGGGAAGGTTGTATGAAGGTAGGACAACACTAGTCTTTATAACACCATGTTGTGGGAAGGTTGTATGAAGGTAGGACAACACTGGTCTTTATAAAACCATGTTGTGGGAAGGTTGTATGAAGGTTGTGCAGTGGAAACATGCATTGTGTACAACAGGCTTATGATTATAAGGTAGGAATGCTCTGGCTTCTTTTAGAGAATTATTTATTTCAGCTTTTATTTATTTCATCCCATTCCCAGTGGGTCAGAAGTTTACATACACTAATTTAGTATTCGGTAGCATTGCCTTTAAATTGTTTAACTTGGGTCAAACGTATTGGGTAGCCTTCCACAAGCTTCCCACAATAAGTTGGGTGAATTTTGGCCCATTCCTCCTGACAGAGCTGGTGTAACTGAGTCAGGTCTGTAGGCCTCCTTGCTCGCCCACACATTTTTTATAGGATTGAGGTCAGGGCTTTGTGATGTCCACTCCAATACCTTGACTTTGTTGTCCTTAAGCCATTTTTCCATAACTTTGTATGCTTGGGGTCATTGTCCATTTGGAAGACCCATTTGCGACCAAGCTTTAACTTCCTGACTGATGTCTTTCAACCACTCCACATTTTTTTTGTTAACAAACTATAGTTTTGGCAAGTCTGTTAGGACATCTACTTTGTGCATGACACAAGTAATTTTTCCAACAATTGTTTACCAACAGATCAGTTCACTTATAATTCACTGTATCACAATTCCAGTGGGTCAGAAGTTTACATACACTAAGTTGACTGTGCCTTTAAACAGCTTGGAAAATTCCCGAAAATGTCATGGCTTTAGAAGCTTCTGATAGGCTAATTGACATAATTTGAGTCAATTGGAGGTGTACCTGTGTATGTATTTCAAGGCCTACCTTCAAACTCAGTGCCTCATTGCTTGACATCATGGGAAAATCAAAAGAAATCAGCCAAGACCTCAGAATACAAATTGTAGGCCTCCACAAGTCTGGTTCAACCTTGGGAGCAAGTTCCAACTGCGTGGAGGTACCACGTTCATCTGTACAAACAATAGTACGCAAGTATAAACACCATGGGACCACGCAGCCGTCATACCGCTCAGGAAGGAGACACGTTCTGTCTCCTAGAGATGAACGTACTTTGGTGCGAAAAGTGCAAATTAATCCCAGAACAACAGCAAAGGACCTTGTGAAGATTCTGGTAGAAACAGGTACAGATGTATCTATATCCACAGTAAAACAGGTCCTATATCGACATAACCTGAAAGGCCGCTCAGCAAGGAAGAAGCCACTGCTCCAAAACCGCCCTAAAATAAGCCAGACTACGGTTTGCAACTGCACATGGGGACAAAGCTTGTACTTTTTGGATAAATATCCTCTGGTCTGATGAAACAAAAATAGAACTGTTTGGCCATAATGACCATTGTTATGTTTGGAGGAAAAAGGGGTAGGCTTGCAAGCCGAAGAACACCATCCCAACCGTGAAGCACGGGGGGTGGCAGCATCATGTTGTTGGGGTGCTTTGCTGCAGGAGAAACAGGTGCACTTAACGAAATAGATGGCATCATGAGGAAGGACAATTATATGGATATATTGAAGCAACAACTCAAGACATCAGTCAGGAAGTTAAAACTGGGTTGCAAATGGGTCTTCCAAATGGACAATGACCCCAAGCATACTTCCAAAGTTGTGGCAAAATGGCTGACTCAGTTACACCAGCTCTGTCAGGAGGAATGGGCCAAAATTCACCCAATTTATTGTGGGAAGCTTGTGGAAGGCTACCCAATACATTTGACCCAAGTTAAACAATTTAAAGGCAATGCTACCAAATACTAATTGAGTGTATGTAAACTTCTGACCCACTGGGAATGTGATGAAAGAAATAAAAGTTGAAATAAATCATTCTCTCTACTATTATTCTGACATTTCGCATTCTTAAAATAAAGTGGTGATCCTAACTGACCTAAGACAGGGGAATTTTTACAAGGTTTAAATGTCAGCAATTGTGAAAAACTGAGTTAAAATATATTTGGCTAAGGTGTATGTAAACTTCCGACTTCAACTGTATGTTTGAAGAAAGGTATATTTCTATATTCTATATTAACCAGCTTGTTGAAATGGACCGTGATGAACAAATATCCAAACCGTCAGGCAAAATGATGTTCATTGATGAGCAGTGACGTGTATTCGTTTTGTCTCTCCGTGTTTCATAAACGTCCTCACCGGAGAAAGCATCCGAGCGTACGAAACAGCGCTCCTCTGTTTTAGGATGTGTAGCCCAACTATCTGGTTCTGTCAAAAAGATTCTGACATTGTTGCCGCCCGTAGCGTTGAACGCAAGGCAAGCAAGCGAGCGTTTGGCCTCCCTTGATAAAAAAAAAGGTAGAAAATAATAGATAATCAGAGTTGAGTTAAACTGAGTGAGCTCAGCTGTGAATGGTCCTCGCGCACCAACAAAAAAGTGTCAAGGGAAGCCAGTTTGGATTTGGCTTCACACCAATCACATCACATCTGTACTGGCCAGTGATTATAACAGTGATTCTTATCCAACTGTAAATGTGTACATTGTCCCCTGGCCTGAGAGGATCAAAGTTCAATATGTAGCTAGATGTAGTAACGTTAGCCTAATGTTAACTAGCTGGCCTGGCGCATCGTTGCCCATGAAAGGAAGTTAGGCTAGAGAGCAAGCATTTTAGCCAGGAGGCCTAGGATAACAAACTCAAAGCGTGTACTGTTTGACAGACTCATAGACCATTCAGGGAACATGAAAGAGAGATTGACATTGCTGGCGTTTCTCTACAAGTAGGGTGAGTCAACATGCTTCTTTTTTTTTTTTTACTTGCAAGCACGCACACAAACATGCACACAGAAGTCAGTACCATGGACAGCCACGTCATATTTAGCTTACGTTGATTGGACTAAGTAGTTTTTTGGTATCTTTTAGTTGTCACTGTATTAAGCATTGGGTGATTTAGATGATGTTGAAATGGTGCTGGACTAATAGAGGCAGCTCCTGTTTTCTTTGCGACTGGCGGTAACTCTCCGTGGTTCTAAATCAAACATTAACTTGCTTGACCATGCTGTAGGTCATGTCACTGTTTGTTACATACAATATGCTTTGTGGACTTGACCGGACAGATGTTGGCATGTTGCTCTCTGGTGTTGTGATGAAACAAAGGTGTGGTTGAATGTATTCTGCCACTGTGTCTTCTTATTGTGTCTGCCTAAGGACTATATATCATGGTGTCAAGGTATATGAACAGGTTATAAGAGCAAATGCAATTATCACAACATATAGGTTGTAATATGGCTTTTTCCCACCCTGGCTTGACTTCCCTGGTGATTTTACCCACGCACCGCTACTGACGATGAGGCGACCCTTTCCCACATTTCAAACGTGGTAGAGACGAACACAGTATCCTCCAATGCTTGCTGATAAACCTCTAGTTACTGCTGGTGGAGTGAGCCCTGTGCTCAACAATGCCTTCAAAATGGGTTAAACTGTCAAATGATCGGATACCACAGGTGGCTGCTGAGAGGAGGATGGCTCACAATAATGGCTGGAACAGATTAAATGGAATGGCATCAAAAAACATAGAAATCATGGACTCCCGAGTCTCGCAGCGGTCTAAGGCACTGCGTCTCAGGGCTAGAGGCGTCACTACAGACACGGGTTTGATTCCAGGCTGTATCACAACCGGGCCGTGATTGGGAGTCCCATAGGGCGGCGCACAATTGGCCCAGCGTCGTCCGGGTTTGGCCGGGGTCGGCCGTCATTGTAAATAAGAATTTGTTCTTAACTGACTTGCCTAGTTAAATAAAGGTTGTATATTAAAATAAACATTCAACCACACATTTGTTTCATCACAAAACCAGAGAGCAACTAGCAGCACTCACAAAGAGGGGGGGTTCGACACTCCCTATACACATACACATGGGGCCGTTCGGCTGCCCCCGAGGTGGAACAGCCAGGTAGCCTACTACGTGTAGTAGTTGGATTATCATTGAGAAGCGAAATAGCAGTTAGTATGGCCTGTGTGCGGTTAAAACGCACACAGGCCCCAATGCCCCAATGCGAACATCAAGTGGGGAGTTACATAATTGTTTTCAGCAACTCTGGCTAGTGGCTACAATATGTCAACAACTATAAAGATTAGGCTACATCATCACACAAAACACTGATTGTGTAGGTACTGTGTCTTGCTTGTGCAACCGCAATATCCGTTACAACAGACAGTGGTTGTAAAGCCTTCAAAAAATATTCCGCAGGGTCGGGAGACTATTTGCAGCCCCGGCTTAATTTTAACAATGTGACATATTGACTATATAATGGTAACGTCCCAAATGGTACCCTGTTCTCTATATAGTGCACAATTTTTGACTAGAGTCCAAGTGTAGTATATGCACTAGGGTGCCATTTGAGATGCATGCATGGTGCTCAACAGTGTCTTCTACCATTGTATTGGAGTCATTCTTTCTCCTACATGATTAGCTGTGGCCTGTGGAGCTAAACTCAGCAAAAAAGGACACTGTCTTTCAAAAGGACCCTGTCTTTCAAAAGGACCGTGTCTTTCAAAAGATAATTCGTAAAAATCTAAATAACTTCACAGATCTTCATTGTAAAAGGTTTAAAACACTGTTTACCATGCTTGTTCAATGAACCATAAACAATTAATGAACATGCACCTGTGGAATGTTAAGACACTAACAGTTTACAGACGGTAGACAATTAAGGTCACAGTTATGAAAACTTAGGACACTAAAGAGGCCTTTCTACTGACTCTGAAAAACACCAAAAGAAAAATGGACCAGACAGGACTGGCAAAAAGTGCTCTTCACTGACAAGTCGCGGTTTTGTCTCCCCAGGGGTGATGGTCAGATTAGCGTTTATCGTCTAAGGAATGAGCGTTACACCGAGGTCTGTACTCTGGAGCGGGATCGATTTGGAGGTGGAGGGTCCGTCATGGTCTGGGGCGGTGTGTCACAGCATCATCGGACTGAGCTTGTTGTCATTGCAGGCAAACTCAACGCTGTCCTCCTCCCTCATGTGGTACCCTTCCTGCAGGCACATCCTGACATGATCCTCCAGCATGACAATGCCACCAGCCATACCGCTCGTTCTGTGCGTGATTTCCTGCAGGACAGGAATGTCAGTGTTATGCCATGGCCAGCGAAGGGCCCGGATCTCAATCCCATTGAGCACGTCTGGGACCTGTTGGATCGGAGGGTGAGGGCTAGGGCCATTACCCCCAGAAATGTCTGGGAACTTGCAGGTGCCTTGGTGGAAGAGTAAGGTAACATCTCACAGCAAGAACCGGCAAATCTGGTGCAGTCCATGAGGAGGAGATGCACTTCAGTACTTAATGCAGCTGGTGACCACACCAGATACTGACTGTTACTTTTGATTTTGACCCCCACTTTGTTCAGGGACACATTATTCCAATTCTGTTAGTCACATGTCTGTGGAACTTGATCAGTTTATGTCTCAGTTGTTGAATCTTGTTATGTTCATACAAATATTTACACATGTTAAGTTTGCTAAAAGTAAACGCAGTTGACAGCGAGAGTTTAGTTTGTCAAAGTCTTCTTCAGACTTTCTCACTCCAGGGACTTTCTCTTCTCCATCTCTTTATTGAGTGTCTTCCCTAGCTCAGACATCGCTCTCATCACAGTACCCACACACAGATTCTTTTTTACACTGATCTCAGACCAGTTATTGGTGGGTGGAAGGCTGCAGAGGGATGGGGAACTCTGGAGTAGGTGGAGGTGGTCCTCGGTGTGTGACAGCTGATCCAGTTCAGTGCTTTTTCTCTGTAGCTGAGGGATTTCCTACTCCAACTCTTTGATTAACTCTTCACCCTGCCTCTCTGCCGCTTTCTGCTTCTCCTTAATCACCTCGATGAGCTCAGCCTGGCTTTTCTCAATGCGCCGCACCAGAGCAGTGAAGACCTCCACACTATCTGCTATGTCTTTCTCTGCATCTCTCTTGCTCAGGTCCCCTGAGTGTTTGATCTCCTGAATCTTATGCTTTCGTTCCTAGATCATCTGCTGCACTTTCCTCTTAGTCTTCTCCAGCTGAGCCTTCCTCTCTCCACACTCTTCCTCTATAGGGACAGTCTTGTGAGTCCTGTGGTCTGTCTCAGTGCAGATCTGACACACACAAGCCAGGTCTCTCCTGCAGAACATCTCCAGGGGTCTGCTGTGTCTCTGACACACCTTGTCTTCCAGGTTGTCCATGGGGTCGATCAGCTTGTGTCTAGTCAAGGCTGCCACTCTCTGATGAGGCTCCAGGTGAGTCTCGCAGTAAGAGATCAGGCAGGACTTCAGGGCCTTGTGCTCACCCTCAGTGCAAACATCACAGGACACTTCTCCTGGTTTGGTGAGGTGTAGTTCAACTTCTGGGGTGACGGTTGTGACTTTAACTGGAGACAACTTCCTGAGCTGAGCAGCCATTTTAGAAATGATCCTATTTACGCTGAGATCAGGTCTCCTGTATTTTCACACAGAGGACACTCACAGAGGTCAGTGGTATCCCAATAACCAATGATACAGGCCTTGCGAAAGTTGTGTCCACATGAGAAGGTGACTGGGTCAGTAAATTCATCCAGACGGATGAAACTGGAACTGCTCTTAAGACAGGATAATGCTGGAGGATGCCGTTATTAGGAACAAACCAAAAAAGTGATGTCAAACTATTGTAATACACAGTTGATCATATTACAGTGCATTCGGAAAGTATTCAGACCCATTCACTTTTTCCACATTTTGTTACATTACAGCCTTATTGATTAAATATCTTTTTTTTAACAATCTACACACAATACCCCATAATGGCAAAGCAAAAACAGGTTTTTAGAAATGTTTGCAAATTTATTACAAATAAAAAACAGATACCTTATTTACATAAGTATTCAGACCCTTTGCTATGAGAATTGAAGTTGAGCTCAGGTGCATCCTGTTTCCATTGATCATCCTTGAGATGTTTCTACTACTTGATTGGTCCACCTGTGGTAAATTAAATTGATTAGACATGATTTAACTAAACTGCTAAAATTGGCATCGGAGAGGATGACGTTTTACTCCTAACGCTAAATCTCGACCTCAATCCCATAGAAAATTTGTCGGCAGATCTGAAAAAGTGTGTACGAGCAAGGAGGCCTACAAACCTGATTCAGTTACACCAGCTCTGTCAGGAGGAATGGGCCAAAATTCACCCAACTTATTGTGGGAAGCTTGTGGAAGGCTACACAAAACATTTTACCCAAGTTAAACAATTTAAAGGCAATGCTACCAAATTCTTATTGAGTGTATGTAAACGTCTGACCCACTGGGAATGTGATGAAAGAAATAAAAGCTGAAATAAGTCATTCTCTCTACTATTATTCTGACACTTCACATTCTTAAAATAAAGTGGCGATCCTAACTGACCTAAGACATGGAATTTTTACTATGATTAAATGTCAGAAATTGGGAAAAACTTGCTTCAAATGTATTTGGCTAAGGTGTATGTAAACTTCCGACTTCAACTGTATTTAATAGGCGGTGTCAGAGGAAAGCCCAAAAAAATTGTCACACTCCAGTCACCCAAGTCAGAGACTGTCTAGGACTAAAAGGCTCCTTGTCAGCTTCTCCCCCAAAGCCATAAGACTGCTGAACAATTAACCCAATGATTAACGTTCAAATGCCCCCCCTTCCCCATTTGGTTTGTACACTGCTGCTACTCGCTGTTTATTATCTATGCATAGTCACTTCACCCCTACCTACATGTACAAATTACCTCGACTAACCTGTACCCCCGCACACTGACTTGGTACCGGTATCCCCTGTATATAGCCTCGTTATTGTTATTTTAATGTGTTACTTTTGATTATTTTTTACTTCTGCTCTTAAAGGGATAGACCCTCTGAAATTGATGGCGCCTTTAAAGCTTGACTCATTGACTCAAATATAATGGTGGTACAAGGCAAACACATCAGTCCTGTCTCAACTTAAATGGTATCATCAGAATTGACATTGGATAAAAGTACAGACCCAGAGCGTCAAAATGGCATATCATGTACTGCAATTGGAGGAACAATGGGAAAGTAATGCTGCTTTGAAATTTGTTAAACTTGTAACTCCACTTCTGAGAAATGGCCCTTGAAAAGTTTGGGTTGAGTTTTTACACTTCTTTGTTCACAACCATTCAGCATTGTTCACACCCTCTGAAGCCTTTCTCCACCCATCTCTTTAAGGATTCACGTGAGGCCATGTGCTAAACATTTCAAGACTAAGCGTGGTGAAAAAAGTAGCCTGCTAAATTGTTGAGAGTAGTAGCAACACTTTTGCAGTTCTCCACGGCTATATCGTTCATAAAGCAAAGGTTCTTCTTCTTCTTTGGAGTTGGGCGCGCGGTTGGCATCCAATATGTTACATTACCGCCCCCAACTGGACTATAATATAAATCCATTATACTTTGTGATACAAATCAGATTTTTTTTTTAAACATCCTTCCAACTAACCCTACACTCATTAAAACCCACTACCCCATAACACTACTTTGACCCTATCTGCTCCTGCAACATGCCAACGGCCTGGGAGGATGGTACACCACCACTCAACACACCCTGGAACTCTTCTGAAGTCAAATCTCGTATGACCAAATACTTCTCTGTAGCTGCCACCACAACATCTATTTTCTGTGATTTTCGTTCCATTTCTGCGGTACAGTTAACCATTGCTATGAACGCTAAGAAGCCAAGCTTACTGAAGCAATTATCACGTGTTGGCTTATCCCTCTGTTCTGGCACAGATCTACTACTCACAAGGATCCTCTCAGGATCCCTCATCCTTGACCCATCCTCCTCTACTTTCTTCACTGCCTCAGCATACGACACCTTCTGCACTACTCTGACTCTGGCCACCTCAACCTGCCTCTCTCACACCAGACACTTCCAATCCCCAGCAACATTGGCACGCCTACAGTTGACACACACAACTTTATCCACCGAAGCAACACAGTTCTCTATACCATGCCCTCCTGCACACTTCCCACATTTTGGAATCTCCCTCGTACAAACTGCTGCAACATGACCATAAACGTGGCACCTGAAGCAGTGCAATGGATTCGGCACAAAAGCTCTAACAGGATAACTGATATATCCTAACATGACTTTGTCAGGTAAAGACTCTGACTCAAGGACTGACTCCTCTGTTTCGCCACGCTCACCACCCGGTCTGTGTTGCACCAAAAGGCGGCATCACAAACACAAGGAATGTTCAACTTCAATTGCTCACTCCTTTCAATGGTGCCCTGTTCCTAAGAGCAAAGCAAGAAACAGATCTTGACCCAAGTTGCATGACAAGGAGCACCCGCTCCCTCTGGTCAGAAGAAACACAAACAAATATCACAAGTCTACTACAGGTTACCTTCACTGATTCCGCTACACCCAACTTCTTTCTTACCCTCCCTGAAACCACAAATGGATCCGCCAAAAGGCAAAGATCCACATTCTCCAAAAATGTAACTCCTACTGGACCAGATTCTTCTTGATCATGTCCATTGATGCCAGGCTCGGGTTCCGAGATTTTCACCACACCTTACGCCTCACTTAACTCGCCTTCATTCACTTCTATTTCACCTCCAGAACTTGGTTTGGCGCTAGGCTCACTCTGTTTGCACTTGACACCAATCTTCCACATTTCTATCGACATCTTCCTCAAATTCAAATCCAACCATCTTGTTAGCGGAATATACTTCCCTAACCAATCGTTAGCGAAGATTACCTGAGCAGCACATGTTATAGACAGAAGCCTGCGACACGGCAGACCAATCAGAACTCATCTCTCGGCATGTCCAGTCCACCCATTAGCTCAGCCAATCAAATTACATTATATTAGTCACATGCGCCTGGAATACAACAGGTGTAGACCTTACAGTGAAATGCTTACTGACGAGCCCTTAACCAACAATGCAGTTTAAAACAAAAAAAGAAGAGTAAGAATATGAAATAAAAGTAACAAGTAATTTAAGAACAGCAGTAAAAAAGCAATAGCGAGACTTTATACAGGGGGTACCGGTACAGTCAATGTGCAGGGACACCGGTTAGTCGAGGTAATTGAGGTATTATGTACAGTGGGGCAAAAAAGTATTTAGTCAGCCACCAATTGTGCAAGTTCTCTCACTTAAAAAGATGAGAGAGGCCTGTAATTTTCATCATAGGTACACTTCAACTATGACAAACAAAATGAGGAAAGAAAATCCAGAAAATCACATTGTAGGATTTTTAATGAATTTATTTGCAAATTATGGTGGAAAATAAGTATTTGGTCACATACAAACAAGCAAGATTTCTGGCTCTCACAGACCTGTAACTTCTTCTTTAAGAGGCTCCTCTGTCCTCCACTCGTTACCTGTATTAATGGCACCTGTTTAAACTTGTTATCAGTATAAAAGACACCTGTCCACAACCTCAAACAGTCACACTCCAAACTCCACTATGGCCAAGACCAAAGAGCTGTCAAAGGACACCAGAAACAAAATTGTAGACCTGCACCAGGTTGGGAAGACTGACTCTGCAATAGGTAAGCAGCTTGGTTTGAAGAAATCAACTGTGGGAGCAATTATTAAGAAATGGAAGACATACAGGACCACTGATAATCTTCCTCGATCTGGGGCTCCACGCAAGATCTCACCCCGTGGGGTCAAAATGATCACAAGAACGGTGAGCAAAAATCCCAGATCCACACGGGGACCTAGTGAATGACCTGCAGAGAGCTGGGACCAAAGTAACAAAGCCTACCATCAGTAACACACTACGCCGCCAGGGACTCAAATCCTGCAGTGCCAGACGTGTCCCCCTGCTTAAGCCAGTACATGTTCAGGCCCGTCTAAAGTTTGCTAGAGAGCATTTGGATGATCCAGATGAGGATTGGGAGAATGTCAGATGAAACCAAAATATAACTTTTTGGTAAAAACTCAACTCGTCGTGTTTGGAGGACAAAGAATGCTGAGTCTCATCCAAAAAACACCATACCTACTGTGAAGCATGGGGGTGGAAACATCATGCTTTGGGGCTGTTTTTCTGCAAAGGGACCAGGACGACTGATCCGTGTAAAGGAAAGAATGAATGGGGCCATGTATCGTGAGATTTTGAGTGAAAACCTCCTTCCATCAGCAAGGGCATTGAAGATGAAACGTGGCTGGGTCTTTCAGCATGACAATGATCCCAAACACACCGCCCGGGCAACGAAGGAGTGGCTTCAGAAGAAGCATTTCAAGGTCCTGGAGTGGCCTAGCCAGTCTCCAGATCTCAACCCCATAGAAAATCTTTGGAGGGAGTTGAAAGTCCGTGTTGCCCAGCGACAGCCCCAAAACATCACTGCTCTAGAGGAGATCTGCATGGAGGAATGGGCCAAAATACCAGCAACAGTGTGTGAAAACCTTGTGAAGACTTACAGAAAACGTTTGACCTCTGTCATTGCCAACAAAGGGTATATAACAAAGTATTGAGATAAACTTTTGTTATTGACCAAATACTTATTTTCCACCATAATTTGCAAATAAATAAATAAAAAATCCTACAATGTGATTTTCTGGATTTCTTTTTCTCATTTTGTCTGTCATAGTTGAAGTGTACCTATGATGAAAATTACAGGCCTCTCTCATCTTTTTAAGTTGGAGAACTTGCACAATTGGTGGCTGACTAAATACTTTTTTGCCCCACTGTACATGTAGGTAGAGTTATTAAAGTGACTATGCATAGTAGCAGCGGTGTAAAAGAGGAGGGGGGGGCAATGCAAATAGTCTGGGTAGCCATTTGATTAGATGTATAAGCTTCCGGGTTAGACTCCCTCTCCTTGAAAGCAGCAGCTCTAACCTTTAGCTCAGTGTGGATGTTGCCTGTAATCCATGGCTTCTGTTTGGGGTATGTACGCACGGTCACTGTGGGGACGATGTCATCGATGCACTTATTGATGAAGCCAATGACTGATGTGGTGTACTCCCCAATGCCATTGGAGGAATCACGGAAAATATTCCAGTCTGTGCTAGCAAAATAGTCCTGTAGCTTAGCATCTGCTTCCTCTGACCGCTTAAATTTTTTCTTGTAAGCAGGAATCAGGAGGATAGAATTATTGTCAGATTTGCCAAATGGAGGGCGAGGGAGAGCTTTGTATGCGTCTCTGTGTGTGGAGTAAAGGTGGTCCAGAGTTTTTTCACTCCGGTTGCACATTTAACATGCTCATAGAAATTTGGTAGGACCGATTTAAATTTCCCTGCATTAAAGTCCCCAGCCACTAGGAGCGCCGCCTCTGGGTGAGCGTTTTCCTAGTTGCTTATGGCGGAATACAGCTCATTGAGTGCGGTCTTAGTGCCAGCATTGGTCTGTGGTGGTATGTAGCCCGCTATGAAAAATACAGATGAAATCTCTCTAGGTAGATAGTGTGGTCTACAGCTTATCATGAGATACTCTTCCTCAGGCGAGCAAAACCTAGAGACTTCCTTAGATATCGTGCACCAGCTGTTATTTACAAAAATACATAGTCCGCCGCCCCTTGTCTTACCAGACGCCACTGTTCTATCCTGCCGATACAGCGTGTAACCAGCCAGCTGTATGTTGATAATGTCGTCGTTCAGCCACGACTCCGTGAAGCATGAGATATTACCCTTTTGAATGTCCCGTTGGTAGTTTAATCTTCCGCGTAGGTCATCGATTTTATTTTCCAAAGATTGCACGTTTGCTTGCAGAATGGAAGGCAGTGGGGGTTTATTCTAATTCTCTGAATTCGTGGCTAGCGTGAAGGTTCTTGTAGATTTTTCCTTGGCTAAACCAACTAGGTTTGTAATTTAAGAATTTTATTTGTATTTACAGATGACATACAAGTTTGTTATTAAGGCACGTGAAGGTTCACATGTTCCTGAAGGCATTTAAAAAAAATTATGCTCAAATGCCTTTCCTGTGAAGTAGTGACGTCCATCATGTGCCCAGCTTTTTTGAACGGGTCACATGCTGTACACACTGAGTATACGAAACATTAAGCTGTTTTCATGACAGACTGATCCCTTATTGATGTCACCACTTCAATCAGTGTAGATGAAGGGGAGGAGACGGGTTAAAGAACGATGAAGTGCCTTTGAACGGGGTATTGGAGATAGGTGCCAGGTGCACCGGTTTGACTGTGTCAAGAACTGCACCGCGTCTAGGTTTTTCACGCTCAACTGTTTCCCGTGGTGATCGAGAATGGTCCATCAACCAAAGGACATCCAGTCAACTTGACACAACTGTGGGACCAGCCAACTTGACACAACTGTGGGACCAGCCATCTTGACACAACTTTAAAGGTTGCATCAATGGAAGTTTATTTGCTAATTGTCAATCTAAAAATGTGTCTTGAGTATTGGCTTTATGGTTTGTATACATATAATATTAATATTACACAATCCTTAGTTTTGGCAAACAAACTAGCAATATAAACTTTTGCTCGCGGCCAGGGCAGGTGTGCTCCTCCCCTGGCCATGTAGTGGACCCTTTTTGTCTCAAAAACACTGGCAAATCTTCCATAATTTAACTTTAAAGTTATCCTTGGAGGAAATGGCTTGTATAACTCCACCTTAGGACTATAACATCACGTTTCACCCTGAGATCTCTTGTGATGTCAAAAACATTGTCAGTCACAAAGGACATGGCTGTTAGTTAGGATCTGTGTGCTTCTGTGAGTGTGTGTGCGTGTGTATGTATGTTATCAACAAGCTCTTAGTCTCAAGTCAGAATTTTCTCAAACGTCAAATATCGAAGTTAATCCAAACGTCATATTTCGAAGTATTTGGTTACTTCTCTGTATCGTTCCAAGGTTAAGTTTAGGCATTAATGCAGAATACTTAAGGTTAGGCATTGACTCTGAATGGTTAACGTTTGGGATAGGCTTAAAATAAAACTGTCAAAAACAACTTTCTATCGCTGGATTCAAAACATTCAACCTTTGGAACGAAAGGTCGAAGCTTGCACCCATTCACCGTCCTCTTCCTAGCAAAGCATACTTGAAGGTAACAGCGCTCACGCTCGTCTCCCGACGTCCTCAGACATGGATGGACGTTGAATACTGACTTGCATCCGGGGTGACCTGCCTGACGTTCGTCCCAATATAACTTGTGATTAGAGGACAATAGAGCTAGTCTAGAACTGAGCCATGTGGAACGTGTTGTAAAGTGTCATTCATGGAATCTTGAGAATGGCTATAGATGGCTGGATGAGATGAGAGTTGTACTGAGGATGAAAACTGAGCTGTGTGTGTGGAGGGGCGGTTGTGTGTGTGTGTGTGTGTGTGTATGCACGCGTGTCCGTGTTTATATCTTTGTGTGTGCGTGCGTGTGTGCATTTGTGTTCCCAGCTAAAACAATACAACTCCCCCCTGGCAGACATTACAAAGGACTTCACTTCAAAGAGAAGTACAAACCGTCTCATTTCCACAAAGACAAAGACATTCAGAGACAAAAGATACAACATACAGACACACTACCTCCTAAAATACTAGAGCCATGGATAGCACAGTGAGGTCTGCCTGTTAGCTAATTGGCGCTAGGCCCTCGTTGGCGAGGTGTTAATATTTGGATGGGTAACACACTACCACACAATGGACAGATACACCTGCAGGTATTATTGTGCTAATGTTGCTGATGAAGCTAGGCACGACAGCACCTGTATTTTTTCTCTAAACCAAAATGCTAGCTTGGTTCACTAAAACTCTCAACACCCCCATCTTGGCTCTCTGGAAATACTATCAAACTAAACATGAAAACAACCCTTCTATTGCTGTTTTGAAGAAGGGACTGAGGGTCCCCACGTTCACTGGATAGTGTATATTTTGTATTTGTATTAATTAAGGATCCACTCTATTTCCTGCCAAGGCAGCAGCTACTCTTCCTGGGGTTTATTATGTACCCCCATTAGTTTCTGCCAAGGCAGCAGCTACTCTTCCTGGGGTTTATTATGGATCCCATTAGTTCCTGCCAAGGCAGCAGCTACTCTTCCTGGGCTTTATTAAGGATCCCCATTAGTTCCTGCCAAGGCAGAAGCTACTCTTCCTGGGTCTTTTAGGGATTCCCATTAGTTCTGCCAAGGCAGCAGTGACTCGTCCTGGGGTTATTAAGGATTCCCATTACTTCTGCCAAGGCAGCAACTACTCTTCCTGGGGTTTATTATGGATCCCATTAGTTCCTGCCAAGGCAGCAGCTACTCTTCTTGGGGTTTATTAAGGATCCCCATTTGTTCCTGCCAAAGCAGCAGCTACTCTTCTTGGGGATTATTAAGGATCCCCATTACTTCTGCCAAAGCAGCAGCTACTTTTCCTGGGGTTTATTAAGGATCCCCGTTATTTCCTGCCAAGGCAGCAGCTACTCTTCCTGGGGTTTATTATGGATCCCCATTAGTTCTGCCAAGGCAGCAGCTACTCTTCCTGGGGTTTATTATGGATCCCCATTAATTCCTGCCAAGGCAGCAGCTACTCTTCCTAGGGATTATTATGGATCCCCATTAGTTCTGCCAAGGCAGCAGCTACTCTTCCTGGGGTTTATTATGCTTCCCATTAGTTCCTGCCAAGGCAGCAGCTACTCTTCCTGGGCTTTATTAAGGATCCCCATTAGTTCCTGCCAAGGCAGAAGCTACTCTTCCTGGGTCTTTTAGGGATTCCCATTAGTTCTGCCAAGGCAGCAGTGACTCGTCCTGGGGTTATTAAGGATTCCCATTACTTCTGCCAAGGCAGCAGCTACTCTTCCTGGGATTTATTAAGGATCCCCATTATTTCCTGCCAAGGCAGCAGCTACTCTTCCTGCAGTTTATTATGGATCCCCATTAGTTCTGCCAAGGCAGCAGCTACTCTTCCTGGGGTTTATTAAGGATCCCCATTAGTTCCTGCCAAGGCAGCAGCTACTCTTCCTGGGTCTTTTAGGGATCCCCATGAGTTCTGCCAAGGCAGCAGCGACTCGTCCTGGGGTTATTAAGGATTCCCATTAGTTCCTGCCAAGGCAGCAGCTACTCTTCCCGGGGTTTATTAAGGATCCCCATTAGTTCCTGCCAAGGCAGAAGCTACTCTTCCTGGGTCTTTTAGGGATCCCCATGAGTTCTGCCAAGGCAGCAGCTACTCTTCCTGGGGTTTATTATGGATCCCAATTAGTTCCTGCCAAGGCAGCAGCTACTCTTCTTGGGGATTATTAAGGATCCCCATTACTTCTGCCAAAGCAGCAGCTACTTTTCCTGGGGTTTATTAAGGATCCCCGTTATTTCCTGCCAAGGCAGCAGCTACTCTTCCTGGGGTTTATTATGGATCCCCATTAGTTCTGCCAAGGCAGCAGCTACTCTTCCTGGGGTTTATTATGGATCCCCATTAGTTCCTGCCAAGGCAGCAGCTACTCTTCCTGGGGTTTATTATGGATCCCGGTAAGTTCCTGCCAAGGCAGCAGCTACTCTTCCTGGGGTTTATTATGGATCCCCATTAGTTCCTGCTAAGGCAACAGCTACTCTTCCTGGGGTGTATTAAGGATCCCCATTAGTTCTGCCAAGGCAGCAGCTACTCTTCCTGGGGTTTATTAAGGATCCCCATTAGTTCTGCCAAGGCAGCAGCTACTCTTCCTGGGGTTTATTACGGATCCCCATTAGTTCCTGCCAAGGCAGCAGCCTGTGTTTGTGGGATGTGATTGAGACAAAAATATCACTCTTCATATTCTGCCAGAGAGCACAGTTGAATTGTTATTGTTATGCTGGCAGTACACTGTCGAGACATGAATCCAAACGTGTGTGTTTGGCTGTAGAAAAGCAACGTTATTTTGGTCGTGGTGGTAGCCAGCTTTGCTTCAATAAGACAGGTGTTTAGAGCTAAAGCAGGGTGGGTGTTGTGTATTCAGGGTCTAAAAGTGATATAGTTGTAGCCCTAGGGGCTGAGGCAGGGGTCACGGTAGTGTAGGCCACAGTGCTACATGTCAGGATTAATGAATGCGAACTTTACCCATGCACGTACATGCACACACACACACGACTCCACCCGCTCGACTGATGAATTCAGAAGGGTCCCCCAACATGGAATTCGTATTAGCCTCTCTCTCTCGCTCTCTCTCCTAACTACAGTGGGGCAAAAAAGTATTTAGTCAGCCACCAATTGTGCAAGTTCTCTCACTTAAAAAGATGAGAGAGGCCTGTAACTTTCATCATAGGTACACTTCAACTATGACAGACAAAAGGAGGAAAAAAAATCCAGAAAATCACATTGTAGGATTTTTAATGAATTTATTTGCAAATTATGGTGGAAAATAAGTATTTGGTCACATACAAACAAGCAAGATTTCTGGCTCTCACAGACCTGTAACTTCTTTTTTAAGAGGCTCCTCTGTCCTCCACTCGTTACCTGTATTAATGGCACCTGTTTGAACTTGTTATCAGTATAAAAGACACCTGTCCACAACCTCAAACAGTCACACTCCAAACTCCACTATGGCCAAGACCAAAGAGCTGTCAAAGGACACCAGAAACCAAATTGTAGACCTGCACCAGGTTGGGAAGACTGAATCTGCAATAGGTAAGCAGCTTGGTTTGAAGAAATCAAC
The DNA here is from genome assembly GCA_030435695.1 of Brachymystax lenok tsinlingensis. Classification (NCBI taxonomy): domain Eukaryota; kingdom Metazoa; phylum Chordata; class Actinopteri; order Salmoniformes; family Salmonidae; genus Brachymystax; species Brachymystax lenok. The sequence continues at coordinate 33,548,921 of CM059796.1, forward strand.
TGTGGGAGCAATTATTAGGAAATGGAAGATATACAAGACCACTGATAATCTTCCTCGATCTGGGGCTCCATGAGATCTCACCCGTGGGGTCAAAATGATCACAAGAACGGTGAGCAAAAATCCCAGAACCACACGGGGACCTAGTGAATGACCTGCAGAGAGCTGGGACCAAAGTAACAAAGCCTACCATCAGTAACACACTACGCCGCCAGGGACTCAAATCCTGCAGTGCCAGACGTGTCCCCCTGCTTAAGGCAGTACATGTTCAGGCCCGTCTGAAGTTTGCTAGAGAGCATTTGGATGATCCACATGAGGATTGGGAGAATGTCATATGGTCAGATGAAACCAAAATATAACTTTTTGGTAAAAACTCAACTCGTCGTGTTTGAAGGACAAAGAATGCTGAGTTGCATCCAAAGAACACCATACCTACTGTGAAGCATGGGGGTGGAAACATCATGCTTTGGGGCTGTTTTTCTGCAAAGGGACCAGGACGACTGATCCGTGTAAAGGAAAGAATGAATGGGGCCATGTATCGTGAGATTTTGAGTGAAAACCTCCTTCCATCAGCAAGGGCATTGAAGATGAAACGTGGCTGGGTCTTTCAGCATGACAATGATCCCAAACACACCGCCGCAACGAAGGAGTGGCCGTAAGAAGCATTTCAAGGTCCTGGAGTGGCCTAGCCAGTCTCCAGATCTCAACCCCATAGAAAATCTTTGGAGGGAGTTGAAAGTCCGTGTTGCCCAGCGACAGCCCCAAAACATCACTGCTCTAGAGGAGATCTGCATGGAGGAATGGGCCAAAATACCAGCAACAGTGTGTGAAAACCTTGTGAAGACTTACAGAAAACGTTTGACCTCTGTCATTGCCAACAAAGGGTTGAGATAAACTTTTGTTATTGACCAAATACTTATTTTCCATCATAATTTGCAAATAAATGTATTAAAAATCCTACAATGTGATTTTCTGGATTTTTTTTCCTCCTTTTGTCTGTCATAGTTGAAGTGTACCTATGATGAAAATTACAGGCCTCTCTCATCTTTTTAAGTGAGAGAACTTGCACAATTGGTGGCTGACTAAATACTTTTTTGCCCCACTGTATCTCTCTCTCTCTCAATTCAATTTGCTTTATTGGCATGACGTAACAATGTACATATTGCAAAAGCTTGCTTACAATATGAAAATAATAAGAATCAAAACTCTCTCTCTTTCCTCTCTCTTGCTCTCCTCTCTCTCTCTCTCTCTCTCTCTCTCTCTCTCTCTCTCTCTCTCTCTCTCTCTCTCTCTCTCTCTCTCTCTCTCTCTCTCTCTCTCTCTCTCTCCTCACTTCTCTCTCTCTCTCTCCTCACTCCTCTCTCTCTCTCTCTAATTTATTCATTGCTGAATGCTAACATAAATAAACATTTTTCTTGAGGTTCAGTATTGTAGTGTTATTTTTTCATTTTTGATTGACAGGGCGGAACCTTAGACTCTTTGCTTGCATGAAGCAGGGACAGAGTGGAAAGAGACAGACATAGACTGGTATTAGAGAGAGAGAGAGACAGGAAGAGAGAGATGGGGAGAGACAGCGAGAGAGAGAGACCGATAGGTAGGAGAGTGAGGAAGAGAGAGAGAGACCAATAGGTAGGTGCATCACCCCCACATCATCCCCACATCACCCCCACATCACCCCCACATCACCCCCACATCATCCCCACATCACCCCCACATCACCCTCACATAAACCTCTCATCACCCTCACATAAACCTTTCATCACCCTCACTTTACTCTTTCATCAAATTCACATTACCCTCATCACCCTCTCATCACCTTCTTTTCTTCCACCTTTCCTCTCACTCTCCTCCTTCTCCTCCTACTCTGCTCTCCCCAAGCTTGTTCACAGGGTTTGACTTGTTCTTGCATGGTGTGTGTGCTCGGCCTCTGTGTCTGAATAAGTGTGTGTGGAGGACAACGATATCATCAGTAGGTGGAAGCTGGAGTCTACACGGCCAAGGTCTGTGGGTCTAACCTGTTGGAGATGACACTGCCCAGGTCTGTGGGTCTAACCTGTTGGAGATTACACCGCCCGGGTCTGTGGGTCTAACCTGTTGGAGATTACACCGCCCGGGTCTGTGGGTTAGCTCTCTGGGTTAGGGTTAAGGGTTAAGGTTAGGAGATAGGTTAAAGGGTTAAGGTTAGGCTTAGGGGAAGGGTTAGTTCACACGCTAAGAAGTTGCAAAGTAGCGAAAAAGTAGTAAGTAGTTGCAAAGTAGCGAAAAAGTAGTAAGTAGTTGCTAATTAGCTGAAATGCTTAAGTTGCCCGTGATGAGATTCAAACACGCAACCTTTGGGTTGCTAGACATTCGAGCTATACGTCCACCAATCGACCCCGACCAACCACTCTCCTATCTTATGTAACCATACCAAATACAACATACAGTATCATACTAATTTGAGTGTCGCGGAATTACGTTTACTATGTTGCGTCTAGTCTATGAGACCAGGCTGGGTGGAATGAAGCCGAAGTTCATTTGTCATCCAGCAGCTTTAATAAGGAAAGCCTGTCTTTGGAGAGGGAGGAGAGAATGTAATTATTCCATTTACACAGGTGAAAGGGTAGAATTATGTTGTGCCATGTAGACAGGCTGGAAGTTTAGTTGATTATGGGAAGTTAGTGCCATTCAAAATTAGTGCCATTCAAAATGAACACACTCAAAAATCTGTTTTGCACTTTTATTTCTACCTGTGATATACAGAAACGTTGCCTAATGAACAAAAAACATTAACTCATCAATTAATTCTAAGTGAACTCTTCCTGGAAGAGCCATCCTACTTTAAAGGTTCCTGAAAGTGCAATCACTCTTTACCTCCTCCTAAAAGAGCCATCCCTCTTTACCTCTCTGAAAGAGCCATCCTTCTTTACCTCTTCCTGAAAGAGCCATCCTCCTTTACCTCTTCCTAAAGAGACATCCGTCTTTACCTCTTCCTAAAGAGACATCCTTCTTTACATCTTCCTAAAGAGCCATCCTTCTTTACGTCTTCCTAAAGAGCCATCCATCTTTACCTCTTCCTAAAGAGCTATCTGTCTTTACCTCTTCCTAAAGAGCCATCCTTCTTTACCTCTTCCTAAAGAGCCATCCCTCTTTACCTCAGTTAAAGTCAGTTGATAGTATAGCAGCCACCACCCTGTGTTAGTTTACAAGGATGAGGCTGAGTGTGGTGACTGAGTTTGTGTGGTGACTGAGTGTGAGTGTGTGGTGACTGAGTTTTTGTGGTGACTGAGTGTGTGGTGAATGAGTTTGTGTGGTACCTCTTCCTGAAAGAGCCATCCTTCTTTACATCCTTCTAAAGAGCCATCCTTTTTTACATCTTCCTAAAGAGCCATCCTTCTTTACTTCTTCCTAAAGAGCCATCCGTCTTTACCTCTTCCTAAAGAGACATCCTTCTTTACCTCTTCCTGAAAAAGCCATCCTTCTTTACCTCTTCCTAAAGAGCCATCCTTCTTTACCTCCTCCTGAAAGAGCCATCCTTCTTTACCTCTTCCTGAAAGAGCCATCCTTCTTTACCTCTTCCTAAAGAGCAATCCTTCTTTACCTCTTCCTAAAGAGCCATCCTTCTTTACATCTTCCTGAAAGAGCCATCCCTCTTTACCTCTTCCTAAAGAGCCATCCTTCTTTACCTCTTCCTAAAGAGCCCTCCCTTTTTACCTCTTCCTAAAGAACCATCCTTCTTTACATCTTCCTGAAAGAGCCATCCTTCTTTACCTCTTCCTAAAGAGCCATCCTTCTTTACCTCTTCCTAAAGAGACATCCTTCTTTACCTCTTCCTAAAGAGCCATCCTTCTTTACATCTTCCTGAAAGAGCCGTCACTCTTTACCTCTTCCTAAAGAACCATCCCTCTTTACCTCTTCCTAAAGAGCCATCCTTCTTTACCTCTTCCTAAAGAGCCATCCTTCTTTACATCTTCCTAAAGAGCCATCCGTCTTTACCTCTTCCTAAAGAACCATCCTTCTTTACATGTTCCTGAAAGAGCCATCCTTCTTTACCTCTTCCTAAAGAGCCATCCTTCTCTACCTCTTCCTGAAAGAGCCATCCTTCTTTACCTCTTCCTAAAGAGCCGTCCGTCTTTACCTCTTCCTAAAGAGCCATCCCTCTTTACATCTTCCTAAAGATCCATCCTTCTTTACCTCTTCCTAAAGAGACATCCTTCTTTACCTCTTCCTAAATAGCCATCCCTCTTTACATCTTCCTAAAGAGCCATCCCTCTTTACCTCAGTTAAAGTCAGTTGATAGTATAGCAGCCACCACCCTGTGTTAGTTTACAAGGATGAGGCTGAGTGTGGTGACTGAATTTGTGTGGTGACTGAGTGTGAGTGTGTGGTGACTGACTTTTTGTGGTGACTGGGTGTGTGGTGAATGAGTGTGAGTTTTTGTGGTGACTGCATTTGTGTGGTACCTCTTCCTGAAAGAGCCATCCTTCTTTACATCCTTCTAAAGAGCCATCCTTTTTTACATCTTCCTAAAGAGCCATCCGTCTTTACCTCTTCCTAAAGAGCCATCCTTCTTTACCTCTTCCTGAAAGAGCCATCCTTCTTTACCTCTTCCTAAAGAGCCATCCTTCTTTACCTCTTCCTGAAAGAGCCATCCTTCTTTACCTCTTCCTAAAGAGCAATCCTTCTTTACCTCTTCCTAAAGAGCCATCCTTCTTTACCTCTTCCTAAAGAGCCATCCTTCTTTACATCTTCCTGAAAGAGCCATCCTTCTTTACCTCTTCCTAAAGAGACATCCTTCCTTACATCTTCCTAAAGAGCCATCCTTCTTTACCTCTTCCTAAAGAGCCATCCCTTTTTACCTCTTCCTAAAGAACCATCCTTCTTTACATCTTCCTGAAAGAGCCATCCTTCTTTACCTCTTCCTAAAGAGACATCCTTCTTTACCTCTTCCTAAAGAGCCATCCTTCTTTACATCTTCCTGAAAGAGCCATCACTCTTTACCTCTTCCTAAAGAACCATCCCTCTTTACCTCTTCCTAAAGAGCCATCCTTCTTTACCTCTTCCTAAAGAGACATCCTTCTTTACCTCTTCCTAAAGAGCCATCCTTCTTTACATCTTCCTGAAAGAGCCATCACTCTTTACCTCTTCCTAAAGAACCATCCCTCTTTACCTCTTCCTAAGGAGCCATCCTTCTTTACCTCTTCCTAAAGAGACATCCTTCCTTACATCTTCCTAAAGAGCCATCCTTCTTTACCTCTTCCTAAAGAGCCATCCCTTTTTACCTCTTCCTAAAGAACCATCCTTCTTTACATCTTCCTGAAAGAGCCATCCTTCTTTACCTCTTCCTAAAGAGCCATCCTTCTTTACCTCTTCCTAAAGAGACATCCTTCCTTACATCTTCCTAAAGAGCCATCCTTCTTTACCTCTTCCTAAAGAGCCATCCCTTTTTACCTCTTCCTAAAGAACCATCCTTCTTTACATCTTCCTAAAGAGCCATTCTTCTTTACCTCCTCCTAAAGAGCCATCCTTCTTTACCTCTTCCTAAAGAGCCATCCTTCTTTACACCTTCCTAAAGAGCCATCCGTCTTTACCTCTTCCTAAAGAACCATCCTTCTTTACATGTTCCTGAAAGAGCCATCCTTCTTTACCTCTTCCTGAAAGAGACATCCTTCTTTACCTCTTCCTGAAAGAGCCATCCTTCTTTACCTCTTCCTAAAGAGCCATCCTTCTTTACCTCTTCCTGAAAGAGCCATCCTTCTTTACCTCCTCCTAAAGAGCCGTCCGTCTTTACCTCTTCCTAAAGAGCCATCCCTCTTTACCTCAGTTAAAGTCAGTTGATAGTATAGCAGCCACCACCCTGTGTTAGTTACAAGGATGAGGCTGAGTAGGGTGATTGTGTTTGTGTGGTGACTGAGTGTGTGGTGACTGAGTGTGTGAGTAGGGTGACTGTGTTTGTGTGGTGACTGAGTGTGTGGTGACTGAGTGTGTGAGTAGGGTGACTGTGTTTGTGGTGACTGAGTGTGTGGTGACTGAGTGTGTGGTGACTGAGTGTGTGAGTAGGGTGACTGTGTTTGTGGTGACTGAGTGTGTGGTGACTGAGTGTGTGTGTGTGGGGTGAATGAGTGTGTGAGTGTGGGGTGACTGAGTGTGGGGTGACTGAGCGAGTGTGTGAGTGTGGGGTGACTGAGCGAGTGTGTGGTGACTGAGCGAGTGTGTGGTGACTGAGCGAGTGTGTGGTGACTGAGCGAGTGTGTGGTGACTGAGTGTGTGTGTGTGGGGTGACTGAGTGTGAGTGTGTGGTGACTGAGTGTGTGGTGACTGAGTGTGTGTGTGTGTGGGGTGAATGAGTGTGTGAGTGTGGGGTGACTGAGTGTGGGGTGACTGAGTGTGGGGTGACTGAGTGTGTGAGTGTGGGGTGACTGAGCGAGTGTGTGGTGACTGAGCGAGTGTGTGGTGACTGAGTGTGTGGTGACTGAGTGTGAGTGTGTGGTGACTGAGTGTGTGGTGACTGAGTGTGAGTGTGTGGTGACTGAGTGTGTGGTGACTGAGTTTGTGGTGACTGAGTGTGTGTGTGTGTGGTGACTGTGTGTGTGTGGTGACTGAGTGTGGGGTGACTGAGTGTGTGGTGACTGATGGACAGCTCTCACTGAGCCTCTCAGGCTAGCTGATCAATACCCATCAGAGCCGGTAGAGTGCTGTAGTCAGGAGAAGACTACTGGAGATGGGACCTGAACGAGCCTTGGCCTGTAATGAGGTCGAAATGACTCACACACCACACCTTAATGAACACGATAGGAGACAGAGAGCTGGTTTCAAGTGCAGGGCGCAGCAGGTGTTTATTGTAAAGAACCACAGGAGGAGGCAGGTAGCTGGGTCCAGGGGCAGGCAGAAGGTCATACACAGGGGGTTCAAAAAGGCAACAGTACAGGCAGGGAAAAGGCTAGTAATGTTGTCTGGGAGATCAGGCAATAGGTTGATAACAGGAAATCCGATAGGCTGAAGTACAGGCAGGGAAAAGGCAAAAGGCGTAGTTAGTTTTTGCCTGCCTCACTATCATACACGGGAGGATTAAATTACGGGAAAAACAGAGCTCCGAATAGAAGTGTGTCACAAAACAAACAATACCTAAAAAATGATGGGGTGCAAAGAACTGAACTAAATAGTGTGTGATAATGACATACAGGTGTGTGATCAGAATTCAGGTGATTGGGATCTGGAAAGTGAGCTGCGTTCAGGGGATCTATGTGTTTGAGAGTGTGAGTTGGAAGCAGACGTTACACACACACAAACAAACACAAACACACAGACACAAACACACACACAAACACACAGACAGACACACAAACACACATACACACACACGCCACACATGAAACTGTGACGTATCTCCATCCGCTTAGCTCTCACTAATGTAACTTCCTGTCAGTCCTCTACTTCCTCAGTGTGTCCTCCTCTGAGGGCTCTAGTGCTGGATCAGTAGCTTCTGAGGACCATTAGCTACAGCCAATTAAATATGAACCTGAATCGTCATATAGTTCACCTCATCGTCGTCACAGGGACGGTATATGAGTGTCCACTAATTCCATTTCAGCATCACTGGAACTCTTATAGAAGTAACCTAGGGAAAATGGGCTTAGGAGTTCATAATTAGATCTGTTTTAAGGGTTAGGGTTAGAATTAGGGTTATGGTTAGGATTAAGGTTTGTGGTTAGGGAAAACAGAATTTTCAATGGGAATCAATAGTTTGGTCCTCACAAGGATAGCAAAACGTGTGTGTGTGTTTACGTGCATCCGTGTGGGCATGCGTGTGTTTTCGTTAACATAGTTATGTCACCATATGATAAATGAAATATTAAATACTGTACAGTGAAAGAAGGAGTTCATGAATTGAAGAAGAAATGAGGCAGATAATAGTGAACGTCATTTACCTTTTGAGTAGTTTGTCCAAGGGACGTTCCCATTCATTAATACAGGAACAGAATCTGTAGGAATGGGATTGTAGCAGTGGAACTTTTCATGGGATCTTAATGGAACACACACACACACACACACACACACACACACACACACCCTTTCCCCTCTTCAGTCTGCCCCTTTCCCTGTCGTAATGGCAGTTTGAATCAGCTCGTCAGTATTGTATCGTAATTATAAACCCATTGAGAGAGCTAATTATCGAGCTGGCTGACCGGGCGACGGAGCGTTGAGTGGATGACACCATCACAACGTTTACGATGCGTCACCAAGACGAGAGGCTGAGAGAGAGGACACTGTCTGTCACAGACAGGAGAAATGCCAAATCACCTGGCCAAGATGTTTCAGTCAAAACCTGGCCAAGATGTTTCAGTCAAAACCTGGCCAAGATGTTTCAGTCATTACCTGGCCAAGATGTTTCAGTCATTATACCTGGACAAGATGTTTCAGTCATCAACTGGACAAGATGTTTCAGTCATCACCTGGCCAAGATGTGTCAGTCATCACCTGGCCACGATGTTTCAGTCATCACTTGGCCAAGATGTTTGTCATCACCTGGCCAAGATGTTTCAGTCATCACCTGGACAAGATGTTTCAGTTTCTCTATAATGTTGATGCATTATATGGATGAATGGATGAATGGCTGGATGAATGAATGGATGAATGGCTGAATGGATGAATGAATGAATGGATGAATACATGTATTAATGCTTTTCTATTGAGCCATGGGCTGTTGTGTATGCTCATAGCAGGTCTTATCATGCATAGCATTACAGTATGCTGTCATAAAAGAGGGCTATGAAAGAATCATACACAAGGTGGTTCATACTTTAGAGAGGCACAAAGGATTGTTTCAAAGACTGAAGCCCAGTCATGCGAGTGCAGTCTGTCTTTGCATTCCAAACAGTATGTTGTCTTCTGATTGGTTGATTGTTTGTCTGCTGGGAGACAGCTGTCAAGCCACGGTAAGTGTGATTGATTACAGGTCTGAAGCTCGCTGTTGCTGTGTTGCTTGTCTATCTTAGCTGTTAGTGTACGGCTTTCCTTTTTACTCAGATGTCCATCACTCCCGAAGGTACCCCAGGCTGTGTACACAGTGTATTATAAAAGCATTGCAGTCTTGTGGTTCCTGAATCCTGAGGTACGGAATTCAGAGTGTTTTCAACTAAATGTAATTTGCCTCAGGTTAAAAATAAGTGACTCACAATTGTAGGGGGCTTTTGAAAAACTTGCCTGTCTGTCACCGCCTTGGCACTCTATTGGCTCTTTACCCTCCCTTTCAAAGTCAACCAATGATGTGCCTTTTCAAAAGAGAAAGGTCTCTTACAGTGAGTGTTCGACACTAACCCTCACTGAGGCCATTAAACAAATGGAGACGACAGTTAAGAGGCAGAGAGTGGTAGGAGCTGAATGGTTATCTTTCATTTTGACATGAGTTTTACCCACTAATTGCCTGAAAGACTGTCAGAGAGAGGATGTTACGTCAGTCTCCAATATCAAACTCATTTTGCTCTTTTGAGCCATGAAGGAAGGAGACAGATTGGGTCCGTGTCCTTAGAGCATATAAACTACCTCTGCAGTGACAGTGTTTGTGTTAATCTTACGGACAGGTGTCCCGCTAGCGGGACGAAAGACGACAACATCCTGTGAAATTGGAGGGCGCGCAATTCAAATAATATACTCACGCTACATTATTTTAACAGTTTTAGAAACTTCAAAGTGTTTTCTATCCAATGCTACCGATTTTATACGCATATCCTGGCTTCTGGGCCTGAGTAACAGGCAGTTTACTTTGGGCACGTCAGTCAGGCGGAAATTGATGGGAGAAGGGCCTTTTCTGCCATCATTATATCATTTAAAAACTTCTTAGGGCTACTAAGAAGTTTTTAAAAGATACAATGATGGCAGAAAAGTCTGTTGTTATTCAAAGGGAAGTATTTTATGTGGTAATAACGTGACAAGGCTATGAAACATCCAAGCTTTAAATATGCCCACTATTCACATCAATTGATTCCCTACTCCCTGATAATTTGATGTGTTTGCTGTCGGATTCAAAACACGTTGGATACATTCATGCATCATTCATGCCTCACTCATGCCTCATTCATGCCTCATTCATGCCTCATTCATGCCTCACTCATGCCTCACTCATGCCTCACTCATGCCTCACTCATGCCTCATTCATGCCTTCATGGTTCGTCTGGAGCTCATTCATTTAGCTTCCATTTCCAATCTGGTTTGAGGCGTTCTGATTAGTCAGGAAACAGGGGACAATGGATCAATGGTTTTTAAATCCTGGTCCTGACGACAGTGTGGATTTAGCGTCTGTGTCTAATGTGCTAAGTGTAATGACAGTGTAGCTCTTTCAATTGTTAGTTATTCTTCTGCACCCTAATCAAGTTAATCATTCACGTCACAATCCACAGTTACAGCAAGTCGCAGGGATGTGTACACACACACACACACACACACACACAAACACAAACAAACACACACCATTCTTGCAAAGTAGCAAGATGAAAAACAAGTAGATTATTTTCAGAAGATGCCATGTTTCCAGTAACACACACCAACCCAAGGAGAACACAGCACCCAACATGCAGGAGTCAAGACGGAGATCCTGTGTGACCTGTAGTTATTCACCAACAGAATCCTTGACAGGAAATCCATGTGTTGTTCAAAATCAACTTCTCTGGATAACAAGCCATTCCTTCCCTTACTGTTGTTGATCTGTGCTATGGGATAAGCCCAGAGGAACCCAGAGGAGATGGGATAAACCCAGAGGAACCCAGAGGAGATGGGATAAACCCAGAGGAACCCAGAGGAGATGGGATAAACCCAGAGGAACCCAGAGGAGATGGGATAAACCCAGAGGAACCCAGAAGAGATAGGATAAACCCAGAGGAGATGGGATAAAAACCCAGAGGAACCCAGAAGAGATGGGATAAACCCAGAGGAACCCAGAAGAGATGGGATAAACCCAGAGGAGATGGGATAAACCCAGAGGAACCCAGAAGAGATGGGATAAACCCAGGGGAACCCAGAAGAGATGGGATAAACCCAGAGGAACCCAGAAGAGATGGGATAAACCCAGAGGAACCCAGAAGAGATGGGATAAACCCAGAGGAACCCAGAAGAAATGGGATAAACCCAGAGGAACCCAGAAGAGATGGGATAAACCCAGAGGAACCCAGAAGAGATGGAATAAACCCAGAAGAACCCAGAAGAGATGGTATAAACCCAGAGGAACCCAGAGGAGATGGGATAAACCCAGATGAACCCAGAGAGATAGGATACATCTGGATTAACCCAGAGGAACCCAGAAGAGATGGGATACATCCAGATGAACCCAGAAGAGATGGGATAAACCCAGATAAAACCAGAGGAACCCATAAGAGATAGGATAAACCCAGATAAACCCAGAAGAACCCAGAAGAGATGGGATAAACCCAGATGAACCCAGAGGAGATGGGATAAATCCGGATGAACCCAGAGGAACCCAGAGAAGATGGGAAAAACCCAGAGGAGATGGGTTAAACCCAGAGGAGATGGGTTAAACCCAGAGGAGATGGGTTAAACCCAGAGGAGATGGGATAAACCCAGATGAACCCAGAGAGATAGGATACATCTGGATTAACCCAGAGGAACCCAGAAGAGATGGGATACATCCAGATGAACCCAGAAGAGATGGGATAAACCCAGATAAAACCAGAGGAACCCATAAGAGAGAGGATAAACCCAGATAAACCCAGAAGAACCCAGAAGAGATGGGATAAACCCAGATGAACCCAGAGGAGATGGGATAAATCCGGATGAACCCAGAGGAACCCAGAGAAGATGGGAAAAACCCAGAGGAGATGGGTTAAACCCAGAGTAAGAGATGGGTCTGGAGATGACATATAGATAGGAAAACAAACACAGAACTTTATTGAGCTTTAATACAAACACATATAACTTTATTGAGCTTTAATATAAACACATATGACTTTATTGAGCTGGAATAGAGGTATAATAGCCTCTTTATGAGGCCTTAATGTCACAGTAAAAGCAGCTATGGTTTCCCACCACTTGATCACCACATACACACACACTCGCTCAAAAACGCACACGCACACATTACTCACCGGGTTATGGGCCTTCTGGTTAAATGTGATAGCCTAACACTGGGGGCGTTCCAGTGGGCACAGATTTCAGTTCAACGTTTAGTTTTGATTGACTTTTGGTTGAGTTGTCAACTAACGTGAAATCAACGTGAAATCAACAAAGGATTTCTTAATGTCATTTGATTTAGCTTAAAACTTGGGTGATTAAAAAGACAAAATTCCCTTACGGTGATAACTTTTGTTCAAATCTAGTCAGTTTTCCACATTGATTCAATGTCATCATATAGAATTTTTTGTTTGAAATGACGTGGAAACAATGTTGACTCAACCAGTTTTTGCATGTGGCGTGTGTGTGTGTGTGTGTGTGTCAAGTGTGTAAGTTTGTGTGTTAGAGGCCTTCACGGTTCCAAAAAGCTGGACCCGTTCCAAAACGGACCTGGGGCTTTCCCATCTGGACCCAATATGCATAAATAAATAAAACAAATATAGAGACCCGTTTTTTTCCCGAACCGACCCGAGAACAACTAGACCCATTCCGTATATAGACCTGGTCCGATCCGATTCCAGTGACCTGGTCCGATCCGATTCCAGTGACCTGGTCCGATCTGATTCCAGTGACCTGGTCCGATCCGATTCCAGTGACCTGGTCCGATCCGATTCCAGTGACCTGGTCCGATCCGATTCCAGTGAGGGAAGCTGCAGAAAAGTCCATTTTTAAGCTACTTTATGAAGCGGAGCTGATAAAGCGCGAGGGAGAGGGAGGTAGAGAGAGGTAAAAGCTCTAGCAGGGGTCGTGCTGTGTGTTGGCTACTGGGAGCGAGTGACACGGGGGGGAAACAGAGAGGTTGGGAGGGAGAGACGAGAGACAGCAACCAACCAAGCTGCCCTTGCCCTATAGTAGACTAATAGCTGTCATAGCTACGTTATTTATCATCCAATATGATTACGCTGGTACCCGTCTTGATTGCATCAAACCCGGGGAGAAGTTAAGCTGGCTAGTTAATTGAGGCTGCATGCGGTTTCTCGTCCTCCACAGTTCAACACCAACAACTCCGTTCATAATACTGAGTAGCAGCGTACACCTGTTGGCTCTTGGTTGTTTTAGCGTATATCCTTTTCCTTGATAACTTTTTAACTTTTAATTTCATCATTTTAATCTTCCGTTGCTTTGATGTCTCCTAACTTTTTTGCCCCACGCTGAGGCTCTGTGACTGTAGCCTGTTGCCGATTTGGTGACTCATGATTGGCCAACAGCAAGCTACGTGTCGCCGCTCTCGTGGAAAAGGAGAGAGCAACAGCAGAAATGTTACAGTTTCCCTCTAACTACCTGCAGGATTCACATTCGGATCTGTATGGGGTCGGACAAGTCAGTTAAAAATGGCACATACATATCAGATCTGACCCAGACCCGTTACATTATGTAGAATTATAGGTCCCGGATCGGGTTCTCGGGTATTCGGCTACAGGCGGATCCGTGAAGACCTCTGGTGTGTGAGTACGTGTGTGTGCGTATACGTGTATGTACAAGTGTGTGTGTGTGTGTGTGTGTGTACGTGTGTACGTGTGTATTCGCACGCAAAGGTTCATTATTGATAGTCTTCCAAGGGGAGTACACAGGCTTCAGTGAAACATGCCTTAACATGCATGTCCATGATGTACATACAAGACCAAGAATCCTCTACTGCTGCTATTTCCTCCATTTCTCTCTCTCTCTGTCTGTCTGTCTGTCTGTCTCTCTCTGTCTGTCTGTGTCTGTGTCTGTGTCTGTCTCTGTCTCTGTCTCTGTCTCTGTCTCTCTCTCTCTCTCTCTCTCTCTCTGCCTGTCTGTCTCTGTCTCTCTCTCTCTCTCTCTCTCTCTGCCTGTCTGTCTCTCTCTCTCTCTCTGTCTGTCTGTTTCTGTCTCTCTCTCTCTCTCTCTCTCTGTCTGTCTGTCTCTGTCTCTGTCTGTCTCTGTGTCTGTCTGTCTGTCTGTCTCTCTGTCTGTCTCTGTCTCTCTGTCTCTCTCTGTCTCTCTCTGTCTGTCTGTCTGTCTGTCTCTGTCTGTCTGTCTCTGTCTCTCTCTGTCTCTCTCTCTCTCTCTCTCTCTGTTCTTCTATAGTCTTGTAATCCTGTATTTTCTCCTCTTGGTGTTTTTCAGGAGGGATTGTACCTGTGTTGTTGGTAAATCCTATGGTTGCACTGCATCAGATGTTTTTTTTGTCATAAATTGTCATAAATAATGACAGTAGGCTACACTGTGCTATTGCTGTTGGACCTTTAGCCTCAGTGGAAAGTTAGAAAAGCTTAGTGCAGGTCTACACACTCAGCCCAGTGTCTGAGTGGACCATCGAGATAAACGCTCTCTTCTCCTGGAACAGTATATGTGCATTTGTTTTAGCCGTTTTCCCTCTGTCACAGCTCCTCATAGAGATCCCCTGTCACTAAGACGGCTCCAATGTTGCTTTTACAGTGTCTTCTGGAGAGTCTTCATACCCCTTTACCTTTTTCTAAAAAACCTTTTTTTAACGTTACAACTTTATTTTTAAATGGATTAAATAAAAACAATTCCTCATCAATCTACACACAATACCCCATAACGACTTCACAATACACCATAACGACTTCACAATAGCCCATAACAACATCACAATACCCCATAACGACTTCACAATACCCCATAACGACTTCACAATACCCCATAACGACATCACAATACACCATAACGACTTCACAATAGCCCATAACGACATCACAATAGCCCATAACGACATCACAATGCCCCATAACAACTTCACAATGCCCCATAACGACTTCACAATACCCCATAACGACTTCACAATACACCATAACGACTTCACAATACCCCATAACGACTTCACAATACCCCATAACGACTTCACAATACACCATAACGACTTCACAATACCCCATAACGACTTCACAATACACCATAACGACATCACAATACCCCATAACGACTTCACAATGCCCCATAACGACTTCACAATACACCATAACGACTTCACAATACACCATAACGACTTCACAATACCCCATAACGACTTCACAATACCCCATAACGACTTCACAATACCCCATAACGACTTCACAATACCCCATAACGACTTCACAATACCCCATAACGACTTCACAATACACCATAACGACTTCACAATACCCCATAACGACAAAGCGAGAACTGGTTTTAATATTTTTTTTAATTTTTTACAACATAAAAAAAAAAAAAAAAAGATTTGCATAAGTATTCAGACCCATTGCTATGAAACTCGAAATTGAGCTCAGGTGCATTCTGTTTCCATTGATCATCCTTGAGATGTTTCTACAACTTGATTGGAGTCCACCAGTGGTAAATTCAATTGATTGGACATGATTTGGAAAAGTACACACCTGTCTATATAAGGTCCCACAGTTGACAGTGTCAGAGCAAAACCAAGCCATGAGGTCGAAGGAATTGTCCGTAAAGCTCCGAGACAGGATGGTGTCAAGGCACAGATCTGGGGAAGGGTACCAAAATATTTCTGCAGCATTGAAGGTCCCCAAGAACACAGTGGCCTCCATCATTCTTAAATGTAAGAAGTTTGGAACCACCAAGACTATTTCTAGAGCTGGCCGCCTGGCAAAACTGAGCAATCATGGGAGAAGGGCCTTTATCAGGGAGGTGACCAAGAACCCGATGGCCACTCTGATAGAGCTCCAGAGTTCCTCTGTGGAGATGGGGGAACCTTACAGAAGGACAACCATCTCTGCAGCACTCCATCAATCAGGCCTTTATGGTAGAGTGGCCAGACGGAAGCCACTCCTCAGTAAAAGGCACTTGACAGCCCGCTTGGAGTTTGCCAAAAGGCACCTAAAGACTCTCAGACAATGAGAAATAAGATTCTCTGGTCTGATGAAACCAAGATTGAACTCTTTGGCCTGAACGCCAAGTGTCACACCTGGCACCATCCCTACGGTGAAGCATAGTGGTGGCAGCATCATGCTGTGGGGATGTTTTTCAACGACAGGGACTGGGAGATTAGTCAGGACCGAGGGAAAGATGAACGGAGCAAAGTACAGAGAGATCATTGATGAAAACCTGCTCCAGAGCGCTCAGGACCTCAGACTGGTGCGAAGGTTCACCTTCCAACAGAAAAAACACACAGCCAAGGCAACGCATGAGTGACAAAATGTCCTTGAGTGGTCCAGCCAGACCCCGGACTTGAACCCGATCGAAAATCTCTGGAGAGACCTGAAAATAGCTGTGCAGCAACACTCCCCATCCAACCTGACAGAGCTTGAGTGGATCTGCACAGAAGAATGGGAGAAACTCCCCAAATACAAGTGTGCCAAGCTTGTAGCGTCATAGCCAAGAAGACTCAAGGCTGTAATCGCTGCCAAAGGTGCTTCAACAAAGTACTGAGTAAAGGGTCTGAATACCTATGTAAATGTGATATTTCAGTTTTTAACTTTTAAAATGTCTAAAAACTTTTTTCTGCTATGTAATTATGGGGTATTGTGATGTCATTATGGGGCATTGTGATGTCATTATGGGGTATTGTCTGTAGATTGATGAGAGGAAAAAAAACAATTGAATCCATTATAGAATAAGGCTGTAACGTAACAAAATGTGGAAGAAGTCAAGGGTTCTGAATACTTTCCAAATGCACTGTACATTTATACACTTTCAAGCTCAAGGACCATGGATGGACTATAAGTTAGGGTAGCATGGATATTATAATTGCCTCCACTAGGGAAAATCAATGGCCATTTCTCCAAGTGAGGACTGGGTGATTTGTCCTCCATAGCTTAACAAGACGTATATGTGCTGGCTCAATCCCTAAGCCCAAGGACTGTGGATGGCATATCCCCAAGGGAAAAACAGTGAAATGCTATAGTGAAGCTGGGCAATTTCACTACCATGGCATCTAAATGGATGTGTCCTGTCCCTAGGACTTGTGGATGAGCTACATACAGGACAGAGAACAAGTAATGGTGGCATATTTTAGTTTTAGCCTTAATTTGTTTGGACCCCAGGAAGAGTATCTGCTGCTTTGGCAACAGCTAATTGGGATCCTTTAATAAATACAAATACAAATATATCATCATTACCTCTAATGGGCAAATCTTAAAGATACTTAACTCATAAGAACATGTGGTATGCTGTGCTTTCCATTTGTGTGTAATTGGGGTTGAAATACTATACTGTCTTAACATTATCCAGTTGGTTTTAACATTATCCAGTTGGTTTTAACATTATCCAGTTGGTTTTAACATTATCCAGTTGGCCAAAATGAAAAATGCTTTCAGAGAAACAAGAAAATGTAGTCCACATCACACCAAAGCTTTGGAGCCTTTGACAGTCCTTGTAACCTAGCTTTGATTACCTGTGTCTCGCTGAAATCCAGACCTACACTATATAAACAAAAGTATGTAGACCCCCCTTCAGATTAGTGGATTCGGCTATTTCAGTCACACTCATTGCTGACAGGTGTATAAAATAGAGCACACAGCCTTGCGATCTCCATAGACGTTGGCAGTATATTGGCAGTACATTGGCAGTACAATGGCAGTACAATGGCCTTGGACTCTGGAGCAGTGGAAATTATTGATGAATCGCATTTTACCATCTGGCAGTCCAACGGACGAATCTGGGTTTGGCAGATGCCAGGAGAATGCTACCTGCCCCAATGCATAGTGCCAACTGTAAAGTTTGGTGGAGGAGGAATACTGGTCTGTGGCTGTTTTTTATGGTTCTGGTTCCTTAGTTCCAATGAAGGGAAAATCTTCACACTACAGCATACAATGACATTCTAGACGATTCTGTCCTTCTAACTTTGTGGCAACAGTTTGGGGAAGGCCCTCCTGTTTCAGCATGACAATGCCCCCCGTGCACAAAACGTGGTCCATACAGAAAAGGTTTGTCGAGATCGGTGTGGAAAAACTTGACTAGCCTGCACAGAGCCCTGACCTCAACCCTGCACAGAGCCCTGACCCCTTCACCCTTTGGGATGAATTGGAACGCCGACTGTGAGCCAGGTCTATCGCCCCCAACATCAATGCCCGTCCCCATGAATGCTCTTGTGGCTGAATGGAAGCATGTCCCCACAGCAATGTTCCAACATCTAGTGGAAAGCCTTCCCAGAACAGGGGAGGCTGTTGTAGCAGCAATGTTCCAACATCTAGTGGAAAGCCTTCCCAGAACAGGGGAGGCTGTTGTAGCAGCAATGTTCCAACATCTAGTGGAAAGCCTTCCTAGAAGAGTGGAGGCTGTTATAGCAGCAAAGGAGGGACCAACTGCATATTAAACCCCATGGTTTTGGAATGAGATGTTCGACGAGCAGGTGTCCACATACCTTTGGTCATGTAGTGTAGTTGTGTTTTTCTGTATCCTGTATCTACTATCCATCTTTTTTTTTCATTATTTAACCTTTATTTAGCTAGGCAAGTCAGATAGGAACAAATTATCTTGAGGGGACGGGGCCTGGGATTAAAAATAAAAAATAATTAAATAAAAATATAGCACAAAACACACATCACGACAAGTGACAGCACAACACTACATAAAGAGAGACAACACAACACTACATAAAAAGAGACAACACTACATAAAGAGAGACAACACAACACTACATAAAGAGACATCACAACACTACATAAAGAGAGACACCACAACACTACATAAAGAGAGACAACACAACACTACATAAAGATAGACAACGCAACACTACATAAAGAGAGACACCACAACACTACATAAAGAGAGACACCACAACACTACATAAAGAGAGACACCACAACACTACATAAAGAGAGACAACACAACACTACATAAAGAGAGACACCACAACACAACAGCAAGAGAGACAACACTACATAAAGAGAGACACCACAACACTACATAAAGAGAGACAACACAACACAACATAGAGACAACACAACACTACATAAAGAGACAACACAACACTACATAAAGAGACACCACAACACTACATAGAGACACCACAACACTACAGCAAGAGAGACAACACTACATAAAGAGAGACACCACAACACTACATAAAGAGAGACAACACAACACAACATAGAGACAACACAACACTACATAAAGAGACACCACAACACTACATAGAGAGACACCACAACACTACATAAAGAGAGACACCACAACACTACATAAAGAGACAACACAACACTACATAAAGAGAGACACCACAACACTACATAAAGAGAGACAACACAACACTACATAAAGAGAGACACCACAACACTACATAAAGAGAGACACCACAACACTACATAAAGAGAGACACCACAACACTACATAAAGAGAGAGACCACAACACTACATAAAGAGAGACACCACAACACTACATAAAGAGAGAGACCCCAACACTACATAAAGAGAGACACCCCAACACTACATAAAGAGAGACAACACAACACTACATAAAGAGAGACACCACAACACTACATAAAGAGAGACACCCCAACACTACATAAAGAGAGACAACACAACACTACATAAAGAGAGAGACCACAACACTACATAAAGAGAGACACCACAACACTACATAAAGAGAGACACCACACCACTACATAAAGAGAGACACCACAACACTACATAAAGAGAGACACCACAACACTACATAAAGAGAGACAACACAACACTACATAAAGAGAGACCTAAGACAACAACATAGCAAGGCAGCAACACATGATAACACAGCATGGTAGCAACACAACATGACAACAACATGGTAGCAACACAACATGGTAGCAGCACAAAACATGGTATAAACATTATTGGAACCAGACAACAGCACAAAAGGCAAGAAGGTAGAGACAACAATACATCACACAAAGCAGCCACAACTGTCAGTAAGCGAGTCCATGATTGAGTCTTTGAATGAAGAGATTGAGATAAAACTGTCCAGTTTGAGTGTTTGTTGCAACTCGTTCCAGTCGCTAGCTGTAGCGAACTGAAAAGAGGAGCGACCCAGGGATGTGTGTGCTTTGGGGACCTTTAACAGAATGTGACTGGCAGAACGGGTGTTGTATGTGGAGGATGAGGGCTGCAGTAGATATCTCAGATAAGGGGAAGTGAGGCCTAAGAGGGTTTTATAAATAAGCATCAACCAGTGGGTCTTGCGACGGGTATACAGAGATGACCAGTTTACAGAGGAGTATAGAGTGCAGTGATGTGTCCTATAAGGAGCATTGGTGGCAAATCGGATGGCCGAATGGTAAAGAACATCTAGCCGCTCGAGAGCACCCTTACCTGCCGATCTATAAATTATGTCTCTGTAATCTAGCATATTAAGGATGGTCATCTGAATCAGGGTTAATTTGGCAGCTGGGGTGAAAGAGGAGCATTAAGACAGAGGAAACCAAGTCTAGATTTAACTTTAGCCTGCAGCTTTGATATGTGCTGAGAGGACAGTGCACCGTCTAGCCATACTCCCAAGTACTTGTATGAGGTGACTACCTCAAGCTCTAAACCCTCAGAGGTAGTAATCACACCTGTGGGGAGAGGGGCATTCTTCTTACCAAACCACATGACCTTTGTCTGGGAGGTGTTCAGAACAAGGTTAAGAAACCAGAAAGGTTAACATCAGTATTCAAAACACTCTTCCTTAATTAACCACGTCTCAGTAATGACCAACACATCTGGATTGGAGCTGTGAACCCACACTTTCAATTGATCCATTTTAGGTAATAAGCTTTGAGTGTTAACGTGCACAGAGCAGAAATGAGTGAAACAGATATCATATCAAGTCAGAATTGGGGCTAGTAATAGTAGATGGGCTAAGGTGTACATGCACATTCCCAGATATCATCAGCAGTAAAACAATCAGGGCATGGCAGAGGACAGGGAGAGCTCTGCAGTGTTGGTGCCCATTTATGACATTTGAATGTGCATGAGATGGCAACATGTTGTACAGCAATTTCATCAGGTAACATGAATACAAAGGCGACCAGAGGTGGTTAGAATAGGATGGGAGGCCAAAAGTCTGTGTAACCATTACCTTCTCTGGCCTCATTGGATCAGTCTGTTCCCTTAACCCTCAATCTCTCTCTCACTTAACCCTCAATCTCTCTCTCACTTAACCCTCAATCTCTCTCTCACTTAACCCTCAATCTCTCTCTCACTTAACCCTCAATCTCTCTCTCACTTAACCCTCAATCTCTCTCTCCCTTAACCCTCAATCTCTCTCTCACTTAACCCTCAATCTCTCTCTCCCTTAACCCTCAATCTCTCTCTCCCTTAACCCTCAATCTCTCTCTCCCTTAACCCTCAATCTCTCTCTCACTTTACCCTCAATCTCTCTCTCACTTTACCCTCAATCTCTCTCTCACTTTACCCTCAATCTCTCTCTCACTTAACCCTCAATCTCTCTCTCACTTAACCCTCAATCTCTCTCTCACTTAACCCTCAATCTCTCTCTCTCTCACTTAACCCTCAATCTCTCTCTCTCTCCCTTTACCCTCAATCTCTCTCTCACTTTACCCTCAATCTCTCTCTCACTTTACCCTCAATCTCTCTCTCTCAACCCTCAATCTCTCTCTCACTTTACCCTCAATCTCTCTCTCACTTAACCCTCAATCTCTCTCTCTCTCCTTTTACCCTCAATCTCTCTCTCACTTAACCCTCAATCTCTCTCTCTCTCCTTTTACCCTCAATCTCTCTCTCTTCCTTAACCCTCAATCTCTCTCTCTTCCTTAACCCTCAATCTCTATCTCTCCCTTAACCCTCAATCTCTCTCTCTCTCTCTCTCTTAACCCTCAATCTCTCTCTCTCTCTCTCTTAACCCTCAATCTCTCTCTCTCTCTCTTAACCCTCAATCTCTCTCTCTCTCCTTTTACCCTCAATCTCTCTCTCTTCCTTAACCCTCAATCTCTATCTCTCCCTTAACCCTCAATCTCTCTCTCTCTCTCTTAACCCTCAATCTCTATCTCTCCCTTAACCCTCAATCTCTCTCTCTCTCTCTCTCTCTCTCTTAACCCTCAATCTCTATCTCTCCCTTAACCCTCAATCTCTCTCTCTCTCTCTCTCTTAACCCTCAATCTCTATCTCTCCCTTAACCCTCAATCTCTCTCTCTCTCTCTCTTAACCCTCAATCTCTATCTCTCTCTCACTTAACCCTCAATCTCTCTCTCACTTAACCCTCAATCTCTCTCTCACTTAACCCTCAATCTCTATCTCTCTCTCTTAACCCTCAATCTCTATCTCTCTCACTTAACCCTCAATCTCTATCTCTCCCTTAACCCTCAATCTCTCTCTCTCTCTCTCTTAACCCTCAATCTCTATCTCTCTCTCTTAACCCTCAATCTCTCTCTCACTTAACCCTCAATCTCTCTCTCACTTAACCCTCAATCTCTATCTCTCCCTTAACCCTCAATCTCTCTCTCTCTCTCTCTCTCAACCCTCAATCTCTCTCTCTCTTAACCCTCAATCTCTATCTCTCTCCCTTAACCCTCAATCTCTATCTCTCTCTCTTAACCCTCAATCTCTATCTCTCTCAACCCTCAATCTCTCTCTCTCTCTCTCTCTCTCTCTCTCTCTCTCTCTTAACCCTCAACCTCTCTCTCTCTCTCTCTCTTAACCCTCAATCTATCTCTCTCTCTCTCTCTTAACCCTCAATCTCTATCTCTCTCAACCCTCAATCTCTCTCTCTCTCTTAACCCTCAACCTCTCTCTCTCTCTCTCTCTCTTAACCCTCAACCTCTCTCTCTTAACCCTCAATCTCTATCTCTCTCAACCCTCAATCTCTCTCTCTCTCTTAACCCTCAACCTCTCTCTCTCTCTCTTAACCCTCAACCTCTCTCTCTTAACCCTCAATCTATCTCTCTCTCTCTCTCTCTTAACCCTCAATCTCTCTCTCTCTCAACCCTCAATCTCTCTCTCTCTCTTAACCCTCAACCTCTCTCTCTCTCTTAACCCTCAATATCTCTCTCTCCCTTTACCCTCAATCTCTATCTCTCTCTCTTAACCCTCAATCTCTCTCTCTCTTAACCCTCAATCTCTATCTCTCTCTCTTAACCCTCAATCTCTCTCTCACTTAACCCTCAATATCTATCTCTCCCTTAACCCTCAATCTCTCTCTCTCTCTCTCTCTCTCTCTCTCTCTTAACCCTCAATCTCTATCTCTCTCTCTTAACCCTCAATCTCTCTCTCACTTAACCCTCAATCTCTATCTCTCCCTTAACCCTCAATCTCTCTCTCTCTCTCTCTCTTAACCCTCAATCTCTCTCTCTCTTAACCCTCAATCTCTATCTCTCTCCCTTAACCCTCAATCTCTATCTCTCTCTCTTAACCCTCAATCTCTATCTCTCTCAACCCTCAATCTCTCTCTCTCTCTCTCTCTCTCTCTCTCTCTCTCTCTCTCTCTCTCTCTCTCTCTCTCTCTCTCTCTCTCTCTCTCTCTCTCTCTCTCTCTCTCTCTCTCTCTTAACCCTCAATCTATCTCTCTCTCTCTCTCTTAACCCTCAATCTCTATCTCTCTCAACCCTCAATCTCTCTCTCTCTCTCTCTTAACCCTCAACCTCTCTCTCTCTCTCTCTCTCTCTCTTAACCCTCAACCTCTCTCTCTCTCTCTCTCTCTCTCTCTCTCTTAACCCTCAACCTCTCTCTCTTAACCCTCAATCTATCTCTCTCTCTCTCTCTTAACCCTCAATCTCTCTCTCTCTCAACCCTCAATCTCTCTCTCTCTCTTAACCCTCAACCTCTCTCTCTCTCTCTCTCTCTCTCTCTCTCTCCCTTTACCCTCAATCTCTCTCTCTCCCTTAACCCTCAATCTCTATCTCTCTCTCTCTCTCTCTCTCCCTTAACCCTCAATCTCTCGATCTCTCTCTTAACCCTAAATCTCTCTCTTCCTTAACTCTCAATCTCTCTCTCTCTCCCTTTACCCTCCACCCTGTCTGTCTGTGAGACAATCCAACTTGTCTGTCTCTGCTTCTGATCAATACTTTAGTCAGTCCAACCCTGGCAGTGTGGTTCAACTGTGAGGGTCTACTACTGTCAGAGGCTCATTGTTCACACCTGTCACATCCAGTCTCTCTCTCTCTCTCGCTCTCTCGCTCTCTCTCTCGCTCGCTCGCTCTATTTCTCTCTCTTTCTCTCTCTCTCTCTCGCTCTCTATTTCTTTCTCTCTCTCTCTCTCTCTCTTTCTCTCTCTCTCTCTCGCTCTCTATTTCTTTCTCTCTCGCTCTCTCTTTCTCTCTCCTCCCCTCTCTCTCTCCCCTTTCTCTCTCTCGCTCCCCTTTCTCTCTCTCGCTCCCCTTTCTCTCTCTCGCTCCCCTTTCTCTCTCTCGCTCCCCTTTCTCTCTCTCGCTCCCCTTTCTCTCTCTCGCTCCCCTTTCTCTCTCTCGCTCCCCCCTCTCTCTCTCCTTCCCCCTCTCTCTCTCGCTGCTTCCCCCTCTTCCCGTCCTCTCTATCCCTGTCTGCGACAGTCTCCGATCACAGCTTTAGTGAGTCCAGACCTGGTATGACTCCTCTGCTGCAGTGTGGTTCAGCATGGAGGGCCAGGCTTTTGTTCAAACAGCTTCAACTCTTCAATGTCTCTCTGCTACCCTTAGATCTTCCTCCCTCTTGAATTCTGAGCTCCATTACAATGATCTGAGTCCTCACAGTGTGGTGGAACTGATCTCTGTCTGATCTGTGATCCTGTATACAGGCTGTGATCAACAGGAGATTGAAAGCAACTTATTTGGGGAGAACAGGCTCGTGGTAATGACTGGAGTGGAATCAGTGGAATGGTATCAGACTCATGGTGTCTAGATGTTTGATGCCGTTCCGTTCGCTCCGGTCCGGGCCATTATAATGAGCCGTTCTCCCGTCAGCAGCCTCCACTGATGTGATCATACCTATGTCTGCGGTGCAGGATGTCTGCTTAATGCAGTTCTATGGAGATTGAGTCTATAGTTTATGACCTGGTGACATGGGATTTCTGGTCTGTAGGAGCAGCACTATAACAACTCAATGCTAACAGCACACCGCGTCCTCAGTACAGGGCTCAGTCATAACATTGAGAAGCCCCCTCAGTACGCCCACAAACTCTCATAGTCTATCCAGCTATTGGCACAAGTTGTCCAAGCTCCGTGCAGTACACTGTAGGGCCTACTCAGAGACGAGGGTCCTTGAAAACTTGTTACGTGTAAAACAACAGTTGTATGTGGAGGATGAGGGCTGCATAGCTATTTTCCTTCAAGGCTGAATTCTCGATTCTATTGCTTATCCCTGGGGAATACCATGTGTACATAACAAGATGTGACTGGATTGAGGTAAATTTGAGAATCGTAACTGTGATGATGCCACACACAGTACTTTTACGATTGGAACCCCATTTCCTACAATACATTGAGATGAATTGTGATGAGGTCTGACCACATACCTGTGTAGCCTTTGCTCCATTAGAAGTCCATCTCCTACAGTACTAGTTAATAGTATCTGTATCACAAATGCCCTTCCTATTCCCTACATAGTACACTAGTTTTGACCAGAGCCCTATGGTCTCCCTATTGGGCCCTGGTCCATAGTAGTGCACTATATAGGGAATAGGGTTCTGGTCTATAGTAGTGCACTATATAGGGAATAGGGTTCTGGTCTATAGTAGTGTACTATATAGGGAATAGGGCTCTGGTCTATAGTAGTGCACTATATAGGGAATAGGGCTCTGGTCTATAGTAGTGCACTATATAGGGAATAGGGCTCTGGTCTATAGTAGTGCACTATATAGGGAATAGGGCTCTGGTCTATAGTAGTGCACTATAAAGGGAATAGGGCTCTGGTCTAAAGTAATGGACTATAAAGGGAGTAGGGGGCCAATCTGGATGCACACTGTTTGTTTGTCTCTCTCATCGTTTGCAATAAAGATGTACCGGATTGATTATTACCCAGGGAGCCATTGGCCCTGTGTTCACACTGCGCTGTCTTGCTCTCTCTTCCTCTCCCTCTGTCTTCCTCTGTCTTCCTCTCTTCCTCTGTCTTCCTCTCTTCCTGTCTTCCTCTCTCTTCATCTGTCTTCCTGTCTTCCTCTTTCTGTCTTCCTATCTCTTCCTCTTTCCCTCTCTGCCTGTCTGCTTGTCTTCCTCTCTTCCTCTCTCTTCCTTTCTCCCTCTGTCTTCTTCTCTTCTCTTCCTCGCTTCCTCTGTCTTCCTCTCTCTTCCTCTCCCTCTGTCTTCCTCTGTCTTCCTCTCTCTTCCTCTCCCTCTGTCTTCCTCTGTCTTCCTCTCTCTTCCTGTCCCGCTGTCTTCCTCTGTCTTCCTCTCTCTTCCTGCCTTCCTTTGTCGTCCCCTCTTCCTGTCTTCCTCTATCTCCCTCTGTCTTCCTCTCTTCCTCTGTCTTCCTCTCTCTTCCTGTCTTCCTCTCTCTTCCTCTGTCTTCCTCTCTTCTTCTCTTCCTGTCTTTCTCTGCCTTCCTCTGTCTTCCTGTCTTCCTCTGTCTTCTTCTCTTCTCTTCTCTTCCTCTCTTCCTGTCTTCCTCTCTTCTTCCTCTGTCTTCTCTCTTCCTGTCTTCCTCTATTCCTCTCTCTCGTCTTCTCTCTTCCTGTCTTCCTCTGTCTTCCTCTCTCTTCCTGTCTTCCTCTGTCTTCCTCTCTTCCTGTCTTCCTCTCTCTTCATCTGTCTTCCTGTCTTCCTCTTTCTGTCTTCCTATCTCTTCCTCTTTCCCTCTCTGCCTGTCTGCTTGTCTTCCTCTCTTCCTCTCTCTTCCTTTCTCCCTCTGTCTTCTTCTCTTCTCTTCCTCGCTTCCTCTGTCTTCCTCTCTCTTCCTCTCCCTCTGTCTTCCTCTGTCTTCCTCTCTCTTCCTCTCCCTCTGTCTTCCTCTGTCTTCCTCTCTCTTCCTGTCCCGCTGTCTTCCTCTGTCTTCCTCTCTCTTCCTGCCTTCCTTTGTCGTCCCCTCTTCCTGTCTTCCTCTATCTCCCTCTGTCTTCCTCTCTTCCTCTGTCTTCCTCTCTCTTCCTGTCTTCCTCTCTCTTCCTCTGTCTTCCTCTCTTCTTCTCTTCCTGTCTTTCTCTGCCTTCCTCTGTCTTCCTGTCTTCCTCTGTCTTCTTCTCTTCTCTTCTCTTCCTCTCTTCCTGTCTTCCTCTCTTCTTCCTCTGTCTTCTCTCTTCCTGTCTTCCTCTATTCCTCTCTCTCGTCTTCTCTCTTCCTGTCTTCCTCTGTCTTCCTCTCTCTTCCTGTCTTCCTCTGTCTTCCTCTCTCTCGCCAACTAACAAGAAGGAAGAAACTCAACAAACTTTGAGAATTCTTTTCCTTTCTTGGTCACCATGGAAACACATCACTTTGTTAAGCCGTCGCCTCCAACTTTTCTTCATCCCTCTTTCTCTCTCCTTCCTCTCCTCCCTCCCTTTCTCCTCACTTTTGACTCTGGCAGGGTTGTAAAAGCAGTGGTCTGAAGGAAGGTGGGGATTCTAAGCCTGGCCAAATCTCTGGATCTTGGTCTTAGTTTTGTCTGGGAGAAGGGTTTGTCTTCCTCTTCCCCTCTCCTTCACCTCCTCCTCTCTCACTCTCCTGTTCCTCCCGCTCCTCTCCCCACTATCCCAGAATCCTCAGCTAAGGAAGCTATGGGGCCCTGGTCAAAAGTAGTGCACTACAAAAGGAATAGTGTGCCATTTGGGACGTAGTCTTGGTAATCTCTCTCTTCTTCTTTGTGTGGTGGTGAACAAGAAATCCTCTCAATCAGACTGAGATGCGCTATATTCCATGGTAGTACTGAGGTTGAGAGACTACACTGGAGTAGAAGCAGAAGTCGTCAAACTAAATGTCTACAAGGAGTTTGAAACTCTATTGTTTTTCTAAAGTTTGGGGCTTAACAATGGGAACATACTGAAGTTTGGGGCTTAACAATGGGAACATACTGAAGTTTGGGCTTCACAATGGGAACATACTGAAGTTTGGGCTTCACAATGGGAACATGCTGAAGTTTGGGGTTTAACAATGGGAACTTACTGAGAGAATTCTCTTAGAAAACCTTTGTACTTTTGTATCATTCTCAAGGTTGTTGTTGCATTATCAGACCATTAAGCTAATTTAAGTGATGACTCCTGTCTTCTCCTCCAGTGCCCACACAGGTCCTTTAGAAGGATTGGCTCAGTGTTCAGCGATGCGTCACAGTAGCCCTAGAAGTCTGGGTAACTTATATACCCCATGTGGCTCACTAACTTGGTTAAAAAGTAGGAAATAAATAAGAAATATGGAATTAGGTTAATGCTGTTATTTCTATCTAAGTGGGTTGTTCACATCGGCAGTGGATGAGCTGCATTTCCCCCCTATAAAATCCAATAAGGAAATCCCCAAATGTATTAATAAAGGGCCTGTGATTCTCCATTATCAGATAGTTTTTTGGTATTAGCTCTGTTGCTGTTGGCTGTGCTGTTGGCTGTTGGCTGTGTTGTTGGCTGTGTTGTTGGCTGTTGGCGGTGTTGTTGGCTGTTGCTGTTGGCTGCGTTGTTGGCTGCGTTGTTGGCTGCGCTGTTGGCTGTGTTGTTGGCTGTGTTGTTGGCTGCGTTGTTGGCTGTTGGCTGTTGCTGTTGGCTGTTGTTGTAGACTGCGTTGTTGGCTGCGTTGTTGGCTGCGTTGTTGGCTGCGTTGTTGGCTGCGTTGTTGGCTGTTGCTGTTGGCTGCGCTGTTGGCTGTGTTGTTGGCTGCGTTGTTGGCTGTGCTGTTGGCTGTGTTGTTGGCTGTGTTGTTGGCTGCGTTGTTGGCTGCGTTGTTGGCTGTTGCTGTTGGCTGCGCTGTTGCTGTTGGCTGTTGTTGTTGGCTGCGTTGTTGGCTGTGCTGTTGGCTGTGCTGTTGGCTGCGCTGTTGGCTGCGTTGTTGACTGCGTTGTTGGCTGTGTTGTTGGCTGTGTTGTTGGCTGCGCTGTTGGCTGCGTTGTTGGCTGTGTTGTTGGCTGCGTTGTTGGCTGTGTTGTTGGCTGTGTTGTTGGCTGCGTTGTTGGCTGTTGTTGTTGACTGTGCTGTTGGCTGCGCTGTTGTCTGCTCTGTTGGCTGTGTTGTTGGCTGTGTTGTTGGCTGCTTTGTTGGCTGTGTTGTTGCTGCTATCCTTTGTTCAGGTTCCAACAGCTCCATGTAAACAGATAGTCTGGCTTTCAGAGAGGATCCACTGGTCCTGCCAACACTACTGAGTTCCAATACTACTGGCTGTGTCCAAAATGGCACCCTATTCCCTATGTAATGCGCTACTTTCGACTAGAGCCGTATGGGCCCTGGTCAAAAGTAGTGCACTATATAAGGAATAGGTTGCCATTTGGAGCAGACTCCGAGTGAGTGGCCTGCCAACACTACTGGGCGGCTGATAATTACTGTCAGAGTGTTGGAGAAGCTGAGTTCTCTGAGCCAGAAAAATGAGAGAGAGGAGGGGGAGAGAGGGGGAGAGAGAGAAGAGGTGTTAGAAAGGGGCCTCGTGCCCTGTCCTGAAGCCTGCAAAAGTGGAGAGAGAAAAATGTTGTTGGCTATGTGTACACTGCCCAAATAAAATTGGTGGAAACTGAGCTGCACTTCCTAACCTCCTGCCAAATGCATGACCGTATTAGAGCCACATATTTCCCTCAGATTACACAGACCCACACAGATCCAATTTTGATAAACCCCTATATCTATTGGGTGAAATACCACAGTGTGCCATCACAGCAGCAAGATTTGTGACCTGTTGCCACAAGAAAATGGCAACCAGTTAAGAACAAACACCATTGTAAAATACAACACATATTTATGTTTATTTATTTTCCATTTATTACTTTAACTATTTGCACATCGTTACAACACTGTATGTAGACATAATATGACATTTGAAATGTCTTTATCCTCATGGAACTTGTGTGAGTGTAATGTTTACTGTTCATTTTTATTGCTTATTTTGTTTATTCATTTCACTTGCTTTGGCAATGTAAACATATGTTTCCCATGCTAATAAGGCCCCTTGAATTGAATTGAATTGAATTGAGAGAGAGGGAGAGGAGAGACGGAAGGTGTTAGTGACATTTATGCCCTGTCCTGAAGCCTGCCCAAAGTGAGATACTATCCCAACTCTCCGAGGATGTCTCAGGGGGAGCTGCGATATGCAAATAATACATTTCCAATTCATACATGTGTGTAATAAATGTGTGAAACAGGACAAATACTATATAAGCACCCACCAAATGATTATAGTGGTAGTATAGCGGTATCAGCATGTTGTATAGGGCGGTGTACAGCGGTTAGCCTGTTAGGCTCCACAGGGCTGTCATTGAGGAACACTGAGATAACAGGGGAGTAATTGTTTAGAGGAGAAAGAATGTCTCCAAGGCAGAGTCTGGTTCCTCTTGAGGTTTCATAATGTCTTCAAGGTAGAGTCTGGTTCCTCTTGAGGTTTCATAATGTCTTCAAGGTAGAGTCTGGTTCCTCTTGACGTTTCATAATGTCTTCAAGGTAGAGTCTGGTTCCTCTTGAGGTTTCATATTGTCTTCAAGGTAGAGTCTGGTTCCTCTTGAGGTTTCATAATGTCTTCAAGGTAGAGTCTGGTTTCTCTTGACGTTTCATAATGTCTTCAAGGTAGAGTCTGGTTCCTCTTGAGGTTTCATATTGTCTTCAAGGTAGAGTCTGGTTCCTCTTGACGTTTCATAATGTCTTCAAGGTAGAGTCTGGTTCCTCTTGAGGTTTCATATTGTCTTCAAGGTAGAGTCTGGTTCCTCTTGACGTTTCATAATGTCTTCAAGGTAGAGTCTGGTTCCTCTTGACGTTTCATAATGTCTTCAAGGTAGAGTCTGGTTCCTCTTGACGTTTCATAATGTCTACAAGGTAGAGTCTGGTTCCTCTTGACGTTTCATAATGTCTTCAAGGTAGAGTCTGGTTCCTCTTGACGTTTCATAATGTCTTCAAGGTAGAGTCTGGTTCCTCTTAAGGTTTATTTTTCTTCTACCACTGTGCTGCTGCTTGAATGTTGTACTGTTGATGTGAATGAGGCTCAAACACACAGCAGTCCTGCCACTGAACACAGCAGTGAAAGGTGTCAATGTTTTCAAGATTTGGTTTCCATTGAACATGGACACAAAATAAAGGCATTGTAATCTGCATCGAGTTTCTTGCTGCTCCTTGTTCTTTGATGACCATAAATCAAAGAGCACTTTCAACTTATTACCTTTCTGGATCCTTCCCATGACTGTGTCATTTTTTTCTACTAGTAATCTCTATCAGCGTCTGAAAACATCTAACCCTCATGACCTTCAGAAACCTGAAAGGCAGAAGATGTCTCCATGTGGTTAATTTCCTTAGTGGATAGCATGACATCACAGGGGTGAGGGGGTTAACGCCCATAGAATTCAATACATTTGATAATGGCGATGATCGAGCTGAGAGATTTGACCTTTAGAAGGTTGGTCTAGTAGCTATAGAGTTGTTCCATGTCATTTCAGCAAGCCGTGACACCCGCCATCTCAGATAGTTCAGAAATTGTTTCTGTGGTTAGAAAAGGGTAAGATTGGAATTCCTGAAACATTTTGTTGAAATAAAAATGTTATCAATGAGAAATTAAGCTAATTGATTGCACACAAATTGACCATTTTAATTTATAGAATTCAGATAATACTCAATAAATATAGTACCAAACTTCTTCCTACCAATAAGTAAGACATGAGCAATCCACCCAATGGTCAAAAGCCCCCTACGGACCCCTCACACCCCATGTCAAACCTACCCCAACAACCAGTATATAGTATCAGTTCTATTTGACAAGTAGTATGAAGCTGTGGCTTGGAGTATTGCTTCTCCATACTATGCAATGTATTCCTTGTGAATCTAGTGACATTTTTTCCCCTGTTTTTCCCCTGTTTTACCATAAAAAGTACCAGGTTTTGACTTCTAGATGCCACTGTTCCTGCTATACCGCCACACTATTTTATCCACTTTGCTGGTCTCTTGTGTTTATTAAATAGATCACAACATTTCCTTAGCAACTTTGGGTAGAAAACAAATGTGGTCATCCATTATGTGATCATCCTCACAATTCAAGCCAGTCCTCCATGAAAGCCAAAGACATGGTTTGTAGAAGCAATATTCCAATTTGGGTGCAATACATTTGGTTAATTTCTCAGAGATTCAATTATATTTCAAATGTTTCAGGAATGTTAATTGTATCTGTTACTAACTACAGAAATGATTTCAGAACAATCTGAGAGGGTAGGTTTTGACATCCTCTTTCTTGTGCTTTTGAGGTGGAATGACCCTGTAATACAGTAATCCTAATTTATGTGGGTTAAGGAAGAAATGTTACCTTGTTATGATACAATAGGTTTGATAATATTGATGAAGCTAAGAGGCTCAGATTGGTATAATAGCTATAATACAGAAAACGGACATATTATGAGGGTTGAGGAAGACGTGTGTTCTACAGAAGGTGGGATTGGATTCATATGGAATGAGTCATTGTTCTTCCCACAGTATTATGCTCACGGACAATGAATATATTTATTTCGTAAGAACTTTTTCATTCCCTGCAAAGCTTTTCATGAACTTGCCAGAATGAGCTTCCCATTCAAAACTACTGTAGGTGTTTGCTATTTTCATTTTGAAGTAGAAAGGAGAGTCAGCAACTCTTGGAGGACAAAACAGTTTTCTTTAATGTTATAAGTAAAACCAAACCGTTTCTGCTTTCATGCCTTCTTCAGGGTTTTTGACCAAAAGCCGAAAAGCTGGAATGCTTTGGTTTTACATGTAACAATAAAGAAGCCTTTTTTATCTACTTCCATTGTCCTCCAAGACTTGCTGAACCTCCTAACTACTTCAGTTTGCTCTTCAATTCATACACCTTGGTTGAAGAGCGAGGTAGCAGCAGTGTTCCCAGCACCTTGGTTGGAGAGCGAGGTAGCAGCAGTGTTCCCAGCACCTTGGTTGAAGAGCGAGGTAGCAGCTGTGTTCCTAGCACCTTGGTTGAAGAGCGAGGTAGCAGCAGTGTTCCTAGCACCTTGGTTGAAGAGCGAGGTAGCAGCAGTGTTCCCAGCACCTTGGTTGAAGAGCGAGTTAGCAGCAGTGTACCCTTTCCACAATTTTCTCTATGAGAATTTGTTGCGTAGTAAAACCACCGTCACGCTTTGGGGATACGTGTCTTTTCAGATTCCACAATGATTCTTTAGTTGTGGACACTACATCACTGCACTCCCTCTCTTGCTCTTGGTCCTCCTCTTCTCTGTAAGCCACCTTGATTTAGCACCTGTGTGATTTATCAGTTTCTTTATGAAAAGTATTTAGCAAACTCCATGAGCTAAAGCAAAGGGCTATAGCAGCACATAAGTAGCCTACAAATGCATGCTGGGGTGAGCGTGCCCTGAACTCGTGAAGTGAGCGCTGCTGGAGCTGTACTGGAGAGGGTGATAAGGCCAATGCTCCAGCTTTGGGGAAAGTCGCTCTACACTCCGATGAAATTGGACACACTGCTACGCTCCAGCGCCACTTTGCTCACATACTCTGATTGCAACTGGTATGCATCCCAAATAGCACCCTACACGCTTTGTATAGTGCACTACTTTAGATCAGACCCCGTAGGGCTCTGGTCAAAAGTAGTGCACTATGTAGGTAACACAGACAGGGTGTAATTTGGAATGCACATTATGTCTATACAGGAACTTTGACACAGAAAATAAAAAGAACACTGAAACCATATGTGGCCGTATCACAGCACACCTGACTGAGTGTAATTTCAAGACAAATTGGAACAGAACACTTGAGTTGATCCCTGCTGTAGAGTGGGCCGTTACCGTTAGCAACAGCAATTCCAACCAATATGTCACAGTGTGACTGTGTGTGTGTGTGTAATCTCTCTCTCTATATCTATCTATCTATCTATATATATATAGAGAGAGAGAGGGGAAAAAGTATTTGATCCCCTGCTGATTTCGTACGTTTGCCCACTGACAAAGAAATGATCAGTCTGTAATTTTAATGGTAGGTTTATTTGAACAGTGAGAGACAGAATAACAACAAGAAAATCCAGAAAAACGCATGTGAAAAATGTTATAAATTGATTTGCATTTTAATGAGGGAAATAAGTATTTGACCCCCTCTCAATCAGAAAGATTTCTGGCTCCCAGGTGTCTTTTATACAGGTAACGAGCTGAGATTAGGAGCACAATCTTAAAGGGAGTGCTCCTAATCTCAGTTTGTTACCTGTATAAAAGACACCTGTCCACAGAAGCAATCAATCAATCAGATTCCAAACTCTCCACCATGGCCAAGACCAAAGAGCTCTCCAAGGATGTCAGGGACAAGATTGTAGAGCTACACAAGGCTGGAATGGGCTACAAGACCATCGCCAAGCAGCTTGGTGAGAAGGTGACAACAGTTGGTGCGATTATTCGCAAATGGAAGAACCATAGTCACCAAGAAAACAATTGGTAACACACTACGCCGTGAAGGACTGAAATCCTGCAGCACTCGCAAGGTCCCCCTGCTCAAGAAAGCACATATACATGCCCGTCTGAAGTTTGCCAATGAACATCTGAATGATTCAGAGGACAACTGGGTGAAAGTGTTGCGGTCAGATGAGACCAAAATGGAGCTCTTTGGCATCAACTCAACTCGCCGTGTTTGGAGGAGGAGGAATGCTGCCTATGACCCCAAGAACACCATTCCCACCGTCAAACATGGAGGTGGAAACATTATGCTTTGGGGGTGTTTTTCTGCTAAGGGGACAGGACAACTTCACCGCATCAAAGGGACGATGGACGGGGCCATGTACCATCAAATCTTGGGTGAGAACCTCCTTCCCTCAGCCAGGGCATTGAAAATGGGTCGTGGATGGGTATTCCAGCATGGCAATGACCCAAAACACACGGCCAAGGCAACAAAGGAGTGGCTCAAGAAGAAGCACATTAAGGTCCTGGAGTGGCCTAGCCAGTCTCCAGACCTTAATCCCATAGAAAATCTGTGGAGGGAGCTGAAGGTTCGAGTTGCCAAACGTCAGCCTCAAAACCTTAATGACTTGGAGAAGATCTGCAAAGAGGAGTGGGACAAAATCCCTCCTGAGATGTGTGCAAACCTGGTGGCCAACTACAAGAAACGTCTGACCTCTGTGATTGCCAACAAGGGTTTTGCAGAGGAGTCAAATACTTATTTCCCTCATTAAAATGCAAATCAATTTATAAAAAATTTCACATGCATTTTTCTGGATTTTTGTTGTTGTTATTCTGTCTCTCGCTGTTCAAATAAACCCACCATTAAAATTATAGACTGATCATTTCCTTGTCAGTGGGCAAACGTACAAAATCAGCAGGGGATCAAATCATTTCTTCCCTGTTTTTCAACCACTCCAGAAATTTCTTGTTAACAAACTATAGTTTGGCATGACATAAGTAATTTTTCCAACAATTGTTTACAGAGATTATTTCACTTATAATTCATTGTATCACAATTCCAGTGGGTCAGAAGAGATGAACGTACTTGGTGCGAAAAGTTCAAATCAATCCCAGAACAACAGCAAAGAACCTTGTGAAGATGCTGGAGGAAACAGGTACAAAAGTATCTATATCCACAGTCAAAAGAGTTCTATATCGACATAACCTGAAAGGCCACTCAGCAAGAAGAAGCCACTGCTCCAAAACCACCATAAAAAGCCAGACTACGGTTTGCAACTGCACACGGGGACAAAGATTGTACTTTTTGGAGAAATGTCCTCTTGTCTAATGAAACAAAAATAGAACTGTTTGGCCATAATGACCATCGTTATGTTTGGAGGGAAAGGGGGGAAGCTTGCAAACCGAAGAACACCATCCCAATCGTGAAGCACGGGGGTGGCAGCGTCATGTTATGGGGGGTGCTTTGCTGCAGGAGAGACTGGTGCATTACACAAAATAGATGGCATCATGAGGTTGGAACATTTTGTGGATACATGGAGGCAACATCTCATGACATCAGTCAGGAAGTCAGGACATCTGCACACGATCGGTACATCCGAACATCACACCTGCGGGACAGGTACAGGATGGCAACAACAACTTCCCAAGTTACACCAGGAACGCACAATCCCTCCATCAGTGCTCAGACTGTCCGCAATAGGCTGAGAGAGGTTGGACTGAGGGCTTGTAGGCCTGTTGTAAGGGAGATCCTCACCAGACATCATCGGCAACAACGTCGCCTATGGGCACAAACCCATCGTCGCTAGACCAGACAGGACTGGCAAAAAGTGATCTTCACTGACGAGTCGCGGTTTTGTCTTACCAGGGGTGATGGTCGGATTCGCGTTTATGGTTGAGGGAATTAGCTTTATACCGAGGCCTGTACTCTGGAGGTGGAGGGTCTGGATGTGGAGGGTCCGTCATGGTCTGGGGCGGTGTGTCACAGCATCATGCGTTACAGGGAAGACATCCTCCTCCCTCATGTGGTACCCTTCCTGCAGGCTCATCCTGACATGACCCTCCAGCATGACAATGCCACCAGCCATACCGCTTGCTCTGTGCGTGATTTCCTGCAAGACAGGAATGTCAGTGTTCTGCTATGGCCAGCGAAGAGCCTGGATCTCAATCCCATTGAGCACGTCTGGGACCTGTTGGATCGGAGGGTGAGGGCTAGGGCCATTCCCCCCAGAAATGTCAGGGAACTTGCAGGTGTCTTGGTGGAAGATTTGGGTAACATTTCACAGCAAGAACAGGCAATTCTGGTGCAGTCCATGAGGAGGAGATGCACTGCAGTACGTAATGCAGCTGATGGCCACACCAGATACTGACTGTTACTTTTGACTTTGTTCAGGGACACATTATTCAATTTCTGTTAGTCACATGTCTGTGGAACCTGTTCAGTTTATGTCTCAGTTGTTGAATCTTGTTATGTTCATAAAAATATTTACACATGTTAAGTTTGCTGAAAATATACGCAGTTTTTGCTGAGATTATTATTACATCCTCTCTAACTTCTCTGTCTTTATTGGTTGCCTGAATGTTTTTTGTTGGGCAGCTTGGAGCATCAGAGTTGCAGGTTTGATCACACGCGGAATAAATTGAAATCTGTTAAAATGGTCTGCTAAATGACCATGTGATTATTATTCTTCCGATGAGTCTGGTTCCTGAAGCTGCATTGAACTCTTAGTTGCTAAATTAAAAAAGATCTGCTTAAAGGGGCAATCTGCACTTTAAACAGTAACAAAGCCAACACCCTGCCGCTGTTTTTAGTAAAAAGCTGAGGGATGGGGCAGGAGAAATGTAACCACTCTCAAATTCATAGACAAAGCTATGGATGCAATGACTGACCATCCATTATATAAAAAGTATAGTTTTAACCATGTTTAAGGCTATACAGTGTTTGTTTACAATTATAGTGTGTACAAACAATGGAGTTAAACAAGCTTATATTGTGGGTTCTGATGGGGTATGACAGTTGAACTAATTCATGAGGCATTTATAAGTTATATTCTTCAAGAATCAATGGAAATGTATCAGTAATTTATATTATAAATCAGAAAATGGATGTACCAATTGCAGATTGCCCCTTAAATGGCCATATGATTGTTGTATGATTCTGGACTGGTATGATTCCCCAGGGCAGGTGTACAGAGAGGCTACCGCTGAGTCCCAAATGGTATCCTATTCCCTATATCGTGCACTATTGGTCCTGTTCAAAAGTGGTACACTATATAGGGAATAAGAGTGCCATTTGGGAAGCAACCCGACATAGGCTGTTGGTCCTCTGAGACCTGTGGAACCCAGCTGGATTTCCACTGCCATGTCCTGATTGTGACAGCAGCTGTGGGGGGTCATAGAACTGTCTGGATCTGTGTCTGTCTGGGGAGTAAAGGTTGGCTTTGATGGTAAACCACCTGGGCTTAGAAATAAATTGAGTCTTCTCTCAGCCCACACCAACATGTGTGCATACTGTAGGCACACAGGCACAGATGGATGTGCATGCAGGGGGTACACATTCAGACAGACAGACAGACAGACAGAAACAGACACATAGACCCCCACCCCACACACACCAACAAACACACACTTGTGCGCACAGTCATAGACACACAGGGAGGGGCAAACACCCACACACACACGTGCACAAACACACACTCCTGTTATCTCCCAGCTGTAATCCCCAGGTGGTGTTATCCAAATGAGTGTGTGTGTGTGTGTGTGTGTGTGTGTGTGTGTGTGTGTGTGTGTGTGTGTGT
The DNA here is from genome assembly GCA_030435695.1 of Brachymystax lenok tsinlingensis. NCBI lineage: Eukaryota > Metazoa > Chordata > Actinopteri > Salmoniformes > Salmonidae > Brachymystax > Brachymystax lenok. Next base: position 33,587,068 of record CM059796.1, read on the forward strand.
GTGTGTGTGTGTGTGTGCGTGCGTGCGTGCGTGCGTGCGCGTGTTCGTTGTCCACACAGGAGAGAGTGGCTTGGCAATCATGGTGATGATTAAACATATTGTCCACTAATATATTACTGTATCATCATTCTGTTATTCAACCACAACTCTTCAAAATGTCCATCACACCGTTTCTTGTCCTTACTTGACATGCAGCGTGAGGGCTGTATCTCTGTTGGTAAGTGGTGGTTTCAGCCTGTATAGGGACGTGCTGTAATCAGTTTGCTGCTAGACAGGTTGATTGTCAAGGAGCTCTGAAAAGAAGAAGGGAGGCCTTACAAAGACTACAGATACCACAGATGTGAGACAGAAACACAATGGGTGATTTTATACCATGTCATCTGCTTGACCTTGTGCCAGAAATACAGCTTGTTCTTTCACCGTAGACGTAGTGTAGTGACTTCTTGTTATGGCAATGAGATGGTTGGAGAGTTAGTTAACATAAATGTGGATGTTTTACTCTAAGATCGGTTTAGTTATATCCTGTCTTGTTTATGCCTGGTCTTTAGTGTGAATTCCTGTATCAATGGCTTGTTAAAAACATTAACTGAGAGCTTATTGTCAGAGTCATACACATAAATCCCTCTCCAACGTTACCATGCATCCAAATCCCATTCATTCATCCACCTGTGGTGTTATGAAAATGTCCTTCAGCCATCTTTTGGAAGAACGTGTTAGAAAGGGAGAGAGAGGGAGGCAGAGAGAGAAGGGGAGGGAGAGAAGGGGAAGGGAGAAAGGAACGAGAGAGAGAGAGAGAACGTGAGAGAGAGAGAACGTGAGAGAGAGAGAGTCTTACCTTGGGAGAGGTTCAGAGACACACGGTAATGAGGATGTAGTGTTAGGAGTGGTGGAAAAAGTACTCAATTCTCATACTTGAGTAAAAGTAAAGATGGCCAGTAAAATACTACTTGAGTAAAAGTATCTGGTTTTAAATGTACTTAAGTACAGTGGGAGTAAAAGTACTCAACCGTAATACTTGAGTGAAGTAAAAAGTAAATGCTATATATCAACTGATAAACAGTAAAGTACAGATACCCTAAAACCTACTTAAAGCTGCAATGTGTATTTCTTGGGTGACCCTACCAAATTCTCATAGACATAAGAGTTATAGACCTGTCATTCTCATTGCAACCTAAGTCTAAGAAATGGTAGATCTGTTCCATGCTTCCCGTTCTAAAGGTTTGTTTTTACTTCTTTTACAGCTGAAAATCCACAATTTTTTGCTTATGAATATTATATTTCACAGCTGTTTAGATGGTTCCATGAGTCTCTACACAATGACTGCTTGTTTTGTCACAGAAACTGAAATTAGGCAAACTATTAGAATTTTAGCATAGCCCATTTTGATTGATTGGCTGTCAGCCTGATGGTATACGATGTGATTCATCGCACGAGGCTATTAGCTACTCTGTCTGCTCCAGGGTGTTGGTATCGGTTAGAATTGAAGGCAGTCAATTCAGGAAGTGATTTGAATTGAACGTTGAAAAATGGAAAAACGTTTGAAGTAAATATCTTCTACTTTTCAGTTAATCTAAAAGTCATTGAAAATATGCCCTGTTTTCAATGACTGAATTGGAATGTCCATTTACCTCCTGACAACCCTGGACTGTACATTGTGATGATTAGCCAGAGGCTAGTGGTGTCCTTGGCTGTGAAACACGCTGTGTCCTCAGTACAGCCCTGAGTCTCTGGCTGAGTCTTCACGACAGCCCCGAGTCTCTGGCTGTGTCCTCACGACAGCCCCGAGTCTCTGGCTGTGTCCTCACGACAGCCCCGAGTCTCTGGCTGTGTCCTCACGACAGCCCCGAGTCTCTGGCTGTGTCCTCACGACAGCCCCGAGTCTCTGGCTGTGTCCTCACAGAAATGGTGAGGTTTTGATCATCATGATGTGTGGTGTTGGTTTGTATCGGGGGTACTAGAGGGCAAGGTGAGTACATAGCACAGGGAATATTTGTTTTTTTTAAGGGGAGAGGTGGTGATGCTTTCATGAAATTAAATAAAGACGTATCATTTAAGAAAGACAACGTCAAAAGTCTCTCTCTACCCGTCTCTCTCTCGCGTGGGTTATATACAGTGAGCTCTAACAGCATTGGGACAGTGACACATTTGCTGTTGTTTCGGCTCTGTACTCCAGCACTTTGGATTTGAAATGATACAATGACTATGAGGTTGAAGTGCAGACTGACAGCTTTAATTTGAGGATATTTATCATCCATATCTGGTGTGTGTGTGTGTGTGTGTGTGACTGGAATTCAAATCTCAACTGTCCAGACTCCAACCCATCATCTACACATTAGTCTCTGTCAGATGACATGACAGTTGACAGACTTGAGCCTTGTCTTTAATAGTCTGGAACTAACTGGGCTTTAGCTATGTGTTCAGTAATATGTGATATTAATTAAGATTATGTTCAGTAATATGTGATAGGCCTACAGAGATCACGATGTCGGTTGTGACCGCAATTCAGCTAACAGTATAATTACTGATATTAATTAAGATTAGAAAAAGTGAATTCCCCAAAAAAGCAGCACCGTCTTCCAACAGCTGGGGAAAGTATCTCAGGTGTGTCTTGTGAAATAGATTTGATCTGAATGAGAATAACCTGTATTTCTAAAGGTTCTCAATGTGTGAAGAATGGTACGCTCCTCAATCTCTCCTCCCTGCAGATTGAGGATATAGTGACCCGTATCCAGGATGAGACTGAGGGCGTTCCCATCAGAACTGTCAAGAGCTTCCTGACCAAGATACCCAGCGTCGTCACAGGTGAGAGTGCAGCTGCAGCCGGTGTGTGTGTGTGTGTGTCTAGCCACAGCCCACAAAATAATTGATGGCCTCAACCACTCTTATGATTCATCCCGTCTCAGGATGTATACCTTAGTGGGCCATGAGCAGAGAGGCCTATCAATAAACACGATTACTACACACACACACACACACACACACACACACACACACACACATAAATGCACACACACACAGACATGGAGACAGCGTAGAACCACAGGCCAGAAATCGAATAAATGATGTGGAAGGCATCGCTTCTGTAGTCTTCGTCGCTCTCTGTCTCTGTCTCTCTTGCTCTTTCTGTCTCTCTCTCTGTCTGTCTCTCTCTCTCTCTCTCTCTTTCGCTCTCTCTCTCTCTCGCTCTCTCTTTCTGTCGCTCTCTCTCTCTCTCTCTGTCTCGCCTTTTCCGATGCAGACAGCTCAAGCTTTTTTACACCGGGGGAGGTTTAAATTGAGTAAATAGTAACTACAGTTGTTTCCCTCTGTGTTGTGCGTGTTGTTCATCTTCTATAACAGTCTCTGTCTCTTGTCTCTACCAGGTGCAGACATAGTTCAGTGGCTGATGAAGAATCTAGCCATTGAGGATCCAGGTGGGTACATGTTTTTTTGGAGCTTTATATTTAATGGCAATTAAAGTTTGTTTAAAGAATGTATTAAACGTGTGATAGACCCTGCTAGGGCTCCTGAGTGGCGCAGCGGTCTAAGGCGCTGCAGGCTGTATCACATCCGGCCGTGATTGGGCGGCGCACAATTGGCCCAGCGTCGTCCGGGTTTGGCCGGGGTAGGCCGTCATTGTAACTAAGAATTTGTTCTTAACTGACTTGCCTAGTTAAATAAATAAAAAATAACTCTTAATAGAGCATGTATTGCATGTTTGTAATTGTCTCTTCCTGGTTACTGTACATGGATATAGTTCAAGATAATGAGCTTTGTGTACTGAAACATCTTAATTAGCAGGCAGTAAAGACGTGATAGACCCTTTATAAACTATTACCACAACGTGTGTTACATGTAAGTAAATCTGTGTCCCATCCTTTACTTTCCCATGTAGCTGAGGCCATACACATCGGGAGTCTGATTGCTGCTCAGGGATATCTCTTCCCCATCTCTGATCACGTTCTGTCACTCAAAGACGACGGAACCTTCTATCGCTTCCAGGTGAGCAGTAGGACCACATAAGGCAGCTTCCAGGTGAGCAGTAGGACCATATATGGCAGCTTCCAGGTGAGCAGTAGGACCATATATGGCAGCTTCCAGGTGAGCAGTAGGACCACATAAGGCAGCTTCCAGGTGAGCAGTAGGACAACATAAGGCAGCTTCCATGTGAGTAGTAGGACCACATAAGGCAGCTTCCAGGTGAGCAGTAGGACCATGGAAGGCAGCTTCCAGGTGAGCAGTAGGACCACATAAGGCAGCTTCCAGGTGAGCAGTAGGACCACATAAGGCAGCTTCCAGGTGAGCAGTAGGACCACATAAGGCAGCTTCCAGGTGAGCAGTAGGACCACATAAGGCAGCTTCCAGGTGAGCAGTAGGACCACATAAGGCAGCTTCCAGGTGAGCAGTAGGACCATATAAAGCCTTTTTGAAATCTGACAACGCTGTGAGTTTACCAAGATTCTAAGCTTTTGAATGGTGTGCAACACCAACACCAACATCATGAATGTTTTATATTACTACTTTTGTATTTTGAATTTGGCGCTCTGCATTTTTACGGATGTTGTCGCAGGTGGGGCTCTGTTGCCCCACTGATCCCTAAGAAGTTTTAACAGCTGAAAACACAACATTTCATACATCTCTGCACTGCCAGTGAGTGAAACTGCACCCATGTGACCAGTTGTTCTCCCATGCATGTGTAGGCCACTTCCTACTCTCTTCCTGGAGAGACAAAATTAGAGAGCAAGACAGACATGGACAAGTGCTGTCTTGTGTTAATCTGAATCTGAACTTTAAGTATTATACACTTTCCAGCTCAGTCATGGAAGCAAGTCGAAATTCCCCTGATCCCTGATCCGTACCACACAATACCACATCCGCTAAGGTACTTCCTCTGTTTCTACACAGGGGATCCATGACCCCATTAAAAATTAATGGTGGAATATCCTGTGAAATATTTACCACAAATGAAACCCAAAGAGAGAACATTTAGGGGCCTGTATACACAAAGCCGGAGAGGATGGCTGCCGTTTTGAGGGCTCCTAGCCAATTGTGCTTTTTATTTTGTTTTTTCGCATTGTTTGTAACTTACTTTGTACATAATGTTGATTCGTACGTCTTTTATGACCAAAAAGAGCTTTTGGATATCAGAACAGCGATTACTCACCTCAAACTGGACAAAAAAAAATATTTAATGAGTCTGACAGGAAGGATATAGTGTCGCTACCAGACAAGGCCCAAATCCCTGTCATTCACATGAAGAAAAGACGGAAATACAGGAGGCGCAGATCAGGGTGCCTTTGGAGAATTTGTTGGTGAGAGGGTAACCCGCCTCTACCATCCGTTCTATCAGCCAACGTGCAATCACTGGAGAATAAACTGGATGAGCTCCGTTTGAGACTATCCTACCAATGGGACATAACAAACTGAATCTTATGTTTCACCGAGTCGTGGCTGAACGACGACACAGATAATATACAGTTGGCTGGATTTTCCGTGCATCGGCAGGACAGAGCATCTACGTCTGGTAAGACGAGGGGTAGGTGACTATTTGTCAATAACAGCTGGTGTGCGATGTCTAATTGTTACAAATCCCTTTTGCCCCGCAGTCTAGGGGGGATGGAAACGAGACCCGCAACATATCTCATGCAAATTATAACAGTGAAAAGGAACAGTGAGAACTAATAGAAATTCACAGACAACTTAAACCTACCGTCAAACACTTTCTGGTTTATTTTTAAACGCACGGTAATGGGGTGTGGGGAAAAGGGGCTGAGCTGGACCCAAGGAAAGAACTAATAAATATCCAAAAACCCCTAAGCTAATCTACCTGCTTAAAGAACACCTAGCTAACTAACCAATAAAATACAGTGGGTGGTCCGCCCAGTTCTAACTAGGGTATTTAGACAACGGTTTCCTACGGGTTATGTATGCTCAAGAGCGACTTGGCTGGTTACCCCCTTTTCCACCAACAAACAAACAGCAATACAACACAGCAGTACATACTCACAGGATAACAGTCAAATGTGAGCTGTATGCACAAAACAAGAGAGAGAGAGAGACAACTGACTGGGTTTTTAAACCAAGGGAAAGGGGATGTGATTGGGTAAGGGAAACAGGAGGAGGTGTGTCTTCAGATTGGCGACTGATGAGACTGATGACTGCCACCTGTGACTAAGGCAGAAGGAGAGAAAACAAGTACACACAGGATACCTGTATTTCTAACATTAATATTAAGGTAGCCTCGAGGTATCGCTCGCCTGAGATAAGCTGTAGACCTTAAATCATTTCAAATTCCTTGTATTAAGAGACCCAGACGGCACAATTTTCTTGTTTTTTTAAACATTTACGGATAGCCAGGGGGCCACACTTCAACAGTCAGACATCATTTACAAATGAAGCATTTGTGTTTATTGAGTCCTCCAGATCAGAGGCAGGAGGGATGACCAGGGATGTTCTCTTGATAAGAGAGTTGTCATTATATTTTTTGTAGCCGTGTATTTACCGCCACAAACCGACGCTGGCACTAAGACCGCACTCACCGAGCTGCATAAGGCCAAACGCTAATCCATAAGCAGCGCTCCTAGAAACTTAAATCCATTTTACTTAATTTCTACCAGCATGTCACATGATCTACCAGAGGAAAAAAAAACTCTAGACCACCTTTACTCCACACACAGAGACGCGTTCAAAGCTCTTCCTCGCCCTCCAATTGGGAAATCTGACCATAGTTCTATGCTCCTGATTACAGCTTACAAGCGAAAACTAAAGCAGGAAGTACCAGCTCAATAAGGAAGTGGTCAGATGACGCGTATGCTACGCTACATGACTGTTTTGCTAGACAGACTGGATTCATCCAATGGAATTGAGGAGTACACCACCTCAGTCACCAGCTTCATCAGGGGTGCACCAACTGTACACCCACGACTGTGTGGTCAAGCACGACTCCAACACCGTCATTAAGTTTGTTGACGACACAGTGGAGGTGGGCCTGATCACCGACAGCGATGATGCAGCCTATAGGGAGGAGTTCAGAGACCTGGCAGTGTGGTGCCAGGACAACAACCTCTCCCTCAACGTCAGCAAGACAAAGAAGATGATCGTGAACTATAGGAAATGGAGGGCCGAACACTCTGCCATTCAAATTAAATTGCATTTGTCACATGCGCCGAATACAACAGGTGTAGACCTTACCGTGAAATGCTTACTGACAAGCCCTTAACCAATAATACAGTTTTACAATGTGAAATAATTAAGGAGCAGCTGTGAATAACAATAGCGGGGCCGTATACAGGGGTTCATTCACATCCACAGGGCTGTAGTGGAGCGGGTCGAGAGTTTAAAGTTCCTTGGTATCCACATCACCAACAAACTACCATGGTCCAAACACACTAAGAAAGTCGTGAAGAGGGCACAACAATGCCTTTCCCCCTCAGGAGACTGAAAAGATTTGGCATGGGTCCCCAGAACATCCTGACCGGTTGCATCACCGCCTGGTATGGCAACTGCTCGGAATCCGACCGTAAGGCACTACAGAGGGTAGTGCGTACGGCCCAGTACATCTCTGGGGCCAAGCTTCCTGCCATCCAGGAACTCTATACCAGGCAGGGTCAGAGGAAGGCCCAAAAAATTGTCAGACTCCAGTCACCCAAGTCATAGACTGTTACTGCAAGCGGTACCGGAGCACTAAGTCTAGGTCCAAAAGACTCCTTAACAGCTTCTACCACCAAGCCATAAGACTGCTGAAAATGTATCAAATGTCTAGGATCAGGTCCCATATAATCCATATAATGTTACTCCCAGGAGGCTCAGAGACCTTCACAGAGGGAAAACAGAACACTGACTGTGTTCTAAATGGCAATCTATTCCCTATACTGTATAGTGCACTACATTTGACCAGAGGTCTGTGGGCCCTGGTCAAAAGCAGTGCACTACATAGGGAATATGGTGCCATTTGGGATGCACCCAATGCCATTTCACCTCCTGCCTACTCCACTCGCTGTGCAGATTACATGATAGCAATAAATTAATTCATGCCAGCTTCTTTTTTTATCTGTCTGAAGTTTTCACAGCATGACAAATGTGACTCTTGGAAAGCAGTCTACTGTATATGTCTTTCTGTTGAATCAACTATATACAGTGCTGTGAAAAAGTATTTGCCCCCTTCCTGAACATAAAGGCTCGTCTCACTTTTGGCAGAAAACATCTTGATGATCCCCAAAAACCTTTGGGAAAATATTCTGTGGACTGACGAGACAAAAGTTGAACTTTTTGGAAGATATGCGTCCCGTTACATCTGGCGTAAAAGTAGCACAGCATTTCAGAAACATAACATCATACCAACAGTCAAATATGGTGGTGGTAGTGTGATTGTCTGGGGCTGCTTTGCTGCTTCAGGACCTGGATGACTTGCTGTGATTGATGGAACCATGAATTCTGCTCTCTACCAAAAAATCCTGAAGGAGAATGTCCGGCCATCAGTTCGTAACCTCAAGCTGAAGCGCACTTGGGTTCTGCAGCAGGACAATGATCCAAAACACACCAGCAAGTGGCCTAGTCAAAGTCTGGACTAGAATCCGATTGAGATGCTGTGGCATGGCCTCAAAGTCGGTTCATGCTGGAAAACTCTCCAATGTGGCTGAATTAAAACAATTCTACAAAGAAGAGTGGGCCAAAATTCCTCCACAGCGATGTGAAAGACTCATTTCCAGTTATCGCAAACGCTTGATTGCAGTTGTTGCTGCTGAGGGTGGTACAACCAGTTATTAGGTTTAGGGGGCAGTTATGTTTTCTCATAGGGCCATGAAGGTTCGGATAGCTTTTTTTCCCGTAATAAAATACAATTATCACTTTAACACTGCATTTTGTGTTTACTTGGGTTATCTTGGTGTAATATTAAAATGTGTTCGTTGATCTGAAACATTTAAGTGTGACAAATGTGCATAAAAATAAGACATCAGGAAGGGGGGGCAAATACTTTTTCCCAGCACTGTATCTTTACAAACGGACATATTTTTACTGTTAAGTTATTGACTACTAGTGTCCCCATGCTTAATAATAGTGACTTCTCTGCACATCCTAACTTCTTTCTATTCCTCTCCTAACTATTCCTCCCTTCATCCTCACTCCTCTATCCAAACTTCTCTCTCCATTCTCCATCCCTTTTTGACTTCCAGGCTCCATATTTCTGGCCTTCTAACTGCTGGGAGCCAGAGAACACAGACTACGGTAAGTCCATAGAAATTGAATTACTAGAACAGAAATTCCCTTTCAAATCAATGCTCTGTGACGGTTGGAAATTCTATGTCTATGGTAAGTCATTCACTATAGGTAGTGGTGGGGGAAAAAAAATACCTTAAAAGAAAATGACTCGAGTCAAAGTGAAAGTCGCTAAAATATACTTAAGTATCAAAAGTAAAAGTATACATCATTTCAAATTCCTTGTATTAAGAGACCCAGACGGCACAATTTTCTTGTTTTTTTAAACATTTACGGATAGCCAGGGGGCCACACTTCAACAGTCAGACATCATTTACAAATGAAGCATTTGTGTTTATTGAGTCCTCCAGATCAGAGGCAGGAGGGATGACCAGGGATGTTCTCTTGATAAGTGCGTGAATTAGACCATTTTCCTGTCCTGCTAAGCATTCAAAATGTAACGAGTACTTTTGGGTGTCGGGGGAAATTTAAGGAGTAAAAAGTACATTATTTTCCTTAGGAATATAGTGGAGTAAATGTAAAAGTTGGCAAAAATATAAATAGTAAAGTACAGATACCCAAAAAAACTGCTGAAGTAGTACTGTAAAGTATTTTTACTTAAGTACTTTACACCATTGACTATAGGGGCTAGACATCCTAACACTACATCCTATAGGACAGTGTCCCCATCACAGCTCTCAGATCAGTCACAACCAGGAGACTCGTCAGCTCCAGGGGAACATTATAGATAACGACAGCTCTCAGAACAGTCCCAACCAGGAGACTCGTCAGCTCCAGGGGAACATTATAGATAACGACAGCTCTCAGAACAGTCCTGGACCTAAATCTGAACAAGGACTAGGAGTGGGTGATGAGGAGGGAGGGTGGGGGTGTTGGAGTGATGGGATGAGGGGAGAGTGGGATGGCTGGATGGATGGATGGATGGATGGCTGGATGGATGCAAGGAGAGGGAGAGTGAAAAGCGATGAAGGTAGCTAGTGAGGAAAGGATGGGTGGAGAGGGAGAGAGAGAGGGATGGCTGGGTTGAAGGGATTTACAGAACCACTGATATGGCTCAGTCTTAGGTCTCTCTCACCCTCTTTCTTTCTCTCTCCTCTCTCTCTCTCTCCTCCAGCTATCTATCTGTGCAAGAGGACCATGCAGAACAAGACCCGTCTGGAGCTGGCTGATTATGAGGCGGTGGGTACATCCCAAATGGCACGCTGTGTCCTATACAGTGCAATGCTTTTGACCAGGGCTCATAAGGACATTTGGGACGCAGGTCTGGCGTGTCATGGAGTGTCCAAATCTCTCCTAGTGGATTATAGTATCAAACAATATAACTGTCTGACTGTAACTGGAAACAATACACAAAGTTTTCCCCCCTATTTCAATAAGCCCTGGCTGATACAGGGAGTGAAACCAACCAACATAAATGTCAAGGTTCAGTTGATTTGCAATTTGACACTGCTAGGTGGCTGTGGGTGGGGTGCTCATGTTCCCCTCCCTCCCTCCCCCCTAACAACTCTCTCCCCCACTCCCTCAATCCCTCTCTCTCCCTCATCCCCTCCCTCCCTCTCCCTCATCCCCTCCCTCCCTCCCCCTTCTCCCTCTCTCTCTCTCCCCCTACCACCTCTCTCCCCACTCCCTCCCTCCCTCCCTCTCTCTCCCTCATCCTCTCCCTGCCTCTCTCCCTCTCTCTCTCCCCCTACCACCTCTCTCCCCACTCCCTCCCTCCCTCCCTCTCTCTCCCTCATCCTCTCCCTGCCTCTCTCCCTCTCTCTCTCCCCCCTACCACCTCTCTCCCCCACTCCCTCCCTCAATCCCTCTCTCTCCCTCACCCCTCCCCCTTCTCCCTCTCTCTCTCCCCCCTACCACCTCTCTCCCCCACTCCCTCCCTCCCTCTCTCTCCCTCATCCTCTCCCTGCCTCTCTCCCTCTCCCACCTCCCTCCCTCTCCCTTCTCTCCATTAATCAGGAGAACCTGGCCAGACTACAGAGAGCCTTCACTAGGAAGTGGGAGTTTGTCTTTATGCAGGCCGAGGCTCAGGTCAAGTAAGTGAAGTCGTTGTGTGTGTGTGTGTTTCTGTGTTTGTGTGTGTGTGTGCGTGTGTGTGTGTGTGTGTGTGATTCAACCGCCTCATCTTTATGAGCTACACGTCCCTCCTAATTTGATTGGTCATGAAAACCTGTTCAGACTATCAGATGCGTTTTACACCCTCCGTTGAGAACGCCTTAATTAGGAACAACAAGAATCAGGAATCATGGGAGGAGAGACAGGGATTTGTCTCAAATGACACACTACACTGCTTTACTTCTGGTGAAAAGTAGTGCACTATATAGGGAATAGGGTGCCAATTGGTACAGAGACAGGGTGGAGCGCTGAGTGAGCGTTGGTGTGTGTGTGTGTGTGAGAGAGCGTCGGTGTACAGCTCTGTGAAAATACCAGTTATATAAGGGGAAAGTGGCACCGATGGAAATTAATTTGCTGTGCTCTGCTCTGAGGCAGGGAGTCAGGCCGCAACTTTGAGATGTTCTTCTGTTCTTCTTAATACGATGACAGTGTGTCTGTGTGTGTGTGTGCGTTTTCTTTTTGATACATTTCAAACTGTATTGTATTTGTCTAGAGGTTTTTCTATTAGAAATTACACACCCTTAGGCTATGTCTAACACACTCTCTCTCTCTCTCTCTCTCTCTCTCTCTCTCTCTCTCTCTCTCTCTCTCTCTCTCTCTCTCTCTCTCTCTCTTCCTCCTCCAGGATCGACACAAAAAAGGATAGAATTGAGAGGAAGATTCTAGACAGTCAAGAAAGAGCTTTCTGGGATGTCCATAGACCTGTGGTAGGTGCGCGTGTGTGTTTTGAAATATTTCTGTACCTGGACTTGCCCAATAACACTATTTTGAAAATGTTTCCTTATTCCTGCTGGTCCTCCGTGATCTACAGCCAGGTTGTGTGAACGTCACAGAGATGGACATCAGGAAATGCAGACGTATGAAGAACCCACAGAGAGTCAAGAAGGTATGGACAGCAAGGACTAGATTCACTAGACTGTGGACAGAACTATAGGTTGGTGTAGTGGGTGGGTCCCAAGACAAAGTCAAAGACTTTACAATAATGTTTGGAAAGACATTATTGAGGAATGGGATAGTAACATGCTACTCTTCCCTCTCCTGTCTTCTCCTCCCCCCTGTCCAGTCAGTGTATGGACTGATAGAGGAGGGTCAGTCACAGAGCCCGGTACACACACCCTCACAACTAGCCAGGAAAGGCACCAAAGAGGACGTGGAAAAAGAGGTACTTCTGTGTGTTCTATTGGATTTTGGATGTTCTATTAGATGTTGGATGTTCTGTTGGATGTTCTATTGGATGTTCTATTGGATGTTGGATGTTCTATTGGATGTTCTATTGGATGTTGTATTAGATGGTGGATGTTCTATTGGATGTTCTATTGGATGTTGTATTAGATGGTGGATATTCTATTGGATGTTCTATTGGATGTTGTATTAGATGGTGGATGTTCTATTAGATGTTGGATGTTGTATTGGATGTTCTATTAGATGTTGGATGTTCTATTGGATGTTCTATTGGATGTTCTATTGGATGTTCTATTAGATGGTGGATGTTCTATTGAATGTTCTGTTGGATGTTGTATTGGATGTTGTATTGGATTTTCTATTAAATGTTGCATTGGATGTTCTATTGGAGGTTCTATTGGATGTTGGATGTTCTATTGGAGGTTATATTAGATGTTCTATTGGATGCTCTATTGGAGGTTATATTGGATGTTCTATTGGATGTTGGATTGGATGTTCTATTGAATGTTCTATTGGGTGTTGGATGTTCTATTAGATGTTCTATTGGATGTTCTAATGGATGTTTTATATGTTTATATGTTATTATATGTTCTATATGTTCTATTTGATGTTCTGTTGGATGTTCTATTGGATTTTCTATTGGATGTTGGATGTTCTATTGGATGTTGTATTGGATGTTCTATTGGATTCAGACCCCTTGACATTTTCCACATTTTGTTACGTTACAGCCTTATTCTAAAATTGTTTTCTTTCTCATCAATCTACACAGAATACCCCATTATGACAAAGCAGAAACAGGCTTTTAGAAATGTTTGCAAATGTATAAAAAAACGAAAAACTTAAATATAACATTTACATAAGTATTCATACCCTTTACTCAGTACTTTGTTGAAGCACCTTTGGCAGCGATTACGGCCTCGATTCTTCTTGGGTATGACGATGCAAGCTCAGGACACCTGTATTTGGGGAGTTTCTTCCATTCTTCTCTGCAAATCCTCTCAAGTTCTGGCTGTGTGCTTAGGGTCGTTGTCCTGTTGGAATGTGAACCTTCACCCCAGTCTGAGGTCCTGAGCGCTCTGGAGCAGGTTTCACCAAGGATCTCTCTGTACTTTGCTCCGTTCATCTTTCCCTCAGTCCTGACTAGTCTACCAGTCCCTCCCGCTGAAAAACATCCCCACAGCATGATGCTGCCACCACCATGCTTCACGGTAGGGATGGTGCCAGGTTTCCTCCAGACATGACGCTTGACATTCAGGCCAAAGAGTTCAATCTTGGTTTCATCAGACCAGAGAATCTTGTTTTTCATGGTCTGAGAGACTTTAGGTGCCTTTTGGCAAACTCCAAGTGGGTTGTCATGTGCCTTTTACTGAGGAGTGGCTTCCTTCTGGCCACTTTCCCATAAAGGCCTGGTTGGTGGAGTGCTGCAGAGATTGTTGTCCTTCTGGAAGGTTCTCCCATCTCCACAGAGGAACTCTGGATCTCTTTCAGAGTGACCATCGGGTTCTTGGTCACCTCCCTGACAAAGGCTCTTCTCCCCCGATTGCTCAGTTTTGCCAGGCGGCCACCTCTAGAAAGAGTCTTTGTGGTCCCAAACTTCTTCCATTTAAAATGTAGGGAGGCCTCTGTGTTCTTGGGGACCTTCAATGCTGCAGAAATGTTTTGGTACCCTTCCCCAGATCTGTGCCTCGACACAATCCTGTCTCGGAGCTCTACAACAATTCCTTCGACCTCATGGCTTGGTTTTTTTCTCTGACATGCACTGTCAACTGAGGGACCTTATGTAGACAGGTGTGTGCCTTTTCAAATCATGTCCAATCAATTGAATTTACCACAGGTGAACTCCAATAAAGTTGTAGAGACATCTCAATGACGGTCAATGGAAAACGGATGCACCTGAGCTCAATTTCGAGTCTCATAGGAAAGGGTCTGAATACTTATGCAAATATGGTATTTCTATTTAAAATTTTATAAATTTGCAAAAAAATCTAAAAACCTGTTTTTGCTTTTTCATTATGTGGTATTGTATGCAGATTGATCAGGGGAAACAATTATTTAATCAATTTTAGAATAAGGCTGTAATGTAACAAAATATTGAAAAAAGTATTGTGGTCTGAATACATTCCGAATGCACTGTACCAATTAGAAACCAGTTTTAATCATAATCGATGAATAATAATGACTATTGCTTCTCCTCCTCAGATTGTGTTTCTTAACAGCCAGTTGGACCGACACTGTATAAAGGTTTCTAAAGTCGCTGAGAGGTAGGTATGAGCAAAGCTCCACCATCTCACCTATAAAACATAAATACATCTATTTATCCTGTCATAAAGCACTTTGACCTTGATAAATCAACACGTATATTTTATCAACCTGTGTGGAATTCCAGAGCTCTGAATAGAAGATTGTTGACATATATTTATATCTAAAAGCCTAATTGAGAAATAATTGATCGAAGTTGGCATATTTGTGTCATTTTGGCCTTACCCAGGCCTCCTTTAAGACTCCGTAACGTCTGTAGAAGCTACAAAGCATAACTTGGTGTCATATAAAGCTTGCTCTGTAATATGAGTAGTATTTTTATTTCAATAACACATTTTCTTACGTTAATTTATGAATATTGAAAAATATTAACATGAATATTGAAAATCTAAAATGTTTGATTTGTCAAACATAATATACTCTATGGGCATATCAACATCCCAGAGTGGGATTTCTGCAACTTTTAGAGTTATGATCTAATTTGTAAGCATTACCACCAGAATGAATAGGAAAATGGATTTAAAATGGTTGCCCCATGCTGGTGATTTGCAGGATGTAAAATGTGTCTGTAATTGGTTAGATTGCCTACAATGTCAATATCTCTCTATAAAATGGGCCATAACTTTTAAACTAGTGGAGGTCCCACTCTGGAACCTTGAAATGCTCATAGAATATGTTGTGTTTAACAATATATATAAAAGTTTGCCAAATCAAAAATGTTATATTTTCAATATTCATATTTACACTATCGTTCAAAAGTTTGGGTTCACTTAGAAATGTCCTTGTTTTTGAAAGAAAAGCTAATTTCTTGTCGATTAAAATAACATCAAATTGATCAGAAATACAATGTAGATATTGTTAATGTTGTAAATTACTATTGTAGCTGGAAACACCTGATTTTTTTATGGAATATCTACATAGGCGTACTGAGGCCCATTATGAGCAACCATCACTCCTGTGTTCCAATGGCACGTTGTGTTAGCTAATCCAAGTTTAACATTTTAAAAGGCTAATTGATCATTAGAAAACCATTTTGCAATTATGTTAGGACAGCTGAAAACTGTCGTTCTGCTTAAAGAAGCAATAAAACTGTCCTTCTTTAGACTAGTTGAGTATCTAGAGCATCAGCATTTGTGGGTTCGATTACTCAAAATGGCCAGAAACAAATAACTTTCTTCTGAAGCTCATCAGTCTATTCTTGTTCTGAGAAATGAAGGCTATTCCATGCAAGAAATTGCCAAGTAACTGAAGATCTCGTACAACGCTGTGTACTACTCCCTTCACAGAACAGCGCAAACTGGCCCTAACCAGAATAGAAAGAGGAGTGGGAGGCCCCGGTGCATAACTGAGCAAGAGGACAAGTACATTAGAGTGTCTCGTTTGAGAAACAGACACCTCACAAGTCCTCAACTGGCAGCTTCCTTAAATAGTACCCGCAAAACACCAGTCTAAACGTCAACAGTGAAGAGGCGACTCCGGGATGCTGGCCTTCGAGGCAGAGTTGCAAAGAAAAAGCCATATTTCAGGCCAATAAAAATAATAGATTAAGATGGGCAAAAGAACACAGACACTGGACAGAGGAAGATTGGAAAAACATTTGTGAGACGCAGAAAAAAGTAAAAAGATGCTGGAGGAATGCTTGATGTTATCTGTCAAGCCTGGTGGAGGCAATGTGATGGTATGGGGTGCTTTGGTGGCGGTAAAGTGGAAGATTTGTACAGGGTAAAAGGGATCTTGAAGAAGGAAGGCTATCATTCCATTTTGCAACGCCATGCCATACCCTGTGGACGGCACTTAATTGGAGCCAATTTCCTCCTACAACAGGACAATTACCCAAAGCACAGCTCCAAACTATGCAAGAACTATTTAGGGAAGAAGCAGTCAGCTGGTATTCTGTATATAATGGAGTGGCCAGCACAGTCACCGGATCTCAACCTTATTGAGCTGTTGTGGGAGAAGCTTGACCGTATGGTACGTAAAAAGTGCCCATCAATCCAATCCAACTTGTGCGAGGTTCTTCAGCAAGCATGGTGTGAAATCTCTTCAGATTACCTCAACAAATTGACAACTAGAATGCCAAAGGTCTGCATGGCTGTAATTGCTGCAAATAGAGGATTCTTTGACGAAGCAACGTTTGAAGGACACAATTATTATTTCAATTAAAAATCATTATTTATAACCTTGTCAACGTCTTGACTAACTCATTTCATGTATGTTTTCATGGAAAACAAGGACATTTCTAAGTGACCCCAAACATTTGAGCGGTAGTGTATATTTTTCAATATTCATATTGGTGATGCACATGTAGCCTGTTTTAGAGAAATGTCATCATCAAATATTGTAAGAGCTTTCATTGTCTGCTTATATTCCCCCCTTTATTTATTCTACGGTTCTGACTTGGTGTACAGGGAGAATACTGTAAGAATGGCCCGTGTTCTGTTGCTGTACATTTCACAAGTGCTGAACAAATAGTTATGTTGACTACGTCCATCTTAGCGCGCTCATTAAAGTCTTCATCGAAATTACGGATTGCCTCTCATCCGCTCATCATTCCCTTATGCCATTGTTTGTACATCTCAATAGTCAGTAGAAACTACATTTGTGTAAGCAAGTCAGCCACATCAGCTATGTTTTTTAAAAAGGTAGTAAATGTAATCGCCACTGCCCTACACTTTACCCATATTATTTTATATTTATTGTCCCCCCTCTAGAATCAAATTTACACTTTTGGGTTCACAATCTGTTTTTGACCAAATTATTACATAGTTCCAAATCAGATCACCCTACCAAACATCCCTGCTAAAACATACTGTAGGTCTGTCTGCTGCCTTTTCGTTGTCTCCGCCTAAATGCCAATCACCAAACAAGGGGACTAATGCAAGTGTGGTTTAAATCGATTTTAGTACATGCTGTCAAAAGGCTGCATTCTGCAATAGGGACAGGAGTTACAGCCACCTAATTTTGTTGACAACATTGTACATAAAACAGCGCTACCGTGCTGCTCTTTTTACAGTTTTAGAAACTCAGTGGAGAACATTCTCTCTCCATTCAGCTCTCTCTCCATTCAGCTCTCTCTCCATTCAGCTCTCTCCATTCAGCTCTCTCTCCATTCAGCTCTCTCTCCATTCAGCTCTCTATCCATTCAGCTCTCTCTCCATTTCTTTAAAACATGCATCCAATCCCCTTAATACTTCTCATAACTAGACCAATCATATGCTTCATTGTGCCGCGGTTCACAGTGCTGTGGTAAGACAGGTCAATGATAGAGGTGTTAAATTAAATTAATGTTAAATTGCAGACGGAGATGCTCCGATTTCAAAACGATTTGGAGCACAGCTTAAAAGTTAACGCACTGACTATACAATGGACTAATCAGAAAAATAAAAGCAGTACTTTTCAATGGGATATAAGAGGTGTGCCGAGAGTGTGAGAAGAGGGTCAAAATGCGTGTGTCTCGCGGCCAAAGCATGAGAGTTGGCAGCTCTGCTTACACATACATGTTACTCAATCATTGCACCCATACTGCTCGCGAGCGTCTGAGTGGCCAGGCACTAAATCAGAAATTGGTTCTATTTGTGAAACTCGACGCGCTGTAAGTCCCGCCTCTCCCATCTCCTCATTGGTTTTTAGGAGCATATACCCACCAGCCATCTCCTCATTGGTTTTTAGGAGCATATACCCACCAGCCATCTCCTCATTGGCTTTTAGGAGCATATACCCACCAGCCATCTCCTCATTGGTTTTTAGGAGCATATACCCACCAGCCATCTCCTCATTGGTTTTTAGGAGCATATACCCACCAGCCATCTCCTCATTGGTTTTTAGGAGCATATACCCACCAGCCATCTCCTCATTGGTTTTTAGGAGCACATACCTACTAGCCATCTCCTCATTGGTTTTTAGGAGCATATACCCACTAGCCATCTCCTCATTGGTTTTTAGGAGCATATACCCACCAGCCATCTCCTCATTGGTTTTTAGGAGCATATACCCACGTGGGTGATTGAAAGATGAACTGAGGTCCACACTCCGGTAGGTTGTAGTAATGCTGTATAGTTGGTTGCCAACAGCCATATAAAGTCCAAAGAAGAAAAATAAGCCTGAAGGAAGGAGGAGAGATGATGAGAAACGAATTCGGTTTACCGTTTTATCTGTGGATTAGTTGTCGGAGTAGAGGACCTTGTGCATTTCAGGTAAAATAACAACCCGAAGTTGATATACCAGGACAAATTAGCGAGCAACAGCAAGGTAGCTAGCTAAATTTCCATAAATATTTAATGCTTATCGACCTGTCCCCAAATTAATATAATTGGTTTAGAGTTTGTTTTGATATTTCAACCTGCGTGTCCTGATCGCTTCTGGGGTGGATGGACAAAATGGTTTCTAGGTCTAGGGGCTAGGGGCAAGGCTGGAGGGCAGGACTGAAGTGGTTTATGGTTTCTAGGTCTAGGGGCAAGGCTGGAGGGCAGGACTGAAGTGGTTTCTAGGTCTAGGGGCAAGGCTGGATGGGCAGGAGTGAAGTGGTTTATGGTTTCTAGGTCTAGGGGCAAGGCTGAAGGGCAGGACTGAAGTGGTTTATGGTTTCTAGGTCTAGGGGCAAGGCTGGATGGGCAGGAGGGAAGGGGTTTATGGTTTCTAGGTCTAGGGGCAAGGCTGGAGTGCAGGACTGAAGTGGTTTATGGTTTCTAGGTCTAGGGGCAAGGCTGGATGGGCAGGAGGGAAGGGGTTTATGGTTTCTAGGTCTAGGGTCAAGGCTGGATGGGCAGGACTGAAGTGGTTTATGGTTTCTAGGTCTAGGGGCAAGGCTGGAGGGCAGGACTGAAGTGGTTTATGGTTTCCAAATGTGACCATCTACCAGGGTGTGTGTGGGGTGTTTTTCTAAGAATTCCTTTAAAGCGATCATAGCCATTGGTGTTATAGTTTAGCCTTACATCAATAGGTTTCTGATCTGTGTCAAGGAGTAAGGCCTACAGTATAACTGATATCTGACTGTAGGGCCTACAGTATAACTGATATCTGACTGTAGGGTCTACAGTATAACTGATATGACTGTAGGGTCTACAGTATAACTGATATCTGACTGTAGGGCCTACAGTAGAACTGATATCTGACTGTAGGGTCTACAGTATAACTGATATCTGACTGTAAGGCCTACAGTATAACTGATATCTGACTGTAGGGCCTACAGTATAACTGATATCTGACTGTAGGGCCTACAGTATAACTGATATCTGACTGTAGGGCCTACAGTAGAACTGATATCTGACTGTAGGGTCTACAGTATAACTGATATCTGACTGTAAGGCCTACAGTATAACTGATATCTGACTGTAGGGCCTACAGTATAACTGATATCTGACTGTAGGGCCTACAGTAGAACTGATATCTGACTGTAGGGCCTACAGTAGAACTGATATCTGACTGTAGGGTCTACAGTAGAACTGATATCTGACTGTAGGGCCTACAGTAGAACTGATATCTGACTGTAGGGCCTACAGTATAACTGATATCTGACTGTAGGGCCTACAGTATAACTGATATCTGACTGTAGGGCCTACAGTTGACCTGATATCTGACTGATCATGTGTCATTCTTCCATTATGTCCATCCTCTGTGTGTTGCTTTCAGTCTGATGACTTACACTGAGCAGTACCAGGAGTATGACCCGTTTGTGGTGTCACCAGAACCCTCCAACCCCTGGACCAGTGACGACCTCTCGTTCTGGGACCTGGAGGCCAGGTAAGAACCACAACCCTAAGTTCCTCAATCGGCGGACTGGTATATCTGTGACTTCCCTGTATGATACATACTTCCCTGTATGATACATACTTCCCTGTATGATACATACTTCCCTGTATGATACATACTTCCCTGTATGATACATACTTCCCTGTATGATACATACTTCCCTGTATGATACATACTTGTCTCTGGTCTCGGTCTCTCCCACAAACACCCCATTCATGGCTTTTAAACTAACTAATCCACCTAGCCACTTCAGCTGCAAATCACCTTCAGTGACAGAGAGGAACATGGGGGACAATGACAACTTATTATCGTCCTGTTTCATTATTAAATGGTGAAATCAGAGTACCAGTAATCAAAGAGAGCCACTATCTCAAGGGTCACCTATGCTGTGTCTTAAGCCTCGTTTATACCTGGTTCTAATATACCTGGTGTCCTTTGTCCTGATCTTATCCACATTCTGATTGTGCCCACATTGTAGCCATTGGTACACATGGTAGTACAATGTGTCTGTTATCCGTCCACTATGTCCGCATTGTGACCAGATTTCCTGGTGCCTCCCTGTATGCAGATTATTATTTTTAATTTTTAATTTATTTTATTTCACTTTTATTTAACCAGGTAGGCTAGTTGAGAACAAGTTCTCATTTACAACTGTGACCTGGCCAAGATAAAGCAAAGCAGTGTGACACAAACAACAACACAGAGTTACACATGGAATAAACAAGTGTACAGTCCAGATGACCTGGAGCCAGTGGGTCTGGCGACGAATATGAAGTGAGGGCCAGCCGACTAGAGCATACAGGTCACAGTGGTGGGTGGTATAAGGAGCTTTGGTAACAAAACGGATGGCACTGTGATAGACTACATCCAGTTTGCTGAATAGAGTGTTGGAGGCTATTTTGTAAATGACATCTCCGAATTCGAGTATCGGTAGGATAGTCAGTTTTACCAGGGTATGTTTGGCGGCGTGAATGAAGGAGGCTTTGTTGTGAAATAGGAAGCCGATTCTAGATTTAATTTTGGATTGGAGATTTAGTTTTATTTGCATTTAAGAGCAGTTGGAGGCCATTGAAGGAGTGTTGTATTGCATTGAAACTCGTTTGGAGGTTTGGTAACACGGTGTCCAAAGAAGGGCCAGAAGTGTACAGAATGGTGTCATCTGCATAGATTTGACAGATATTATTTCAAAAATAATATGAATGTATTTATTTGAAGACAATTATTTATGCCATGTTTTTATTTTTTTATTTAACTTTATTTAACCAGGTAGGCTAGTTGAGAACAAGTTCTCATTTACAACTGCAACCTGGTCAAGATAAAACACAGCAGTTCGACACATACAACAACACAGAGTTACACATGGAATACACAGACATACAGTCAATAATACAGTAGAAGAAAAAGAAAACAAAAAGTCTGTACACAGAGTGTGCAAATGAGGTAAGATAAGGGAGGTAAGGCAATAAATAGGCCATGGTGGCGAAGTAATTACAATATAGCAATTAGACACTGGAATGGTAGATGTGCAGTAGATGAATGTGCAAGTAGAGATACTGGGGTGCAAAGGAGCAAGATAAATAAATAAATACAGTATGGGGATGAGGTAGTTGGATGGGCCGTTTACAGATGGGCTATGTACAGGTGCAGTGATCTGTGAGCTGCTCTGACAGCTGGTGCTTAAAGCTAGTGAGTGAGATAGGAGTCTCCAGCTTCAGTGATTTTTGCAGTTCGTTCCAGTCATTGGCAGCAGAGACCTGGAAGGAAAGGTGACCAAAGGAGGAATTGGCTTTGGGGGTGACCAGTGAGATATACCTGCTGGAGCGCATGCTACGGGTGGGTGTTGTTATGGTGACCAGTGAGCTGAGATAAGGCGGAGCTTTACCTATCAGAGACTTGTAGATGACCTGTAGCCAGTGGGTTTGGCGACGAGTATGAAGCGAGGGCCAGCCAACGAGAGCGTACATGTCGCAGTGGTGGGCAGTGTATGGGACTTTGGTGACAAAACGGATGGTACTGTGATAGACTGCATCCAATTTGTTGAGTAGAATGTTGGAGGCTATTTTATAGACGACATCGCCGAAGTCGAGGATCTGTAGGATGGTCAGTTTTACGAGGATATGTTTTGGTGCCAATGGTTTTAGAGGCCAGTTTAATGATGATTTAAATTATTTGACCATCCAGATCTGTTTACACTTAATTGATATCCAGATACAAGTCCCTAGCCCCATTTAACCTGGTGGTAACATGGGTCCTTTGTCTTGATCGTGTCTCCACTCTGATTGTGCCCATATTTCCAGAAATGTTTCTACACATGGTATTAAAATATGTCTGTTATCCATCCACCATGTCTGTATTGTGATCAGATTTCTTGGTCCCTTCCTTTTTATGCAAATTATTTCACGGCTGTTCTTTCAAAATGATCCGTATGTATATTTATTGTAAGACACATATTGATGTAATCAGTCAATGGTGCCTCCTGTCAATGATTTTAAAGTGGCGGAATAATGCTGATTTAAACGGTGTCTCTGTCCAGATCTATCTAAACGATGTGTGTCTGACTACCTCTGGAGGTGGGCAGGATGATCTGATCACAATTAGATCGCAATGAGTCTTTTACACCTGTCTAAAAAAATGTGGTCACAATCAGAATGTGGATAAGGTGTCATGTGAACGCTGCCGTCACAGTACTATGCTGTCAATGTTTCTACTTCGCTGTCACCACTTGTCCAACGTGGTGTTTGAGATTGTTTGAGATAGGCAGAAAAAATGTATACTGTATATCTATTTATTTTATTTTTTTTATATCTTGCTCTTTCATGAATTCAACCTTTTTCTCCCTCCTTTCCTCCTCGTTTTCACCTGTCCTCCTCTCTCTCTCCTCCTCTATCCCACCCCCCTCCTTCAGTAAGGACCCCAGTCATCAGAGAGTGAGGAAGTGGGGGTTTTCTCTAGAAGAAGCTCTGAAGGATCCGGCAGGTCGCGACCAGTTCCTCAAGTTCCTGGAATCAGAGTTCAGCTCAGAGAACCTACAGTGAGTCACAAACACAATTCCTCTCCTCCTTTCATCCCTTGTTTCCTAATTTTCTCTCATCCTTTCCACTGATCCTTTACTCTCTCCCCATTTCTTCCGGGTTCACAGGTCAGATAATCTTCAGTGAGACACACTCGTCTCCATTCCTTCTTTCATTCACGCATCCTTTTATCTTACCCTTTCCTTATTTCTTCTCACCTTCTCACCTTCATCCTATCCTTCCATTTTTCCTCCATTCCCCTCTACCTCTCCTACTTTCATCACTTCTTGTTTTCCTCTCATCCTCTCCCATCACCTGATCTCTTAGCTCCATCCCATCTCTTCATTCTTCTCTTTCCCCATTTCCTCTTGCCTCCTCCAAATATCCCCTACCTCCATCGTTTCCCCTCATACTCTTCCCTTACCTTCCCATCATCCTTTACCTCTTTCAGACAATTGTCAATAAGAATCGGTTCTTAATTGATTCGCCTGAATAAATAAAGGTTAAATTAAAAGAAATTTAAAAAAATCAACAAAACCTTCCCATCTGTTTGGAAGTCACCTGGACTAGCTCTCCTGTGATTGCACCGAGCCAGCTAGGCTAGCACTGACCCTCCAGCACCCACCATGACCATCTATCTACTGGTCCCCTTTAGGCCTCTCTTCAGGGGGGTCAGCAGCGCTGTCAGTCCCCTTTAGGCCTCTCTTCAGGGGGGTCAGGAGCGCTGTCAGTCCCCTTTAGCGCTGTCAGTCCCCTTTAGGCCTCTCTTCAGGGGGGTCAGGAACGCTGTCAGTCCCCTTTAGGCCTCTCTTCAGGGGGGTCAGGAACGCTGTCAGTCCCCTTTAGGCCTCTCTTCAGGGGGGTCAGGAACGCTGTCAGTCCCCACTAGGCCTCTCTTCAGGGGGGTCAGGAACGCTGTCAGTCCCCTTTAGGCCTCTCTTCAGGGGGGTCAGGAACGCTGTCAGTCCCCTTTAGGCCTCTCTTCAGGGGGGTCAGGAGCGCTGTCAGTCCCCTCTAGGCCTCTCTTCAGGGGGGTCAGGAACGCTGTCAGTCCCCTTTAGGCCTCTCTTCAGGGGGGTCAGGAACGCTGTCAGTCCCCTCTAGGCCTCTCTTCAGGGGGGTCAGGAACGCTGTCAGTCCCCTTTAGGCCTCTCTTCAAGGGGGTCAGGAACGCTGTCAGTCCCCTTTAGGCCCCTCGTGCATGTGTGTGTGCGTGCGTGTGTGTGTGTGCGCTTGTGTGTGTGTGTGTGTGTGTGTGTACGCGCATGTGTGTGTGTGTCTCCTCTGAAGGCATATTCTGATGAGGGGCTCTACTAAAGAGGATAACAGAGTCTCTGAGTGGACTAGACTGCTATTAGGTCTCTCTCTCACACACACACACACACACACCCTTCTCTCTGTCCAGCCCTCAGCTGCCAGCCACTCTCCCTACCTTCACTAACTCACCACAGCCCTCTCTCTCTCTCTGTCTCTGTCTCTGTCTCTGTCTCTCTGTCTCTGTCTCTCTCTCTCTGTCTCTCTCTCTCTCTCTCTCTCTCTCTCTCTCTCTCTCTCTCTCTCTCTCTCTCTCTCTCTCTCTCTCTCTCTCTCTCTCTCTCTCTCTCTCTCTCTCTCTCTCTCTCTCTCTCTCTCTCTCTCTCTCTCTCTCTCTGTCTCTCTCTCTCTCTCTCTCTCTCTCTGTTTCTGTTTCTGTCTCTGTCTCTGTCTCTGTCTCTGTCTCTGTCTCTCTCTCTTTCTGTCTCTGTCTCTGTCTCTGTCTCTCTCTCTCTCTCTCTCTCTCTCTCTCTCTCTCTCTCTCTCTCTCTCTGTCTCTCTCTCTCTGGCTCAGTCTGTATATTGCAGGGCCAGACCACACATTAATACAGATAGATTGTAATATGAGAGGCAATTACACTCACTGTTTGTGCAGCCAATGGTGGGTGAAGCAATTATAGGCCTACTACACATTCCAATGTCAGGACGTGTCTCAGTCTTACCCCTGTGTAGGTTACCTCAGTGTAGGTTACCTCAGTGTTATGGCATTTACAGTACCAGTCAAAAGTTTGGACACACCTAATCATTCCAGGGTTTTTCTTAATATGTACTATTTTCTGCATTGTAGAGTAATAGTGAATACATCACAACTATGTGGTAACCAAAAAAGTGTTAAACAAATTAAAATATATTTTATATTTGAGATTCTTCATAGTAGCCACCCTTTGCCTTGATGACAGCTTTGCACACTCTTGGCATTCTCTCAACCATCAACTGTTCAGAGGAGACTACGTGAATCAGGCCTTCATGGTCGAATTGCTGCAAAGAAACCACTACTAAAGGACACCAATAATAAGAAGAGACTTGCTTGGGCCAAGAAACACGAGCAATGGACATTAGACTGGAGGAAATCTGTCCTTTGGTCTGATGACTCTAAATTGGATTTTTGGTTCCAACCGCTGTGTCTTTGTGAGATGCAGAGTAGGTGAACGGATGATCTCCGCATGTGTGGTTCCCACCGTGAAGCATGGAGGAGGAGGTGTGATGGTGTGGGGTTGCTTTGCTGGTGACACTGTCTGTGATTTATTTAGAATTCAAGGCACACTTAACCAGCATGGCTACCACAGCATTCTGCAGCGATACGCCATCCCATCTGGTTTGCGCTTAGTGGGACTATCATTTGTTTTCAACAGGAAAATGACCCAAAACACACCTCCAGGCTGTGTAAGGAGTATTTGACCAAGAATGAGAGTGATGGAGTGCTGCATCAGATGACCTGTCCTCCACAATCACCTGACCTCAACCCAATAGAGATGGTTTGGGTTGAGTTGGACCGCAGAGTGAAGGAAAAGCAGCCAAGTGCTCAACATATGTGCCTCCTCTCCTCTCCTAAAGAAAATCCCTTTGAATGAATATGTGTCCAAACTTTTGACTGGTACGATGTATTATATATATATTATTTATTATATTTTTTATATGCATACTGTGTATTGTGTTACGGTCACAGGCTCTGCTGTGTGAAGAGAAGGAATCAATAGCCAGTATAGTGAAATGGTGTCATCAGACTCTGGCAGTTGTGCCAGTCATTAATAACACACCTCACCTCACACCTCCTGTGGGTTATTGCTTACTTACTGTATCCAATAGGTTTTGGTTGGCTGTCCAGGATCTGAAGAGGCAGCCCCTGGAGAACGTGGCAGAGCGGGCTCAGGAGATCTGGGCAGAGTTTCTGGCAGAAGGCGCTTCCAGCTCCATCAACCTGGACTCACACAGCTACGAACGCACTAGCGCCAACCTTAAAGACCCGGGACGATACAGCTACGAAGACGCTCAGGTACGTTATATTACAGACAGACAGCTACGAAGACGCTGAGCTACGTTACATTACAGACAGACAGCTACGAAGACGCTCAGCTACGTTATATTACAGACAGACAGCTACGAAGATGCTCAGCTACGTTATATTACAGACAGACAGCTACGAAGACACTCAGCTACGTTATATTACAGACAGACAGCTACGAAGAAGCTCAGCTACGTTATATTACAGACAGACAGCTACGAAGAAGCTCAGCTACGTTATATTACAGAAAGACAGCTACGAAGACACTCAGCTACGTTATATTACAGACAGACAGCTACGAAGAAGCTCAGCTACGTTATATTACAGACAGACAGCTACGAAGAAGCTCAGCTACGTTATATTACAGACAGACAGCTACGAAGACACTCAGCTACGTTATATTACAGACAGACAGCTACGAAGAAGCTCAGCTACGTTATATTACAGACAGACAGCTACGAAGAAGCTCAGCTACGTTATATTACAGACAGACAGCTACGAAGACACTCAGCTACGTTATATTACAGACAGACAGCTACGAAGAAGCTCAGCTATGTTATATTACAGACAGACAGCTACGAAGATGCTCAGCTACGTTATATTACAGACAGACAGCTACGAAGAAGCTCAGCTACGTTATATTACAGACAGACAGCCACAAAAACGCTCAGCTACGTTACATTACAGACAGACAGCTACGAAGACGATCAGCTACGTTATATTACAGACAGACAGCTACGAAGAAGCTCAGCTATGTTATATTACAGACAGACAGCTACGAGGACGCTCAGCTACGTTATATTACAGACAGACAGCTACGAAGACGCTCAGCTACGTTATATTACAGACAGACAGCTACGAAGACGCTCAGCTACGTTATATTACAGACAGACAGCTACGAAGAAGCTCAGCTACGTTATATTACAGACAGACAGCTACGAAGACACTCAGCTACGTTATATTACAGACAGACAGCTACGAAGAAGCTCAGCTATGTTATATTACAGACAGACAGCTACGAGGACGCTCAGCTACGTTATATTACAGACAGACAGCTACGAAGACGCTCAGCTACGTTATATTACAGACAGACAGCTACGAAGAAGCTCAGCTACGTTATATTACAGACAGACAGCTACGAAGACACTCAGCTACGTTATATTACAGACAGACAGCTACGAAGAAGCTCAGCTACGTTATATTACAGACAGACAGCTACGAAGACACTCAGCTACGTTATATTACAGACAGACAGCTACGAAGAAGCTCAGCTATGTTATATTACAGACAGACAGCTACGGGGACGCTCAGCTACGTTATATTACAGACAGACAGCTACGAAGACACTCAGCTACGTTATATTACAGACAGACAGCTACGAAGAAGCTCAGCTACGTTATATTACAGACAGACAGCTACGAAGAAGCTCAGCTACGTTATATTACAGACAGAGAGCTACGAAGACACTCAGCTACGTTATATTACAGACAGACAGCTACGAAGAAGCTCAGCTATGTTATATTACAGACAGACAGCTACGAGGACGCTCAGCTACGTTATATTACAGACAGACAGCTACGAAGACGCTCAGCTACGTTATATTACAGACAGACAGCTACGAAGAAGCTCAGCTACGTTATATTACAGACAGACAGCCACAAAAACGCTCAGCTACGTTACATTACAGACATCAAGCTACGAAGACGATCAGCTACGTTATATTACAGACAGACAGCTACGAAGACGCTCAGCTACGTTATATTACAGACAGACAGCTACGAAGAAGCTCAGCTACGTTATATTACAGACAGACAGCCACAAAAACGCTCAGCTACGTTACATTACAGACAGACAGCTACGAAGATGCTGAGCTACGTTACATTACAGACAAGACCAACACCCCAAAAGCTGAAATACACACATTAGCTCTCTCTCTATATATACAGTTTCACTCAGTCTCAGTCTGTCTGTCTCACTCACTCACTCCCTCTCTCTCTCTCACACACACACACACACACACACACACACACACGGTGCCATGTTGAAAGTCACTGAGCTCTTCAGTAAGGCCATTCTACTGTTTGTCTATAGACAGAGTATTAGTAGTACCAGTCTCAACATGACTCAGAAGTAACAGGACGTGGTATGAATATTTGTGTCATTGCCATTGCGCTTTTCACCGGCTGTTCCTCAGGTTGTGGCAGGAGTGCACATTATTCACCCAATAAATATAGTATTTTTTCTTCATCCTTTTTATAGTTTCAAATTCTTCGTACTGAATGATAACAACTCTTCTGTTGTTTCATCTCTTGACATTGTAGAGCTGTTGTGATGGAATGTTTTGGGGTGGCTTGTTTTTAGATGGTTGTGCGATGTGATGGCTCTTTTTTTCTCTTCGAATGAGGAGGGGGTATTGGCCCAATACGGCTCTACATGTGTCATTTTGAGGTTCTCTTTGCACTTCCAAAACGGTCTTGCAAAACTCTGCATGCACTATTTCGATTGGATGTTTGTTTCATTTGGAAAATTTTGAGCCAGATTCTAATTGGAAGTTCGATTTTAATGTTCCCTTTAACGGCATAGAATGCTCTTCTTGCTTTGTCTCTCAGCTCGTTCACAGCCATGTGAAAGCTACCTGTGTTGCTGATATTTAGTCCTAGATATGTGTAGTTTGTGTCCAAAAAGAATTATTGTGATCCTGATATCCGGACCTCTTTTGGAATATCATTACATTCGTTTTCTTTAGGCTAACTGTCAGAGCCCAGGTCTGACAGAACTTGTCCTTTTATCTTTCTGTTCTCCCTTGTCTGTCTGTCTCTGTCTGTCTCTTTTCTTTAGGATAACTGTCAGAGTCCAGGTCAGATGTTCTAGGTGCTGCTGTAACCCCTCTTTCTCTCTCTCCCTCTCTCTCCCCCCCTTCTCTCTCTCCCCCCTTCTCTCTCTCCCCCCTTCTCTCTCTCCCTACTTGTCTCTCCCCCTTCTCTCTCTCCCTACTTGTCTCTCCCCTTGTCTCTCTCCCTACTTGTCTCTCCCCCTTCTCTCTCTCCCTATTTGTCCCCCCTTCTCTATCTCCCTACTTGTCTCTCTCCCTACTTGTCTCTCCCCCTTGTCTCTCTCCCTACTTGTCCCCCCTTCTCTATCTCCCTACTTGTCTCTCCCCCTTCTCTCTCTCCCTAATTGTCCCCCCTTCTCTATCTCCCTACTTGTCTCTCCCCCTTGTCTCTCTCCCTACTTGTCTCTCCCCGTTTGTCTCTCCCCTTCTCTCTCTCCCTATTTGTCCCGCCTCTTCTCTCTCTCCCTATTTGTCCCCCCTTCTCTCTCTCCCTCCTTGTCTCCCCCTTCTCTCTCTCCCTATTTGTCCCCCCTTCTCTCTCTCCCTCCTTGTCTCCCCCTTCTCTCTCTCTCTATTTGTCCCCCTTCTCTCTCTCCCTATTTGTCCCCCTTCTCTCTCTCCCTATTTGTCCCCCCCCTTCTCTCTCCTGTTTCAGGACCACATCTATAAGCTGATGAAGAGTGACAGCTACACACGGTACCTCCGCTCCAACGCTTACCAGGACCTTCTGATGGCCAGGAAGAAGGTGTGTCTGTTTCTCTTTCTCTGTGTGTGTGTGTGTCTGTTTGCCTGGGGAAGACTGCAGTTAGACACCAGTCCTCAGCATCCAACACAGTGAAGTGCTGCCCTCTGTTGGAGATTTCCAGGTTCTGCAGTCAGTAAACTTCTGTATGGTCTGAATCAGTGACATCACTGACTTCTGTACTCTGCTTTGTTTTCAACTCTTTTCCCTCTCTCCTCTCCTCTCCTCTCCTCTCCTCTCCTCTCCTCCTCTTCTCCTTTCTCTTCCCCTTTCTCTTCCCATAATGCTTTGTGCACAAGCCTGAGACAGAGCAGCAGCAAGGAAGACGCACCTCTCTGGAGAAGTTCACACGCAGTGTGGTCAGTGGTTCTACCTATTACCTACCTACTATCTACTACCTCCCTGTCCTTTTATCTTTCTGTTCTCCCTCGTCTGTCTGTATGTCTCTCTCGCTTCGCTCTGTCTGTCTGTCTCTGTATGTCTGTCTGTCTGTCTGTATCTGTCCCACCTATACATATAGATTATTCCGACCACTATTTTGTTACAAAACTTTTCACCTTAAACCAACAAGGCAACCATCATATTAATTCCATACTATCATTCTTCAGGGCAAGTCACTGACGGGCAAACGACTGACGGGCCTGATGCAGTTGTCCTGACCAGGCCTGGGGCTGGAGTAAGACAGCCATGCCCACTGGAGCTGATCCACTGTGGGGAGAGTGGTGTTGAGGCTTAGAGGCCTAACTGGGGCCTGGACACAACGTCGCCCACATAACTGACTCCAGATCAGTTTCCTGAGCTTCAGCGGAGGACAGACATCATGCAATAAGTCACTTAGATCTGACACTGGGACAGTGCTGTCTTTGGCTGCGTCTCAAGTGGCACCATGTCTTATATAGTGCACTACTTATGACTAGAGCCTAGCCTGGTCCTTAGTCAAAGGTAGTGGAGACTGGCAACATCCCAGCCTGGTCCTTAGTCAAAAGTACTGCACTATAAAGACAATAGGGTGCCATTTGGGACACAGATACTGTGTAGTTTATCAACATATAACTCTTCTCTCTCTCTCTCTCTGCCTCTGTCTCTCTGGCTGTCTCTCTGTCTCTCTCTCTCTGCCTCTGTCTCTCTGGCTGTCTCTGTCTCTCTCTCTCTGTCTGGCTCACTCTCTGTCTCTCTGTCTCTCTCTCTCTCTGGCTCACTCTCTGGCTCTCTCTCTGTCTCCCTCTGTCTCTGTCTCTCTCTCTCTGTCTCTCTCTCTCTGGTTCCTTTAATAGATTCTATAACCAAATGGAACGTCAAACTTCTACTTTATCTCAGCTCATGTTACTATAGTATAATAACTTATTATATAAACATAAAAATGGTTAAATTATGTTATAATGGATTTAGAATGAGCACCTTATTTTCATCTGTCACTCTGAGGTAGGCCAGTATGGCAGTGTATGGAAACGGGAATGGATCACAATGATCTGTTCTGCTATTTCTACTGAGTTTTTCAGCCTTGATTTGATATAGTTACTTTAAAAATGTAAAAAGAGTCGAATGACTCTTAATTAACATAATAAACAAATCCCAGTCAAAATCCGTCTGTTTCTTTTTGTTTTGGGCCGCGTCTCAATCCACCGCGTCTGTTTCTTTTTGTTTTGGGCTGCATCTCAATCCACCACGTCTGTTTCTTTTTGTTTTGGGCTGCGTCTCAATCCACCGCGTCTTTCTTTTTGTTTTGGGCTGCGTCTCAATCCACCGTGTCTGTTTCTTTTTGGGCTGCGTCTCAATCCACCTCGTCTGTTTCTTTTTGTTTTGGGCTGCGACTCAATCCACCGCGTCTGTTTCTTTTTGTTTTGGGCTGCGACTCAATCCACCGCGTCTGTTTCTTTTTGTTTTGGGCTGCGTCTCAATCCACCACGTCTGTTTCTTTTTGTTTTGGGCTGCGACTCAATCCACCGCAACTGCCTGTCGGCCTTCCGCATCTGCGGTTGAAAGTGGCAGATCTACAGCGCTGTTTGTCAGACCAGGAGACAAGAAATAATGTGCACGAAAACATCTGTTGCATCTCATCGGTTTGGCCTACAAACTCTGTTTTGCTCTAGGACCCCCACAAGTGTCACGGGACTCGTCAACCAGGTGTCAGTTGAAAAAATGAATGGAAGTATGGATATTGAGTACCAGTCAAATGTTTGGACACACCTACTCATTTGAGGGTTTTTCTTTATTTTTACAATTTTCTACATTGTAGAATAATAGTGAAGACATCAAAACTATGAAATAACACACATGGAATGGAATCATGCAGTAACCAAAAAAGTGTTAAACAAATCAAAATATATTTTATATTTGAGATTCTTCAAAGTAGCCACCCTTTGCCTATACCACAAACCCCAGAGGTGCCTTATTGCTATTATAAACTGGTTACCGATGTAATTAGAGCAGTAAAAATAAGTGTTTTGTCATACCCTTGGTATATGGTCTGATATACCACGGCTGTCAGCCAATCAGCATTCAGGGCTGGAACCACCCAGTTTATAATGTCCTATTATGGCTGGATATATAAGGCATCTTTCACAGTGATTGTAAAGGATATCGATCATAATAATGAAAAGGAGATTCCGCAATGACACATACAGCCATTTACTTTGACCCACAGCTCACTCTGGTGAGCTTGTATATGATTGTGCTGCGATCTAGTGCTTGTGATACGAAGTACAGGCTTAGAGATCACGTGACACCCATTTTTAAAATGTATTTTTTTATTTAACTAGACAAGTCAGTTAAGAAAAATAATCTTATTTACAATGACGGCTTACCGGGGAACAGTGGGTTAACTGCCTTGTTCAGGGGCAGAACGACAGATTTTTACCTTGTCAGCTCGGGGATTCTATCCACCAATGCTCTAACCACTAAGCTACCTGTCGCCCATTTAGGTTAAAGGCGTACAGATAAAACTATGGTCCCAGGTCTATGGCATCGTGTTTTTATAAAAAATATTAAGCGTGTAGACTGGTCCCACATCTGATTATGCTCTTGCCAACTCCATTGCTCATTGTCAAGTCAAATGTTTGGCATGATACCACAAACAGACTGGCACTAAGGTTCTCAACATGCTCAGGAAGACCTGATACCACAAACAGACTGGCACTAAGGCTCTCTCAACATGCTCAGGAAGACCTGATACCACAAACAGACTGGCACTAAGGCTCTCTCAACATGCTCAGGAAGACCTGATACCACAAACAGACTGGCACTAAGGCTCTCTCAGCATGCTCAGGAAGACCTGATACCACAAACAGACTGGCACTAAGGCTCTCTCAGCATGCTCAGGAAGACCTGATACCACAAACAGACTGACACTAATGTTCTCAACATGCTCAGGAAGACCTGATACCACAAACAGACTGGCACTAAGGCTCTCTCAACATGCTCAGGAAGACCTGATACCACAAACAGACTGGCACTAAGGCTCTCTCAACATGCTCAGGAAGACCTGATACCACAAACAGACTGGCACTAAGGCTCTCTCAGCATGCTCAGGAAGACCTGATACCACAAACAGACTGGCACTAAGGCTCTCTCAGCATGCTCAGGAAGACCTGATACCACAAACAAACAGACTGGCACTAAGGCTCTCTCAGCATGCTCAGGAAGACCTGATACCACAAACAGACTGGCACTAAGATTCTCAACATGCTCAGGAAGACCTGATACCACAAACAGACTGGCACTAAGGCTCTCTCAGCATGCTCAGGAAGACCTGATACCACAAACAGACTGGCACTAAGGCTCTCTCAGCATGCTCAGGAAGACCTGATACCACAAACAGACTGGCATTAAGGCTCTCTCAGCATGCTCAGGAAGACCTGATACCACAAACAGACTGGCACTAAGGCTCTCTCAGCATGCTCAGGAAGACCTGATACCACAAACAGACTGGCACTAAGGTTCTCAACATGCTCAGGAAGACCTGATACCACAAACAGACTGGCACTAAGGCTCTCTCAGCATGCTCAGGAAGACCTGATACCACAAACAGACTGGCACTAAGGCTCTCTCAGCATGCTCAGGAAGACCTGATACCACAAACAGACTGGCACTAAGGCTCTCTCAGCATGCTCAGGAAGACCTGATACCACAAACAGACTGGCACTAATGCTCTCTCAGCATGCTCAGGAAGACCTGATACCACAAACAGACTGGCACTAAGGCTCTCTCAGCATGCTCAGGAAGACCTGATACCACAAACAGACTGGCACTAAGGCTCTCTCAGCATGCTCAGGAAGACCTGATACCACAAACAGACTGGCACTAAGGCTCTCTCAGCATGCTCAGGAAGACCTGATACCACAAACAGACTGGCATTAAGGCTCTCTCAGCATGCTCAGGAAGACCTGATACCACAAACAGACTGGCACTAAGGCTCTCTCAGCATGCTCAGGAAGACCTGATACCACAAACAGACTGGCACGAAGGCTCTCTCAGCATGCTCAGGAAGACCTGATACCACAAACAGACTGGCACTAAGGTTCTCAACATGCTCAGGAAGACCTGATACCACAAACAGACTGGCACTAAGGCTCTCGACATGCTCAGGAAGACCTGATACCACAAACAGACTGGCACTACGGTTCTCAACATGCTCAGGAAGACCTGATACCACAAACAGACTGGCACTAAGGCTCTCTCAGCATGCTCAGGAAGACCTGATACCACAAACAGACTGGCACTAAGGCTCTCTCAGCATGCTCAGGAAGACCTGATACCACAAACAGACTGGCACGAAGGCTCTCTCAGCATGCTCAAGAAGACCTGATACCACAAACAGACTGGCACTAAGGGTCTCAACATGCTCAGGAAGACCTGATACCACAAACAAACAGACTGGCACTAAGGCTCTCGACATGCTCAGGAAGACCTGATACCACAAACAGACTGGCACTACGGTTCTCAACATGCTCAGGAAGACCTGATACCACAAACAGACTGGCACGAAGGCTCTCTCAGCATGCTCAAGAAGACCTGATACCACAAACAGACTGGCACTAAGGTTCTCAACATGCTCAGGAAGACCTGATACCACAAACAGACTGGCACTACGGTTCTCAACATGCTCAGGAAGACCTGATACCACAAACAGACTGGCACTAAGGCTCTCAACATGCTCAGGAAGACCTGATACCACAAACAGACTGGCACTAAGGCTCTCTCAGCATGCTCAGGAAGACCTGATACCACAAACAGACTGGCACTACGGTTCTCAACATGCTCAGGAAGACCTGATACCACAAACAGACTGGCACTAAGGTTCTCAACATGCTCAGGAAGACCTGATACCACAAACAGACTGGCACTAAGGCTCTCAACATGCTCAGGAAGACCTGATACCACAAACAGACTGGCACTACGGTTCTCAACATGCTCAGGAAGACCTGATACCACAAACAGACTGGCACTAAGGCTCTCAACATGCTCAGGAAGACCTGATACCACAAACAGACTGGCACTAAGGCTCTCTCAGCATGCTCAGGAAGACCTGATACCACAAACAGACTGGCACTAAGGCTCTCTCAGCATGCTCAGGAAGACCTGATACCACAAACAGACTGGCACTAAGGCTCTCTCAGCATGCTCAGGAAGACCTGATACCACAAACAGACTGGCACTAAGGCTCTCTCAGCATGCTCAAGAAGACCTGATACCACAAACAGACTGGCACTAAGGTTCTCAACATGCTCAGGAAGACCTGATACCACAAACAGACTGGCACTAAGGCTCTCAACATGCTCAGGAAGACCTGATACCACAAACAGACTGGCACTAAGGCTCTCTCAGCATGCTCAAGAAGACCTGATACCACAAACAGACTGGCACTAAGGCTCTCTCAGCATGCTCAGGAAGACCTGATACCACAAACAGACTGGCACTAAGGCTCTCTCAGCATGCTCAGGAAGACCTGATACCACAAACAGACTGGCACTAAGATTCTCAACATGCTGAGGAAGACCTGATACCACAAACAGACTGGCACTAAGGCTCTCTCAACATGCTCAGGAAGACCTGATACCACAAACAGACTGGCACTAAGGCTCTCTCAGCATGCTCAGGAAGACCTGATACCACAAACAGACTGGCACTAAGGCTCTCTCAGCATGCTCAGGAAGACCTGATACCACAAACAGACTGGCACTAAGGCTCTCTCAGCATGCTCAGGAAGACCTGATACCACAAACAGACTGGCACTAAGGCTCTCAACATGCTCAGGAAGACCTGATACCACAAACAGACTGGCACTAAGGCTCTCTCAGCATGCTCAGGAAGACCTGATACCACAAACAGACTGGCACTAAGGCTCTCTCAGCATGCTCAGGAAGACCTGATACCACAAACAGACTGGCACTAAGGCTCTCTCAGAATGCTCAAGAAGACCTGATACCACAAACAGACTGGCACTAAGGCTCTCAACATGCTCAGGAAGAAATGATACCATAAACAGACTGGCACTAAGGCTCTCTCAGCATGCTCAGGAAGACCTGATACCACAAACAGACTGGCACTACGGTTCTCAACATGCTCAGGAAGACCTGATACCACAAACAGACTGGCACTAAGGCTCTCAACATGCTCAGGAAGACCTGATACCACAAACAGACTGGCACTAAGGCTCTCTCAGCATGCTCAGGAAGACCTGATACCACAAACAGACTGGCACTAAGGCTCTCTCAGCATGCTCAGGAAGACCTGATACCACAAACAGACTGGCACTAAGGCTCTCTCAGCATGCTCAGGAAGACCTGATACCACAAACAGACTGGCACTAAGGCTCTCTCAGCATGCTCAGGAAGACCTGATACCACAAACAGACTGGCACTAAGGCTCTCTCAACATGCTCAGGAAGACCTGATACCACAAACAGACTGGCACTAAGGCTCTCAGCATGCTCAGGAAGACCTGATACCACAAACAGACTGGCACTACGGTTCTCAACATGCTCAGGAAGACCTGATACCACAAACAGACTGGCACTAAGGCTCTCAACATGCTCAGGAAGACCTGATACCACAAACAGACTGGCACTAAGGCTCTCTCAGCATGCTCAGGAAGACCTGATACCACAAACAGACTGGCACTAAGGCTCTCAACATGCTCAGGAAGACCTGATACCACAAACAGACTGGCACTAAGGTTCTCAACATGTTCAGGAAGACATGATACCACAAACAGACTGGCACTAAGGCTCTCAACATGCTCAGGAAGACCTGATACCACAAACAGACTGGCACTAAGGCTCTCTCAGCATGCTCAGGAAGACCTGATACCACAAACAGACTGGCACTAAGGCTCTCAACATGCTCAGGAAGACCTGATACCACAAACAGACTGGCACTAAGGTTCTCAACATGTTCAGGAAGACATGATACCACAAACAGACTGGCACTAAGGCTCTCAACATGCTCAGGAAGACCTGATACCACAAACAGACTGGCACTAAGGCTCTCTCAGCATGCTCAGGAAGACCTGATACCACAAACAGACTGGCACTAAGGTTCTCAACATGCTCAGGAAGACCTGATACCACAAACAGACTGGCACTAAGGCTCTCTCAACATGCTCAGGAAGACCTGATACCACAAACAGACTGGCACTAAGGCTCTCTCAACATGCTCAGGAAGACCTGATACCACAAACAGACTGGCACTAAGGCTCTCTCAGCATGCTCAGGAAGACCTGATACCACAAACAAACAGACTGGCACTAAGGCTCTCTCAGCATGCTCAGGAAGACCTGATACCACAAACAGACTGGCACTAAGATTCTCAACATGCTCAGGAAGACCTGATACCACAAACAGACTGGCACTAAGGTTCTCAACATGCTCAGGAAGACCTGATACCACAAACAGACTGGCACTAAGGTTCTCAACATGCTGAGGAAGACCTGATACCACAAACAGACTGGCACTAAGGCTCTCAACATGCTCAGGAAGACCTGATACCACAAACAGACTGGCACTAAGGCTCTCTCAGCATGCTCAGGAAGACCTGATACCACAAACAGACTGGCACTAAGGCTCTCTCAGCATGCTCAGGAAGACCTTATACCACAAACAGACTGGCACTAAGGTTCTCAACATGCTGAGGAAGACCTGATACCACAAACAGACTGGCACTAAGGCTCTCAACATGGTCAGGAAGACCTGATACCACAAACAGACTGGCACTAAGGCTCTCTCAGCATGCTCAGGAAGACCTGATACCACAAACAGACTGGCACTAAGGCTCTCTCAGCATGCTCAGGAAGACCTGATACCACAAACAGACTGGCACTAAGGCTCTCTCAGCATGCTCAGGAAGACCTGATACCACAAACAGACTGGCACTAAGGTTCTCAACATGCTGAGGAAGACCTGATACCACAAACAGACTGGCACTAAGGCTCTCAACATGGTCAGGAAGACCTGATACCACAAACAGACTGGCACTAAGGCTCTCTCAGCATGCTCAGGAAGACTACTATTCAGGGAAAGCAGGGGTCACACAGGACCATTATAGAGAGGTCAGGCCCTGAAGAACTAGGATGTAATTGTGAGTGAAGGCTAAAGAAATGTAGTCGCTGAATGACCCCAAGCTCCCGCTGATACATCAAGGTCACAAAGCCTTGGGTGGTTCAACTACGTCGGATGACTTCAACTTTCCTTTTTATTTTTACCCACAATGATTAAAAAATAAAAATAACTATGAACATCTTCAAACAACGGAATTATTGAGCTTAGTGGATATTCTTGGGACTAAACGGCACGACAAACTGTCCCTTGTCTGTAATGATCACAGAGAAGGAATAGGTGTATAAATGTGCAGAGAGAGAAGGAAATACTAACACTCATATATATACCATGTGAGGGTGAAAACCATAGGCCTACAAATTGGAGCCGGTAGATGCCTAGTTTTGACCTCGACACATTCAGCAGATCTCTGAGCAATATCACTAACCAGCTCAAACAAATTAATTAGTCAAGAGTATAACCAAGGACTAAATCTTTATTTCAACACAAAAAAAACTAAACATACATACAAACTTTTAACAAAGTACCCAAAACCGACACAAAATAATATCCATATATAATTGATGGTCTCCAATATAAAACAAAATGATATTGACACACAGTGGGAAGTTGGCATGGTGATATAAACAGGAATATACGTTGTTAAAACAGCTGACGTGGGGGAACAAGGAGACCATTCAGATGTTATTAATATCATGGATGAGTCTCAAAATGCCATCCTATTCCTTATATAGTGCACTTATTGTTAACAAGGGCCCATAGGTCTTTGGTCAAAAGTAGTGCACTATATAGGGAATTTGGTGCCACTTGGGAGACAAGCAATATGCAGTATCTAGTCTACTTCATGATTGTCTGAGGAGAAACAATATCAAAACACACAAAAAGCGTAAAACAAAATAAGAAAATAGCTGTAAGACATTTCCAGTCATGACACCGTCATTCATTTTAGCATTAAATACTTTTTTTTTTCTCATTTTTTCTTCCCTTTTTTCTCGCTAAAACAATGTCCGGTCTTCTGCCACTGTTTCAGGATTGTGTTTTCCGTTTTCTGTGTTCTTTAAATCTATCCAAAATAGTCCTATAATGAAATCTACGTATATATACGACCTTGTTCAGTGCAATCTATTGACATCATGTTCACGTGGAAGAACGTGAATCATTATATCATCATTTGGAGTTTTACATTTTAAAAGTTTTGAATGATATACAAAGTGGAAGGGGAAGCCTATAAAAACAAGTTGACATTTTACTAATACATAAGAATACAAAATGTACAACAAAAAAAAAACGGACGCATTACACATGGAGAATGCGGAGGTATCCTACGCGCCAGTTGAACGATAGCTACGTACCACTCACCGACTGAAACGTGGCGGTAGAGCTACGAGGTATGTGTTTTGTGACCAGTGTCGAATGGATTGTGTCTATGTGAATATGTCTCTCTATGATCTGTGGACGCAGTCCCTATACTGTCCCAATGTCCTACATCAATCTTCAAAAATGTTAATTTAAAAAAAACGACATGCAAAAAAAAACCTCTTGTATGGTAACATGTGACATCGTGCGTGACATGATTTGGATAGCGGACTCTGAAGTGGAGCACGACTTCCGCCATATTGCACTGCTTTCTATCACAAACAAAGCATCCATCCACAGCAACAACAACCAGAAATTCCACCAGTTTTAAATGAATAACTGCTTAGATCGTTGTCATTGGGGTACTTAGTATCCTAGTAACCACAAACTGGGATCAAAAAAGAAAAAACCTTGCTAAGATCCAACTAAAATATAAAATAATGGCTGCAAACGACCCTTAAGAGGGATAGCATTACACCTAGATAAAATCATGCTTGACAAGTCCTGTGAGTAATGCCATTTAATATGTCTTGGGGCAATATGAAAGAACGTCACTGTGAAATCTAAACAAGGACGGGGCTGGAAACTAAATTAAATGTTTGTTAAACAGACACAAACTCTCCTTGTCAGGCACATGAGTATTTTTGATCTCAGCTAGGACGAGCATCTCTAGTTAGCTGACAGTCAGAAGAGACTATATGGTACAACAGCAGTGTCAAACACTGTGGAGCGAGATCACTATTTAAACTAATTACTATTCTTTGTGTGTTTTTTAATTTATTTTGAATATATAGCACAGCATGACATTTTGGTTCAAAGTGGTCCTGACCTATGTCTCTTAATTATGACATCACATGATACCAGGTAAATCATTGGTGGAATGTATTGCCTGTTTGCCTGTTGGGTTCTGTCTGTGGTTGGCTGTGGAGTTGTGAGGTAGAGAACTTATTGGCAGATAAGGATTGCATGTTGTAGAAGTGTTGCATCTGTAGGTCTGTGTTTCCATTTCAGAGGTAGAGGGTAGTCCTTTCTCCTCACACAACAAAGTGAAGGTGGTGAGACTGAACGTTACGCCCTGAGCCTGTAAATCCATTATGTGTCAGTGTGTGTGATGCTATGGCTCTTCATAGGCTGAGGCCTTGTCCTTCAACAGATCCAAACACAGGTGACAGCTCCAGCTCCCTAGAGAGAGAGAGAGAGGGGAGGAGGAGAGAGAGAGATGGAGGGGGGAGGAGAGATGTAGAGAGGATGAGGGGGAGGAGAGAGAAGGAGGGGGAGGAGAGATGTAGAGAGGAGGGGGAGATGGAGGGGGAGGAGAGATGGAGGAGGGAGATGTAGAGAGGGTGGAGGGGGAGGGGGAGACAGATGTACAGAAGAGGGGGAGAGACATGTGAGTCAAAACACTTGATCTTCTTGTTGTGGACTGGAAGTGCCACGTTCTGTTCATGTGCTAGTAGTTCTAAGTGGTGTGCTGTGCCTCTGTTCCATGTCTGACGTTTAAAGACATTGTTCCGGGAACTCTCTGCTCAAAAGTCTCAAAGTCTCACGGTCAGAATGTACGTCAGGCCAAGAGAGAGAGACTCTGTGTATTAACGCTGAGCTGTGTGGTATGTCCTAGTACCACAGTCTTTATAATGTATACTACACCGTCCAGTGGTCTTACCTTCAGGAGGTTTGGTCATGGGGGGCTTCAGACAGTACATGTGGTATCCTCTGTCACAGTCGTCACAGAACAACAGCTGGTCCTACAGACACAGGGACAAAGTTAACTCACTTCTCAAGACAGTGGTAACCCCCAGCGGTAACTGACACAGTGTGGCAACTGACACTGGGTGGTAACTGACACTGGGTGGTAACTGACACTGGGTGGTAACTGACACTGGGTGGTAACTGACACAATGTGGGAACTGACACAATGTGGGAACTGACACAATGTGGTAACCGACACAGGGTGGTTACAGACACAGGGCGGTAACTGGCACAATGTAGTAACTGACACTGGGTGGTAACTGACACAATGTGGTAACTGACACAGGGTGGTAACTGATACAATGTGGTAACCGACACAGGGCGGTAACCGACACAATGTGGGAGCTGACACAATGTGGCAACTGACACAGGGTGGTAACTGACACATGTTGGTAATCGACACAGGGTGGTAACCGACACAGGGTGGTAACCGACACAATGCGGTAACCGACACAATGCGGAAACCGACACAATGCGGTAACCGACACAGGGCGGTAACCGACACAATGCGGAAACCGACACAATGCGGTAACCGACACAATGCGGTAACCGACACAGGGCGGTAACCGACACAATGCGGAAACTGACACAATGCGGTAACCGACACAATGCGGTAACCGACACAATGCGGAAACCGACACAATGCGGAAACCGACA
Source organism: Brachymystax lenok tsinlingensis (assembly GCA_030435695.1). Taxonomy (NCBI): domain Eukaryota; kingdom Metazoa; phylum Chordata; class Actinopteri; order Salmoniformes; family Salmonidae; genus Brachymystax; species Brachymystax lenok. Next base: position 33,629,779 of record CM059796.1, read on the forward strand.
CAGGGCGGTAACCGACACAATGCGGAAACCGACACAATGCGGTAACCGACACAATGCGGCAACCGACAGAATGCGGCAACCGACAGAATGCGGCAACCGACAGAATGCGGTAACCGACAGAATGCGGTAACCGACAGAATGCGGCAACTGACAGAATGCGGCAACCGACACAATGCGGTAACCGACACTGGGTGGTAACCGACAGAATGCGGCAACTGACAGAATGCGGCAACCGACACAATGCGGTAACCGACACTGGGTGGTAACCGACACTGGGTGGTAACCGACACAATGTGGTAACTGACACAGGGTGGTAACTGACACAGGGTGGAATCTGGCACAGGGTGGTAACTGACACAATGTGGTAACTGACACAGGGTGGTAACGGACACAATGTGGTAACTGACACAGGGTGGTAACCGACACTGGGTGGTAACCGACACAGGGTGGTAACTGACACTGGGTGGTAACTGACACAACACCACATCACAGACATAATACAACTGACACAATGCTAAATCCCTTCCACTGTTAACTGACATAATGCCTCTCGAGACAATGGTAGCCCAATGAGCTAAAGGCTAGGTAGTTGTGGGAGGTAACTAGAGTATTTTAATTATTTTATTTCACCTTTATTTAACCAGGTAGGCCAGTTGAGAACAAGTTCTCATTTACAACTGCGACCTGGCCAAGATAAAGCAAAGCAGTGCGACAAAAACAACAACACAGAGTTACAAACAAACAAATGTACAGTCAATAACACAATAGAAAAGTCTATTTACAGTGTGTGCAAATGTAGAAGAGTAGGGAGGTAGGCAATAAATAGGCCATAGAGGTGAAATAATTACAATTTAGCAGATTAACACTGGAGTGATCGATGTGCAGATGATGGTGTGCAAAAGAGCAGAAAAAAAAGTAATATACAGTGGGGCAAAAAAGTATTTAGTCAGCCACCAATTGTGCAAGTTCTCTCACTTAAAAAGATGAGAGAGGCCTGTAATTTTCATCATAGGTACACTTCAACTATGACAGACAAAATGAGGAAAAAAAATCCAGAGAATCACATTGTAGGATTTTTAATGAATTTATTTGCAAATTATGGTGGAAAATAAGTATTTGGTCACATACAAACAAGCAAGATTTGTGGCTCTCACAGACCTGTAACTTCTTCTTTAAGAGGCTCCTCTGTCCTCCACTCGTTACCTGTATTAATGGCACCTGTTTGAACTTGGTATCAGTATAAAAGACACCTGTCCACAACCTCAAACAGTCACACTCCAAACTCCACTATGGCCAAGACCAAAGAGCTGTCAAAGGACACCAGAAACAAAATTGTAGACCTGCACCAGGTTGGGAAGACTGAATCTGCAATAGGTAAGCAGCTTGGTTTGAAGAAATCAACTGTGGGAGCAATTATTAGGAAATGGAAGACATACAAGACCACTGATAATCTTCCTCGATCTGGGGCTCCACACAAGATCTCACCCCGTGGGGTCAAAATGATCACAAGAACGGTGAGCAAAAATCCCAGAACCACACGGGGGGACCTAGTGAATGACCTGCAGAGAGCTGGGACCAAAGTAACAAAGCCTACCATCAGTAACACACTACGCCGCCAGGGACTCAAATCCTGCAGTGCCAGATGCTAGAGAGCATTTGGATGATCCAGATGAGGATTGGGAGAATGTCATATGGTCAGATGAAACCAAAATAGAACTTTTTGGTAAAAACTCAACTCGTCGTGTTTGGAGGACAAAGAATGCTGAGTTGCATCCAAAGAACACCATACCTACTGTGAAGCATGGGGGTGGAAACATCATGCTTTGGGGCTGTTTTTCTGCAAAGGGACCAGGACGACTGATCCGTGTAAAGGAAAGAATGAATGGGGCCATGTATCGTGAGATTTTGAGTGAAAACCTCCTTCCATCAGCAAGGGCATTGAAGATGAAACGTGGCTGGGTCTTTCAGCATGACAATGATCCCAAACACACCGCCTGGGCAATCTAAGGAGTGGCTTCAGAAGAAGCATTTCAAAGTCCTGGAGTGGCCTAGCCAGTCTCCAGATCTCAACCCCATAGAAAATCTTTGGAGGGAGTTGAAAGTCCGTGTTGCCCAGCGACAGCCCCAAAACATCACTGCTCTAGAGGAGATCTGCATGGAGGAATGGGCCAAAATACCAGCAACAGTGTGTGAAAACCTTGTGAAGACTTACAGAAAACGTTTGACCTCTGTCATTGCCAACAAAGGGTATATAACAAAGTATTGAGATAAACTTTTGTTATTGACCAAATACTTATTTTCCACCATAATTTGCAAATAAATAAATTAAAAATCCTACAATGTGATTTTCTGGATTTCTTTTTCTCATTTCGTCTGTCATAGTTGAAGTGTACCTATGATGAAAATTACAGGCCTCTCTCATCTTTTTAAGTTGGAGAACTTGCACAATTGGTGGCTGACTAAATACTTTTTTGCCCCACTGTATATATGGGGATGAGGTAGGTAGTTGGTTGGATGGGCTATTTACAGATGGGCTGTGTACAGCTGCAGCGATCGGTAAGCTGCTCAGACAGCCGATGCTTGAAGTTAGTGAGGGAGATATGAGTCTCCAACTTCAGTGATGTTTGCAATTCGTTCCAGTCATTGGCAGCAGAGAACTGGAAGGAAAGGCGGCCAAAGGAGTCTAGTCTTAAGGAATCTTCTGGGCCCAGAGCAGAGAGTCTCAGAGTAGGCACATTTTGAATACAGGCACAGGTCTAGTAACTGTTATCCATCACACTTACGTCGTTCTCTGAGGTACCGCAGAGGCTGCAGGACTTGCACTCGATGCACTGCCACTGGTAGGTCTTCACCGCCGTCATCATGTTGTCTGTGAACTGCAGACAGGTCGGGTGGCCTGGGAAGGGAAGGGAGAAAGAGATGCCTCGTTTACATTACATGCCTCGTTTACAGTGTTTTTAACAATGTGCAAATATATGTAGTATGAATAGTAGGTGAAGACAAGTAAACAGATACATATTGGTTGTATTTACAATGTTGTTTGTGCTTCACTGGTTGCCCTGTTTTAATGGTAACGGGTCACAAACCTTGCTGCTGTGATTGCAGATTGAGGTATTTCGCCGAACATATATGGGAGTTTATTAATGTTTGATTTGTTTTCTAATTATTTGTGGGTCTGTGTAATCTCAGGGAAATATGTGTCTCTAATATGGTCATACATTTGGCAGTAGGTTAGGAAGTGTGGGCAGTGGGCCCCTAGCCTGTCTTATTTTGAGAGCCAGGTCTGCCTACGGCGGCCTTTCTCAATAGCAAGGCTATGCTCACTGAGTCTGTACATAGTCAAAGCTTTCCTTAAGTTTGGGTCAGTCACAGTGGTCAGGTATTCTGCCACTGTGTACTCTCTTTTTAGGGCCAAATAGCATTCTAGTTTGCGCAGTTTTTTTGTTGATTCTTTCCAATGTGTCAAGTAATTCTCTTTTTGTTTTCTCATGATTTGGTTGGGTCTAATTGTGTTGTTGTCCGTGGGGTCTGTCAACAGAGCCCCAGAACCAGCTGGCTGAGGGGACTCTTCGCCAGGTTCATCAAGACAGTCAGTCTCTGTCCTGGCTACATGAAGACAGTCAGTCTCTGCCATGGCTCGGTCATGACAGTCAGTCTCTGTACTGGCTCGGTCATGACAGTCAGTCTCTGTCCTGGCTCGGACATGACAGCCAGTCTCTGTCCTGGCTCGGTCATGACAGTCAGTCTCTGTCCTGGCTCGGACATGACAGCCAGTCTCTGTCCTGGCTACATGAAGACAGTCAGTCTCTGCCATGGCTCGGTCATGACAGTCAGTCTCTGTACTGGCTCGGTCATCACAGTCAGTCTCTGTCCTGGCTTGGTCATGACAGTCAGTCTCTGTCCTGGCTCGGTCATGACAGTCAGTCTCTGTCCTGGCTCGGACATGACAGCCAGTCTCTGTCCTGGCTCGGACATGACAGCCAGTCTCTGTCCTGGCTCGGACATGACAGCCAGTCTCTGTCCTGGCTCGGACATGACAGTCAGTCTCTGTCCTGGCTACGTCATCACAGTCAGTCTCTGTCCTGGCTACGTCATGGAGATAATTGTAGCCTGTATGGAAAGAGAACAAGGAATAGAACAAGATTATGCATTAATGTAAGGGGATTGAATTGAATGGGAAATGACTGTGTCGTTGACAGTTTGATGTGTAATCGATCAATTAAAGGTAAGTAGCTAGAAACATTTTATACCCCATCTTGGACCCAAAAGCCAGAGTGAATGTGTGATGGTCTAGGTATTTGGATAGGTAATGTCCTCCATCCTACGGTGGTGGAACAATGACTGCCACATTTATCCAATCATCTTCTTTCCATGTGTTCCTACACCAGCCGGTTTCAATGGTCTCTACAGAGAGAGAGAGAGAGAGGGACAAGAAGATGCCGATTGGCTCTTACCTCTCGGCTAACTGTCCTCTCTGACCAATGGAGCGACTCAGGGGCCGGGCACACCCCTCCTCCACACCCTTACAGTCCAAAGGTAACAGTAGCATGGTCAAGAGGTGTAGGACCAGTTTATATTTGGGTTTAATTCCGGTCAATTCTTTAACTATTTAGGCTTTACTAAATTATTAAATCCATGTTATACAGAGCAGCACTGGCTTTTCTCCTTCAGAGGAAAAACAAGAAAAGCTCCAAGAAAGCTCCAAGAAAAGGCTCTCTCAAACAGCAACAGATGCCTTCATGTCCATCCTTGCTCTTAAGAGTTTGTTTTGTAGAAAAATAACGTTCCCTAACTTATTCAAAGTGCTATCTACAAAAAGTACAAAAAACATAAAAAGAAGCTGCAGTTTTTCTGCAAAGAATTCTGCTTTTCAAGAAAATAGTTCTGTCTTAGCTCCGATTGTCTTCCTCGTCGGAAAACGAAATGTCCTCCAGCTCGCCGTCCTCAAAGCCATAAAATTTGAGGACGGCGACTCACTTTCGGACGCGTTGCAGAACAACTCTTCGAGAACGCTCGTCTTCTTTCCGGTCTTCCTGCTCCCGCCTCTCTTCTCTCCTCCACGGCCCTGGCCAGCTAGCGTGAGTATATCAGCACGGTGAGCAAAGCAACAATCAGCTGAAAAAGTCCCTGACAGGAGCTTTGTGACCTATGAGTTTGAAATCACTCTGAATTGATGAAAAAGGTATAGGCCTTTCTGATTGTGAATTAAATACCTCCACCCCTCCCCCCCATAAAATAAAAAATGCCAAGCATCATGAGGAAATGTGTGAACATGGAAAAAGGGTATGTATGTGAAAGAAGGTCTATTACAGTCCTGGATTCCAGTCTTCTATCAAGCATCAGGGTTGTGTTGATGACTATGTTCACAAGCTCATGCAGCATGGAGGAAAGCAGCTGAGTGGATCCTATCAATATTAATTTACTAGAGAGAGAGAGCTAGCTACAAGAAGGCTCATCGGCAAGACAATGACAATCACCACTATTGAATCAATCAAACTCCCTTGGTAGGAAGAAACCTTGAGAGGAATCAGACTGTAGAGGGAAAGGCCACTCACCAACCCACCCATCCTTCCGGCCAACACATCACCCATCCTTCCGGCCAACACATCACCCATCTTTCCGGCCAACACAAATACATCACCCACCCTTCCGGCCAACACAAATACATCACCCACCCTTCCGGCCAACACAAATACATCACCCACCCTTCCGACAAGCACATCACCCATTCTTCCGGCCAACACAAACACATCACCCACCCTTCTGGTCAACACAAGCACATCACCCACCCTTCCGGCCAACACATCACCCATCCTTCCGGCCAACACATCACCCACCTTTCCAGCCAACACATCACCCACCTTTCCAGCCAACACATCACCCATCCTTCCAGCCAACACATCACCCACCCTTCCAGCCAACACATCACCCATCCTTCCAGCCAACACATCACCCATCCTTCCAGCCAACACATCACCCATCCTTCCAGCCAACACATCACCCATCCTTCCAGCCAACACATCACCCACCCTTCCAGCCAACACATCACCCATCCTTCCAGCCAACACATCACCCATCCTTCCAGCCAACACATCACCCATCCTTCCAGCCAACACATCACCCATCCTTCCAGCCAACACATCACCCACCCTTCCAGCCAACACATCACCCATCCTTCCAGCCAACACATCACCCATCCTTCCAGCCAACACATCACCCATCCTTCCAGCCAACACATCACCCATCCTTCCAGCCAACACAAACATGAAATGTGTGGAAGCAAATGAAAACTGAGGATGATTTGCGACCAGTCTGACCATTCTGACCAGTCTGACCAGTCTGACCAGTCTGGGTTTCCTTACTGTTCACGACTGGACAGAGAAGACATGGTGGGATACAGCACTGTTGTGCTACTGTTTAGTGATTTCATTTCAAATTGGTTTATTGGAATCATAGTATCATATAGGTTAAACATGACTCTTACACTACTAGACTGAACTCATTCTTGGCTATATTACCTTGTGTAATATTAGAAGAATATATTTACAGTTTTAAAGTGTGGGTATCTCTAGTCATGAAGGATGCTGCTTTGCCTTGGCTACAGTACGTACAGCTCTGCTGAACCAGAGACACGCAGCAGTGCAGTCTGTAGTGCAGTCTGTAGAGCAGTCTGTAGTGCAGTCTGTAGAGAAGTCTACTCACCAGAGCGTCCGCAGTCAGAGCAGGACACCAGCTCCTCAGCCTGGCCAGTCTTCCTGTTAGAGTCAGAGTCTCCCAGACAGAAGTCACAGTAGTCGTTAGGGATGATGGAGCCGTCTGCCGCCCTCTGAGCTGTATAGAAACACAAATTATAGATTACTATACAGTATCTATCTCATCATTAGGAACGATGGAGTCGTCTGCCGCCCTCTGAGCTGTACAGGAGTAGGAAGAGAGATATACAGTGGAAGTCGGAAGTTTACATACACTTAGGTTGGAATCATTAAAACTCATTTTTCAACCACTCCACACATTTCTTGTTAACAAACTGTAGTTTTGGCAAGTCGGTTAGGACATCTACTTTGTGCATGACACAAGTAAGTTTTCCAACAATTGTTAACAGACAGAATATTTCACTTATAATTCACTGTATCACAATTCCAGTGGGTCAGAAGTTTACATACACAAAATTGACTGTGCCTTTAAACAGCTTAGAAAATTCCAGAAAATTATGGCATGGCTTTAGAAGCTTCTGATAAGCTAATTGACATAGTTTGAGTCAATAGGAGGTGTACCTGTGGATGTATTTCAAGGCCTACCTTCAAACTCAATGCCTCTTTGCTTGACATCATGGGAAAATCAAAAGAAATCAGCCAAGACCTCAGAAAAAGAATTGTAGACCTCCACAAGTCTGGTTCATCCTTGGGAGCAATTTCCAAACGCCTGTAGGTACCACGTTCATCTGTAGAAACAATAGTACGCAGGTATAAACACCATGGGACCACGCAGCCGTCATACCGCTCAGGAAGGAGACGCGTTCTGTCTTCTAGAGATGAACGTACTTTGGTGAGAAAAGTGCAAATCAATCCCAGAACAGCAGCAAAGGACCTTGTGGAGATGCTGGAGGAAACAGCTACAAAAGTATCTATATCCACAGTAAAACAAGTCCTATATCGACATAACCTGAAAGGCCGCTCAGCAAGGAAGAAGCCACTGCTCCAAAACCGCCATATAAAAGACAGACTACGGTTGCAAATGCACATGGGGACAAAGATCATACGTTTTGAAGAAATGTCCTCTGGTCTGATGAAACAAAAATAGAACTGTTTGGCCATAATGACCATCGTTATGTTTGGAGGAAAAAGGGGGGATGCTTGCAAGCCGAAGAACACAATCCCAACCGTGAAGCACGGGGGGTGGCAGCATCATGTTGTGGGGGTGCTTTGCTGCAGGAGGGACTGGTGCACTTCACAAAATAGATGGCATCATGAGGGAGGAAAATTATGTGGATATATTGAAGCAACATCTCAAGACATCAGTCAGGAAGTTTGGTCGCAAATGGGTCTTCCAAATGGACAATGACCCCAAGCATACTTCCAAAGTTGTGGCAAAATGGCTTAAGGACAACAAAGTCAAGGTATTGGAGTGGCCATCACAAAGCCCTGACCTCAATCCCATAGAAAATGTGTGGGCAGAACTGAAAAAGTGTGTGCGAGCAAGGAGGCCTACAAACCTGACTCAGTTACACCAGCTCTGTCAGGAGGAATGGGCCAAAATTCACCCAACTTACTGTGGGAAGCTTGTGGAAGGCTACCCGAAATGTTTGACCTAAGTTAAACAATTTAAAGGCAATGCTACCAAATACTAATTGAGTGCATAGAAACGTCTGACCCACTGGGAATGTGATGAAATAAATAAAAGCTGAAATAAATAATTCTCTCTACTATTATTCTGACATTTCACATTCTTAAAATAAAGTGGTGATCCTAACTGACCTAAGACATGGAATTTAAATGTATTTGGCTAAGGTGTATGTAAACTTTCGACTTCAACTATATATATATATATATATATATATATATATATATATATATATATATACACACACACACACACATATATACACACATATATATATATATACACACATACACACATATATATACACACACATACACACATATATATATATATATATATACACACATACACACATATATATATATATACACACATATATATACACTGCTCAAAAAAATAAAGGGAACACTAAAATAACACATCATAGATCTGAATGAATGAAATAATCTTATTAAATACTTTTTTCTTTACATAGTTGAATGTGCTGACAACAAAATCACGCAAAAATTATCAATGGAAATCAAATTTATCAACCCATGGAGGTCTGGATTTGGAGTCACACTCAAAATTAAAGTGGAAAACCACACTACAGGCTGATCCAACTTTGTCCTTAAAACAAGTCAAAATGAGGCTCAGTAGTGTGTGTGGCCTCCACGTGCCTGAATGACCTCCCTACAACGCCTGGGCATGCTCCTGATGAGGTGGCGGATGGTCTCCTGAGGGATCTCCTCCCAGACCTGGACTAAAGCATCCGCCAACTCCTGGACAGTCTGTGGTGCAACGTGGCGTTGGTGGATGGAGCGAGACATGATGTCCCAGATGTGCTCAATTGGATTCAGGTCTGGGAACGGGCGGGCCAGTCCTTAGCATCAATGCCTTCCTCTTGCAGGAACTGCTGACACACTCCAGCCACATGAGGTCTAGCATTGTCTTGCATTAGGAGGAACCCAGGGCCAACCGCACCAGCATATGGTCTCACAAGGGGTCTGAGGATCTCATCTCGGTACCTAATGGCAGTCAGGCTACCTCTGGCGAGCACATGGAGGGCTGTGCGGCCCCCCAAAGAAATGCCACCCCACACCATGACTGACCCACCGCCAAACCGGTCATGCTGGAGGATGTTGCAGGCAGCAGAACGTTCTCCACGGCGTCTCCAGACTCTGTCACGTCTGTCACGTGCTCAGTGTGAACCTGCTTTCATCTGTGAAGAGCACAGGGCGCCAGTGGCGAATTTGCCAATCTTGGTGTTCTCTGGCAAATGCCAAACGTCCTGCACGGTGTTGTGTGGACGTTGGGCCCTCATACCACCCTCATGGAGTCTGTTTCTGACCGTTTGAGCAGACACATGCACATTTGTGGCCTGCTGGAGGTCATTTTGCAGGGCTCTGGCAGTGCTCCTCCTTGCACAAAGGCGGAGGTAGTGGTCCTGCTGCTGGGTTGTTGCCCTCCTACGGCCTCCTCCACGTCTCCTGATGTACTGGCCTGTCTCCTGGTAGCGCCTCCATGCTCTGGACACTACGCTGACAGACACAGCAAACCTTCTTGCCACAGCTCGCATTGATGTGCCATCCTGGATGAGCTGCACTACCTGAGCCACTTGTGTGGGTTGTAGACTCCGTCTCATGCTACCACTAGAGTGAAAGCACCGCCAGCATTCAAAAGTGACCAAAACATCAGCCAGGAAGCATAGGAACTGAGAAGTGTTCTGTGGTCACCACCTTCAGAACCACTCCTTTATTGGGGGTCTTGCTAATTGCCTATAATTTCCACCTGTTGTCTATTCCATTTGCACAACAGCATGTGAAATTTATTGTCAATCAGTGTTGCTTCCTAAGTGGACAGTTTGATTTCACAGAAGTGTGATTGACTTGGAGTAACATTGTGTTGTTAAAGTGTTCCCTTTATTTTTTTGAGCAGTGTGTATATATATATACACATACATACACATAGTTTCCTAAACATACATAGTTTCCTAAACATTAAGAATATATACATATATAGTGAATGAACCCCTCACATATTCAACTCAGTGAATTAACCCCTCACATATAAAACAGTGAATTAACCCCTCACATACAGTCGTTGCCAAAAGTTTTGAGAATGACACAAATATTAATTTTCACAAAGTCTGCTTTCAGTTTGTATGATGGCAATTTGCATATACTCTAGAATGTCATGAAGAGTGATCAGATTAATTGCAAAGTCCCTCTTTGCCATGCAAATGAACTGAATCCCCCAAAAACATTTCCACTGCATTTCAACCCTGCCACAAAAGGACCAGCTGACATCATGTCAGTGATTCTGTCGTTAACACAGGTGTAAGTGTAGACAAGGACAAGGCTGGAGATCACTCTGTCATGCTGATTGAGTTTGAATAACAGACTGGAAGCTTCAAAAGGAGGGTGGTGCTTGGAATCATTGTTCTACCTCTGTCAACCGTGGTTACCTGCAAGGAAACACGTGCCGTCATCATTGCTTTGCACAAAAAGGGCTTCACAGGCAAGGATATTGCTGCCAGTAAGATTGCACCTAAATCAACCATTTATCGGATCATCAAGAACTTCAAGGAAAGCGGTTCAATTGTTGTGAAGAAGGCTTCAGGGCGCCCAAGAAAGTCCAGCAAGCGCCAGGACCGTCTCCTAAAGTTGATTCAGCTGCGGGATCGGGGCACCACCAGTACAGAGCTTGCTCAGGAATGGCAGCAGGCAGGTGTGAGTGCATCTGCACGCACAGTGAGGTGAAGACTTTTGGAGGATGGCCTGGTGTCAAGAAGGGCAGCAAAGAATCACTTTTCTCTCCAGGAACAACATCAGGGACAGACTGATATTCTGCAAAAGGTACAGGGATTGGACTGCTGAGGACTGGGGTAAAGTCATTTTCTCTGATGAATCCCCTTTCCAATTGTTTGGGGCATCCGGAAAAAAGCTTGTCCGGAGAAGACAAGGTGAGCGTTACCATCAGTCCTGTGTCTTGCCAACAGTAAAGCATCCTGAGACCATTCATGTTTGGGGATGCTTCTCAGTCAAGGGAGTGGGCTCACTCACAATTTTGCCTAAGAACACAGCCATGAATAAAGAATGGCACCAACACATCCTCCGACAGCAACTTCTCCCAACCATCCAGGAACAGTTTGGTGACGAACAAGGCATTTTCCAGCATGATGGAGCACCTTTCCATAAGGCAAAAGTGATAAATAAGTGGCTCGGGGAATAAAACATCGGTATTTTGGGGCATGGCCAGGAAACTCCCCAGACCTTAATCCCATTGCGACCTTGTGGACAAACAAAAACCAACAAATTCTGATAAACTCCAAGCATTGATTGTGCAAGAATGGGCTGCCATCAGTCAGGATGTGGCCCAGAAGTTAATTGACAGCATGCCAGGGCGGATTGCAGAGGTCTTGAAAAAAGAAGGGTCAATACTGCAAATATTGACTCTTTGCATCAACTTCATGTAATTGTCAATAAAAGCCTTTGACACTTATGAAATGCTTGTAATTATACTTCAGTATTCCATAGTAACATCTGACAAAATATCTAAAGACACTGAAGCAGCAAACTTTGTGGAAATTAATATTTGTGTCATTCTCAAAACTTTTGGCCACGACTGTACAGTTGAAGTCGGAGGTCTTGGCTGATTTCTTTTGATTTCCAATGTCAAGCAAAGAGGCACTGAGTTTGAAGGTTAGCCTATCAGAAGCTTCTAAAGCCATGACAACATTTTCTGGATTTTTCCAAGCTGTTTAAAGGCACAGTCAACTTAGTGTATGTAAACTTCTGACCCACTGGATACAGTGAATGATGTGAAGTGAAATAATTTGTCTGTAAACAATTGTTGGAAAAATTACTTGTGTCATGCACAAAGTAGATGTCCTAACCGACTTGCCAAAGGTATAGTTTGTTAACAAGAAATTTGTGGAGTGGTTGAAAAACAAGTTTTAATGACTCCAACCTAAGTGAATGTAAACTTCTGACTTCAACTGTATATACGCAGTACCAGTCAAAGGTTTGGACACACCTACTCATTCAAGGGTTTTTCTTTATTTTTACTATTTTCTACATTGTAGAATAATAGTGAAGACATCAAAACTCTGAAATAACACATATGGAATCATGTAGTAACCAAAAAAGTGTAAACAAACCAAATTATAATTTATATTCTTCAAAAGTAGCCACCCTTTGCCTCAGACCATGTTGTTGTCATGTTGTGTTGCTACCATGCTGTGTTATCATGTGTTGCTGCCATGCTATGTTGTTGTCTTAGGTCTCTCTTTATGTGGTGTTGTGTTGTCTCTTTGTGTAGTGTTGTCTCTCTTTATGTAGTGTTGTCTCTCTTTATGTTGTGTTGTGTTGTCTTTCTTTCTTTGTTGTGTTGTCTCTCTTTATGTAGTGTTGTGTTGTCTCTCTTTATGTTGTTGTGTTGTCTCTCTTTATGTAGTGTTGTGTTGTCTCTCTATATGTAGTGTTGTCTCTCTTATGTAGTGTTGTGTTGTCTCTCTTTATGTAGTGTTGTGTTGTCTCTCTTTATGTTGTGTTGTGTTGTCTCTCTTTATGTAGTGTTGTGGTGTCTCTCTTTATGTAGTGTTGTGTTGTCTCTCTTTATGTAGTGTTGTCTCTCTCTATGTTGTGTTGTGTTGTCTCTCTTTATGTAGTGTTGTGGTGTCTCTCTTTATGTAGTGTTGTGTTGTCTCTCTTTATGTAGTGTTGTGGTGTCTCTCTTTATGTAGTGTTGTGGTGTCTCTCTTTATGTAGTGTTGTGTTGTCTCTCTTTATGTAGTGTTGTCTCTCTTTATGTTGTGTTGTGTTGTCTCTCTTTATGTAGTGTTGTGTTGTCTCTCTCTATGTAGTGTTGTGTTGTCTCTATGTTGTTGTGGTGTCTCTCTATATGTAGTGTTGTCTCTCTTTATGTAGTGTTGTGTTGTCTCTCTTTATGTAGTGTTGTGTTGTTTCTCTCTATGTAGTGTTGTGTTGTCACTCTTTATGTTGTGTTGTGGTGTCTCTCTATATGTAGTGTTGTCTCTTTATGTAGTGTTGTGTTGTCTCTCTTTATGTAGTGTTGTGTTGTCTCTCTTTATGTAGTGTTGTGTTGTCTCACTTTATGTAGTGTTGTGGTGTCTCTCTTTATGTAGTGTTGTGTTGTCTCTCTTATGTAGTGTTGTCTCTTTATGTGGTGTTGTGTTGTCTCTCTTTATGTGGTGTTGTTGTCTCTCTTTATGTAGTGTTGTGGTGTCTCTCTTTATGTAGTGTTGTGGTGTCTATCTTTATGTAGTGGTGTCTCTCTTTATGTAGTGTTGTGTTGTCTCTCTTTATGTAGTGTTGTGTTGTCTCTCTTTATGTAGTGTTGTCTCTCTTATGTAGTGTTGTGTTGTCTCTTTATGTAGTGTTGGGGTGTCTCTCTATGTTGTGTTGTCTCTCTTTATGTGGGTGTTGTATTGTCTCTATGTAGTGTTGTGGTGTCTCTCTCTCTTTATGTAGTGTTTTGGTGTCTCTCTTTATGTAGTGTTGTCTCTCTCTATGTAGTGTTGTCTCTATGTTGTTGTGGTGTCTCTCTATATGTAGTGTTGTCTCTCTTTATGTAGTGTTGTGTTGTCTCTCTTTATGTAGTGTTGGGGTGTCTCTCTTTATGTTGTGTTGGGGTGTCTCTCTTTATGTAGTGTTGTCTCTCTTTATGTTGTGTTGCGTTGTCTATCTTTATGTAGTGTTGTGTTGTCTCTCTTTATGTAGTGTTGTGTTGTCTCTTTATGTAGTGTTGTCTCTCTTTATGTAGTGTTGTGTTGTCTCTCTTCATGTTGTGTTGTGTTGTCTCTCTTCATGTTGTGTTGTGTTGTCTCTCTTCATGTTGTGTTGTGTTGTCTCTCTTTATGTTGTGTTGTCTCTCTTTATGTAGTGTTGTGTTGTCTCTCTTTATGTAGTGTTGTGTTGTCTCTCTTTATGTAGTGTTGTCTCTCTTTATGTTGTGTTGTGTTGTCTCTCTTTATGTAGTGTTGTGTTGTCTCTCTTATGTAGTGTTGTCTCTTTTTATGTGGTGTTGTTGTCTCTCTTTATGTTGTGTTGTCTCTCTTTATGTAGTGTTGTGTTGTCTCTCTTTATGTAGTGTTGTGTTGTCTCTCTTTATGTAGTGTTGTCTCTCTTTATGTTGTGTTGTGTTGTCTCTCTTTATGTAGTGTTGTGTTGTCTCTCTTATGTAGTGTTGTCTCTTTTTATGTGGTGTTGTGTTGTCTCTCTTTATGTGGTGTTGTTGTCTCTCTTTATGTAGTGTTGTGGTGTCTCTCTTTATGTAGTGTTGTGTTGTCTCTCTTTATGTAGTGTTGTCTCTCTTATGTAGTGTTGTGTTGTCTCTTTATGTAGTGTTGTGTTGTCTCTCTTTATGTAGTGTTGGGGTGTCTCTCTATGTTGTGTTGTGTTGTCTCTCTTTATGTGGGTGTTGTATTGTCTCTATGTAGTGTTGTGGTGTCTCTCTCTCTTTATGTAGTGTTTTGGTGTCTCTCTTTATGTAGTGTTGTCTCTCTTTATGTAGTGTTGGGGTGTCTATGTAGTGCTATGTTGTCTCTTTAAGTAGTGTTGTCTCTCTTTATGTAGTGTTGTGTTGTCTCTCTTTATGTAGTGTTGGGGTGTCTCTCTTTATGTTGTGTTGGGGTGTCTCTCTTTATGTTGTGTTGTCTCTCTCTATGTAGTGTTGTGTTGTCTCTCTTTATGTAGTGTTGTGTTGTCTCTTTTTATGTGGTGTTGTGTTGTCTCTCTTTATGTGGTGTTGTGGTGTCTCTCTTTATGTAGTGTTGTGGTGTCTCTCTTTATGTAGTGTTGTGGTGTCTCTCTTTATGTAGTGTTGTGGTGTCTATCTTTATGTAGTGTTGTCTCTCTTTATGTAGTGTTGTGTTGTCTCTATGTAGTGTTGTGTTGTCTCTATGTTGTTGTGGTGTCTCTCTATATGTAGTGTTGTCTCTCTTTATGTAGTGTTGTGTTGTTTCTCTCTATGTAGTGTTGTGTTGTCACTCTTTATGTTGTGTTGTGGTGTCTCTCTATATGTAGTGTTGTCTCTCTTTATGTAGTGTTGTGTTGTCTCTCTTTATGTAGTGTTGTGTTGTCTCACTTTATGTAGTGTTGTGGTGTCTCTCTTTATGTAGTGTTGTGTTGTCTCTCTTATGTAGTGTTGTCTCTTTATGTGGTGTTGTGTTGTCTCTCTTTATGTGGTGTTGTTGTCTCTCTTTATGTAGTGTTGTGGTGTCTCTCTTTATGTAGTGTTGTGGTGTCTCTCTTTATGTAGTGTTGTCTCTCTTTATGTAGTGTTGTTGTCTCTCTTTATGTAGTGTTGTGTTGTCTCTCTTTATGTAGTGTTGTCTCTCTTATGTAGTGTTGTGTTGTCTCTTTATGTAGTGTTGTGTTGTCTCTCTTTATGTAGTGTTGGGGTGTCTCTCTATGTTGTGTTGTCTCTCTTTATGTGGGTGTTGTATTGTCTCTATGTAGTGTTGTGGTGTCTCTCTCTCTTTATGTAGTGTTTTGGTGTCTCTCTTTATGTAGTGTTGTCTCTCTTTATGTAGTGTTGGGGTGTCTATGTAGTGCTATGTTGTCTCTTTAAGTAGTGTTGTCTCTCTTTATGTAGTGTTGTGTTGTCTCTCTTTATGTAGTGTTGTGTTGTCTCTCTTTATGTAGTGTTGTGTTGTCTCTCTTTATGTAGTGTTGTGTTGTCTCTCTTTATGTAGTGTTGTGTTGTCTCTCTTTATGTAGTGTTGGGGTGTCTCTCTTTATGTAGTGTTGGGGTGTCTCTCTTTATGTTGTGTTGGGGTGTCTCTCTTTATGTTGTGTTGTCTCTCTTTATGTTGTGTTGTGTTGTCTCTCTTTATGTAGTGTTGTCTCTCTTTATGTTGTGTTGCGTTGTCTATCTTTATGTAGTGTTGTGTTGTCTCTCTTTATGTAGTGTTGTGTTGTCTCTCTTTATGTAGTGTTGTCTCTCTTTATGTAGTGTTGTGTTGTCTCTCTTTATGTTGTGTTGTCTCTCTTTATGTAGTGTTGTGTTGTCTCTCTTTATGTAGTGTTGTGTTGTCTCTCTTTATGTAGTGTTGTCTCTCTTTATGTTGTGTTGTGTTGTCTCTCTTTATGTAGTGTTGTGTTGTCTCTCTTATGTAGTGTTGTCTCTTTTTATGTGGTGTTGTGTTGTCTCTCTTTATGTGGTGTTGTTGTCTCTCTTTATGTAGTGTTGTGGTGTCTCTCTTTATGTAGTGTTGTGTTGTCTCTCTTTATGTAGTGTTGTCTCTCTTATGTAGTGTTGTGTTGTCTCTTTATGTAGTGTTGTGTTGTCTCTCTTTATGTAGTGTTGGGGTGTCTCTCTATGTTGTGTTGTGTTGTCTCTCTTTATGTGGGTGTTGTATTGTCTCTATGTAGTGTTGTGGTGTCTCTCTCTCTTTATGTAGTGTTTTGGTGTCTCTCTTTATGTAGTGTTGTCTCTCTTTATGTAGTGTTGGGGTGTCTATGTAGTGCTATGTTGTCTCTTTAAGTAGTGTTGTCTCTCTTTATGTAGTGTTGTGTTGTCTCTCTTTATGTAGTGTTGTGTTGTCTCTCTTTATGTAGTGTTGTGTTGTCTCACTTTATGTAGTGTTGGGGTGTCTCTCTTTATGTTGTGTTGGGGTGTCTCTCTTTATGTTGTGTTGTCTCTCTCTATGTAGTGTTGTGTTGTCTCTCTTTATGTAGTGTTGTGTTGTCTCTCTTTATGTAGTGTTGTGTTGTCTCTCTTTATGTAGTGTTGTGTTGTCTCACTTTATGTAGTGTTGTGGTGTCTCTCTTTATGTAGTGTTGTGTTGTCTCTCTTATGTAGTGTTGTCTCTTTTTATGTGGTGTTGTGTTGTCTCTCTTTATGTGGTGTTGTTGTCTCTCTTTATGTAGTGTTGTGGTGTCTTTCTTTATGTAGTGTTGTGGTGTCTATCTTTATGTAGTGTTGTCTCTCTTTATGTAGTGTTGTGTTGTCTCTCTTTGTGTTGTGTTGTCTCTCTTTATGTAGTGTTGTCTCTTTATGTAGTGTTGTGTTGTCTCTCTTTATGTAGTGTTGTGGTGTCTCTCTATGTTGTGTTGTGTTGTCTCTCTTTATGTGGGTGTTGTATTGTCTCTATGTAGTGTTGTGGTGTCTCTCTCTCTTTATGTAGTGTTTTGGTGTCTCTCTTTATGTAGTGTTGTCTCTCTTTATGTAGTGTTGGGGTGTCTATGTAGTGCTATGTTGTCTCTTTAAGTAGTGTTGTCTCTCTTTATGTAGTGTTGTGTTGTCTCTCTTTATGTAGTGTTGTGTTGTCTCTCTTTATTTAGTGTTGTCTCTCTTTATGTAGTGTTGTGTTGTCTCTCTTCATGTTGTGTTGTGTTGTCTCTCTTCATGTTGTGTTGTGTTGTCTCTCTTTATGTTGTGTTGTCTCTCTTTATGTTGTGTTGCGTTGTCTATCTTTATGTAGTGTTGTGTTGTCTCTCTTTATGTAGTGTTGTGTTGTCTCTCTTTATGTAGTGTTGTCTCTCTTTATGTAGTGTTGTGTTGTCTCTCTTCATGTTGTGTTGTGTTGTCTCTCTTCATGTTGTGCTGTCTCTCTCTATGTTGTGTTGTCTCTCTTTATGTAGTGTTGTGTTGTCTCTCTTTATGTAGTGTTGTCTCTCATTGTGTTGTGTTGTCTCTCTTTATGTAGTGTTGTGTTGTCTCTCTTATGTAGTGTTGGGGTGTCTCTCTGTGTTGTGTTGTATCTCTTTATGTGGGTGTTGTATTGTCTCTATGTAGTGTTGTGGTGTCTCTCTCTTTATGTAGTGTTTTGGTGTCTCTCTTTATGTAGTGTTTTCTCTCTTTATGTAGTGCTATGTTGTCTCTCTTTATGTAGTGTTGTCTCTCTTTATGTAGTGTTGTGTTGTCTCTCTTTATGTAGTGTTGTGTTGTCTCTCTTTATGTAGTGTTGGGGTGTCTCTTTATGTTGTGTTGGGGTGTCTCTCCTTATGTTGTGTTGTCTCTCTTTATGTTGTGTTGTGTTGTCTCTCTTTGTGTAGTGTTGTCTCTCTTTATGTTGTGTTGCGTTGTCTATCTTTATGTAGTGTTGTGTTGTCTCTCTTTATGTAGTGTTGTGTTGTCTCTCTTTATGTAGTGTTGTCTCTCTTTATGTAGTGTTGTGTTGTCTCTCTTCATGTTGTGTTGTGTTGTCTCTCTACATGTTGTGTTGTGTTGTCTCTCTTTATGTTGTGTTGTCTATCGTTATGTAGTGTTGTGGTGTCTATCTTTATGTAGTGTTGTCTCTCTTTATGTAGTGTTGTGTTGTCTCTCTTTATGTAGTGTTGTGTTGTCTCTCTTTATGTAGTGTTGTCTCTTTATGTAGTGTTGTGTTGTCTCTCTTTATGTAGTGTTGGGGTGTCTCTCTATGTTGTGTTGTATCTCTTTATGTGGGTGTTGTATTGTCTCTATGTAGTGTTGTGGTGTCTCTCTCTCTTTATGTAGTGTTTTGGTGTCTCTCTTTATGTAGTGTTGTCTCTCTTTATGTAGTGCTATGTTGTCTCTCTTTATGTAGTGTTGTCTCTCTTTATGTAGTGTTGTGTTGTCTCTCTTCATGTTGTGTTGTGTTGTCTCTCTACATGTTGTGTTGTGTTGTCTCTCTTTATGTTGTGTTGTCTCTCTTTATGTTGTGTTGTCTCTCTTTATGTAGTGTTGTGTTGTCTCTCTTTATGTAGTGTTGTGTTGTCTCTCTTTATGTTGTGTTGTGTTGTCTCTCTTTGTGTAGTGTTGTGTTGTCTCTCTTCATGTTGTGTTGTGTTGTCTCTCTTCATGTTGTGTTGTGTTGTCTCTCTTCATGTTGTGTTGTGTTGTCTCTCTTTATGTTGTGTTGTGTTGTCTCTCTTTATGTTGTGTTGTGTCTCTTGTCGTGATGTATGTTTTGTCCTATATTATTATTGAATGTATTTTTTAATTTTTATCCCAGCCCCTGTCCCCGCAGGAGGCCTTTTGCCTTTTGGTAGGCCGTCATTATAAATAAGAATTTGTTCTTAACTGGCTTGCCTAGTTAAATAAAGGTTAAATAAAGATAAAATAAATTCCTTATCTAGTACATTCCATTCAACAGTGGTATGCTATGTCAGAGATAATACATTCCATTCAACAGTGGTATGTCAGAGATAACTCACTCCATTCAACAGTGGTATGCTATGTCAGAGATAATACACTACATTCAACAGTGGTATGTCAGAGATAATTCACTCCATTCAACAGTGGTATGTCAGAGATAATACACTCTGTTCAACAGTGGTATGCTATGTCAGAGATAATTCACTCCGTTCAACAGTGGTATGCTATGTCAGAGATAATACACTCCATTCAACAGTGGTATGTCAGAGATAATTCACTCCATTCAACAGTGGTATGTCAGAGATAATTCACTCCGTTCAACAGTGGTATGCTATGTCAGAGATAATACACTCCATTCAACAGTGGTATGTCAGAGATAATTCACTCCATTCAACAGTGGTATGCTATGTCAGAGATAATTCACTCCGTTCAACAGTGGTATGCTATGTCAGAGATAATACACTCTGTTCAACAGTGGTGTGTCAGAGATAATACACTCTGTTCAACAGTGGTATGTCAGAGACAATACACTCTGTTCAACAGTGGTATGCTATGTCAGAGATAATACATTCCATGCAACAGTGGTATGTTAGAGATAATTCACTCCATTCAACAGTGGTATGCTATGTCAGAGATAATAGCATACCACTGTTGAATGGAATGTATGTCAGAGATAATACACTCCATTCAACAGTGGTATGTCAGAGATAATACACTCCATTCAACAGTGGTATGTCAGAGACAATACACTCTGTTCAACAGTGGTATGCTATGTCAGAGATAATACATTCCATTCAACAGTGGTATGTCAGAGATAATACACTCCATTCAACAGTGGTATGTCAGAGACAATACACTCTGTTCAACAGTGGTATGCTATGTCAGAGATAATACATTCCATTCAACAGTGGTATGTTAGAGATAATTCACTCCATTCAACAGTGGTATGCTATGTCAGAGATAATACACTCCATTCAACAGTGGTATGCTATGTCAGAGATAATACATTCCATTCAATAGTGGTATGCTATGTCAGAGATAATACACTCCATTCAACAGTGGTATGCTATGTCAGAGATAATACACTCCATTCAACAGTGGTATGTCAGAGATAATACACTCCATTTAACAGTGGTATGTCAGAGATAATACACTCCATTTAACAGTGGTGTGTCAGAGATAATACACTCCATTCAACAGTGGTATGCTATGTCAGAGATAACCGGGTGTAATTCCAACATCAAGTTATAACCCTGTACTACTACTAAGCATGTAGTTTAAACCCTGGCCAGACGGTAGTCTCTTACGTTTGTGGTTGTCTGGGTCTGGGTCTGGTCGGTGTGGTGGCGGGGTCGGTGGCATCTCTTCCTCCCTCTCCTCCTCCCCTTCCTCCTCCGCCAGGTGTGTGTGGGCGTAGTGGTAACTCAGGCCTGGGCGGTTCTTGTAGCGCTTGCCACAGACTGTAGAACACAGAAGCATTAGAACCACAGAACATGAGAAAATGTTTTGAAACGGAGGGAAACGCTATGGTTCTATCTGAAATCTAATTTGTATTTACCGTTTCAAAAAACGTTTTGCTACTGTGTGCACTACTGAATGACGACCCAGCTTTCAAGGCAAAGGACCAACCGTTAACAAAGTACTCAATATCTTGTTGGGGAGGGCTTTTTCTGGGGTATTGTCATGTCATTATGGGGTATTGTGATGTCATTATGGGGTATTGTGATGTCATTATGGGGTATTGTCATGTCATTATGGGGTATTGTCATGTCATTATGGGGTATTGTGTGTTTTCTTCCAAAAAGCATCTAAGAGGTTTGACACTTATATGGCTAACTAACAACAATACAAGGGAACTCATTTACCGGCACATTCCTACTAGGACAGTAGCCTATGATCACTTATTCTAACAACGTCTTTATGAAAGGACTCCCTTTATGAAAGGACTCCACAGCACTGTAATACTCGAGTAGCCACTGGAAGAAAAAAACTACCCAGAAACCACAGTGACAGCGGGTTAGGTTGTCTGTGATACCCAGAAACCACAGTGACAGCGGGTTAGGTTGTCTGTGATACCCAGAAACCACAGTGACAGCGGGTTAGGTTGTCTGTGATACCCAGAAACCAGTGACAGCGGGTTAGGTTGTCTGTGATACCCAGAAACCACAGTGACAGCGGGTTAGGTTGTCTGTGATACCCAGAAACCACAGTGACAGCGGGTTAGGTTGTCTGTGATACCCAGAAACCACAGTGACAGCGGGTTAGGTTGTCTGTGATACCCAGAAGCCACAGTGACAGCGGGTTAGGTTGTCTGTGATACCCAGAAACCACAGTGACAGCGGGTTAGGTTGTCTGTGATACCCAGAAACCACAGTGACAACGGGTTAGATTGTCTGTGATACCCAGAAACCACAGTGACAGCGGGTTAGGTTGTCTGTGATACCCAGAAACCACAGTGACAGCGGGTTAGGTTGTCTGTGATACCCAGAAACCACAGTGACAGCGGGTTAGGTTGTCTGTGATACCCAGAAGCCACAGTGACAGCGGGTTAGGTTGTCTGTGATACCCAGAAACCACAGTGACAGCGGGTTAGGTTGTCTGTGATACCCAGAAACCACAGTGACAACGGGTTAGATTGTCTGTGACAGCATCGTTACGACGCTACAGAAACATGCGTTAGCTCAGCTGATGCTCAAAGATCATTCTTCCCCAGCAACTTGATAACAAACCAGCAGATACTGTAGAGTTATGTTAGTGCCATGCAAGCTTGCTTTGGTTTTAGAATCAAGAAGCAATGCTTATGCAATTAGTAAGCATAGTAGCGATAGATTGCTTAGATTGGTTTAGCTCAAACGTAGCGATAGATTGCTTAGATTGGTTTAGCTCAAACGTAGCATAGTAGCCAGATGCATTTCTACTTTAGCCTTGGCTATTGTTAGCCAAAGCAGAAACAGAAAGACAGCCAGGGCCTCATTCAGGAGGGTGCAACATAGAAACATCTTGTATAGGCCTAACATCCTTCTATATTCTACATTTAAATATAAGCATATCTGTTCTACATCTGGATGTCGTGTAACTTTGTACCCATCTGAATGTGACCCAAGGCTAGCTTAAATCAAACAAACCCCAGTAGTCCCTGATCTTGTCGTTAGAGAAGCCACACAGATAAAAGATGACGCACGCATATCCAGATACCTGAGTCGGCAGTTTTTGAGTTATGCTTTTGTTTGTTTCTGTCTGGAAAGGAAGGAACAGAGCACATGAAAGAAAAATAACAAAGAAAGAAAGAAAAATAACAAAATAAAGAGTTTCATTCAAAGAGGCTATAATATCTCATGACATGAGTACCAGTTCCTCCCATGTTTTCATTTAGGTAGAAGTAGCATGCTATGAACAGGGCTGCTCTTACCCCAAGGAAAGTCAAATAAGGTTATTGATCTGAAGCTACACTATATATTCAAAAGTATGTGGACACCGTTTCAAATTAGTGGATTTTGGCAATTTCAGCCACACCCGTTGCTGACAGGTGTATAAAATCGAGCACACCGCCATGAAATCTACATAGACAAAGATTGGCCCGTACTGAAGAGCTCAGTGACTTTCAACATGGCATCGTCATAGGATGGCACCTTTACAACAAGTCAGTTCGTCAAATTTCTGCCTTGCTAGAGCTGCCCCGGTCAACTGCAAGTGCTGTTACTGTGAAGTGAAAACGTCTAGGAGCAACAATGGCTCAGCCGCAAAGTGGTAGGCCACACAAGCTCAAAGAACGCGACCACTGAGTGCTGAAGGGCGTAGCGTGTAAATATGGTCTGTCCTCGGTTGCAACACTCACTACCGAGTTCCAAACTGCCTCTGGAATCAACGTCAGCACAATAACGGTTCGTCGGGAGCTTCATGAAACGGGTTTCCATGGCAGAGCAGCGCACACAAGCCTCAGATCACCACAGGTAAAATGCCACGTGTCGACTGGAGTGGTGTAAAGCTCGTCGCCATTGGAGCAGTGGAAACACGTTCTCTGGAGTGAGTGATGAATCATGCTTCAATATCTGGCAGTCCGACGGAAATCTTAACGCTACAGCACACAATGAAATTCTAGAAGATTCTGTGCTTCCAACTTTGTGGCAACAGTTTGGGGGAAGGCCCTTTCCTTGTTTCAGCATGACAATGCAACCGTGCACAAAGCGAAGTCCATACTGAAATGGTTTGTTGAGATCGGTGTGGAAGAACTTGACTGGCCTGCACGGAGCCCTGACCTCAACCCCATCGGACACCTTTGGGATGAATTGGAACGCCGACTACGAACCAGGCCTAATCGAGCCAGGCCAACATCAGTGTCCGACCTCACCAACGCTCTTGTGGCTGAATGGAATGGTCTCCGCAGCAATGTTCCAACATCTATTGGAAAGCCTTTCCAGAAGAGTGGAGGCTGCTAGAGCAGCAAAGGGGGGACCAACTCCATATTAATGCCCATGATTTTGGAATGAGATGTTAGACGAGCAGGTGTCCACATACTTTTGGTCATGTAGGATATCTTAGGCAGCTGACCATGTCCGGATACAGACACGCCTTCATCCTAGTAAGATAATAGAGAACAGTGAGAGCTAATAACAAACAATAACAGGTCATTTCCTGTTAGAAGTGGGATTCAGAAAGTTAGATCCAATCCGTAGAGCAGAATATCTGTGTTGTAGCTCGGTTCATTTAATTTTCCGATTGAGCCGACTTGGTTTTGCACCGCGACCGCGGGACCATTAATCACGCCATTAAGCAGATCTTCAGCACTACGGATTGAATTGAGCTCAAAACGTTTTTTTTTTAACTCAAATTTGCTTTACATAAGTGGCAATAATATTCCGATCAGGAAACAGCTACTCTGGTCACATCCTGTCATCAATCTAACCCTGTTAACCCATTCACAATCTCACAGGAGAAGTCTGTTGTTGTATTTTGTCTTACTGTCACAGACGTAAGGTTTATCCACATCATCGTTGGTAGCAGCTTCTGTCCTCCTGCGACTGGACCCTCTGCCCTGTGAAGAAAAGTACATGATGTCACACCACACTAGATCTCTCTCTCTCTCTCTCTCTCTCTCTCTCTCTCTCTCTCTCTCTCTCTCTCTCTCTCTCTCTCTCTCTCTCTCTCTCTCTCTCTCTCTCTCTCTCTCTCTCTCTCTCTCGTTCTCTCTCTCACCCTTCCTTTCCTCTGCTTCCTCTTCGGAGTGTCCACTTCAAAGTCCTCGTCGTCATGGAAACCGTCCCCATTCTCGTCTGCTTCCAAGACCCTCTACAGACGAGTAACACAGGAGGGGGAAGGGGTAAGGAGTGTGGGGGATTAGAAAAAGGGGAGAAGTTGAGAGGAGAGTGATGGAGGAGGAAAAATACTTCACACATCAGGAATTCTCTGCCTTTCCATCGTGACAATTGAAAGTGTGATCTTATATGTAAAGAAATGTGGCTGCATGCTATGCCAATAAGGCCCATATACTGTTGCCCCTTTGTGTGTCTCCTCTCTCTTGCCGTACCTGTATCTCCAGTAGGGTCTCGTCCTCCTTGATGATGTCTTTCTTCTTCTCTAGTAGCCCCTCCCCTCTGAGCAGAGTCTCCAGAGCTGTGGCCTCTCCCGGGGGGGGCTCCTTCTTAGGGGCCAGCTCTGCCTCTGGGGGGGAGGGGGGGAGAGGGAGAGAATAATTGACTATTGTATAAACCAAGCACACATCTTCCGGCTGACCCTTCACACCAGTGATATTACCATGCCTTATGTTTTGGTTATGTTAGCTGTTAGTCAACTACTGACACCTCTGAGCTCTGTGTGTGCGGCTCATTAAATCAAATTGTATTTGTCACATACACAGTTTACAGCAGGTATAAATGTGCATCATTCAGTTAAATTACCATAAGACAGCTTCCTCAGCTTGTGTGTGTGTGTGTGTGTGTGTGTGTGAGAGAGAGAGTGAGAGTGTGAGAGATCATAGAGCACCAACGGCCAGTCTCCTTCCCAATGCTGTTTCTTATTGGTCTAAACCGGGGGGGGTTGTTTCAGAGACAGAAACAATAAAACATGAAATCCACCAGGTTCAGGGGATGAAAGAGGGATGAGGGAAGAGGAGAAAGAGGAGAGGTCTGACTGTTTTCTTTACTCTGTTTATCATCACCACCACCAGAGGTCAAGATCTCAGACCTCCTCTAACCTCCTCCTCCCCCTCTTCTTCTAACCTCCTCCTCCCCCTCTTCTTCTAACCTCCTCCTCCCCTCTTCTTCTAACCTCCTCCTCCCCCTCTTCTTCTAACCTCCTCCTCCCCTCTTCTTCTAACCTCCTCCTCCCCCTCTTCTTCTAACCTCCTCCTCCCCCTCTTCTTCTAACCTCCTCCTCCCCCTCTTCTTCTAACCTCCTCCTCCCCCTCTTCTTCTAACCTCCTCCTCCCCCTCTTCTTCTAACCTCCTCCTCCCCCTCTTCTTCTAACCTCCTCCTCCCCCTCTTCTTCTAACCTCTTCTTTCCCCTCTTCCTACAGCCAAATAAATATATTCTTTCCCTCTCTATTCACTTGTCTAATTGCATGCAGTACCTCACTCTCTCTATTTATCTCTCCCTTTCGCTCTCGCTCCCCCCCTCTCTCTCTCCTCCCCTCTATCTCTCCCCCATTTCTCCCTCTCTCTCCTCCTTTCTCTCTTTCATTTCCGTGGAGATAAACTGAGTGAGAGGACAATCTCTGCTTCCTTCCTGTTGTATAGTTTATAATAAAGAAGATAGAGGGATGAAGGGAGGAGGCATCTGTTATTAATAGCAGAATCAAGGTTAATCTTCCCTCTCTCTCCCTCACTCCATTTCTTCCCTCCTCCCCCTCTCTTTGTGTCTGCGTAGCTAGGTTGACTTTGACGAGACACATCCTCCCGCTCTGCCTCCGCCTTCCCCTTCTCCTCCTCCCTCTGCTGTCCTCCCCTGAGAGAGGGGGAGGAGGGTAGCAGAGCAGAAAGCAATGAGTTAGCTAGCTACAGATTACTCGTGATGTGTATCCCCCCTTCAGCACCTTTATGGCTCTGTACTGTCACTCAACCCAATAGGACCAGGGCAGAGAGGAAATGGATGGTCTAAAGCCACTCCCCTTCCCTGTCCTTTCCTCCTCCCCTCTCTCCTCTCCTCTCCACTGTTCTCCACTGTTATCCCCTCCTCTCCCCTCTCCCCTCCTCTGGTCTCCCTTCCTCCCCTCCCCTCTCTTCTCCTCTGTTCTCCCCTGCCCTCTCCTCTTCTCTCCTCGGTTCTCCCCTCTCCTTTCCTCTCCTCTGTTCTCCCCTCCTCCCCTCTCCTTTCCTCTCCTCTGTTCTCCCCTCCTCCCCTCTCCTTTTCTCTCCTCTGTTCTCCCCTCCTCCCCTCTCCTTTTCTCTCCTCTGTTCTCCCCTCCTCCCCTCTCCTCTCCTCTTTTCTCCCCTGCCCTCTTCTCTTCTCTCCACTACTCTCCTCTCCCCCCAGACAGGAAACACTGAATAAACATGGTGTGTATCCTAAAGCCCAGGAGAGGTACTGTTACATTCCTGTCTCTTGTTATTATGATTCATATCAGTAGTTCAGTCAGCGCACTGTTGTCAGCGCGCTGTTGTCAGCGCGCTGTTGTCAGCGTACTGTTGTCAGCGCACTGTTGTCAGCGCACTGTTGTTAGCGCACTGTAATGCTCCCACTGGGCACAGACGCCAATTCCACATGGAAACATTGTTGATTCAACCAGTGTGTGCCAAATAGCACCCTATTCCCTATTTAGTGCACTATTTTTGACCAGGGCCCAAAAGGCTATGTAGGGAATAGGGTGCCATTTGGGACACAGGCTTAGTAGTACGGCCTGCAGTCACTCAACCACAGTTACTTTGTCTGTCTGTCTACACGAGGTAAACAAAAATGGATGGTGGAGGTAGCGTTTCCCATACCATTGAGAAGGGTGGAGGTAGTGTTTCCCATACCATTGAGGAGGGTGGAGGTAGTGTTTCCCATACCATTGAGAAGGGTGGAGGTAGTGTTTCCCATACCATTGAGGAGGGTGGAGGTAGCGTTTCCCATACCATTGAGGAGGGTGGAGGTAGTGTTTCCCATACCATTGAGGAGGGTGGAGGTAGCGTTTCCCATACCATTGAGGAGGGTGGAGGTAGTGTTTCCCATACCATTGAGGAGGGTGGAGGTAGCGTTTCCCATACCATTGAGGAGGGTGGAGGTAGTGTTTCCCATACCATTGAGGAGGGTGGAGGTAGTGTTTCCCATACCATTGAGGAGGGTGGAGGTAGCGTTTCCTATACCATTGAGGAGGGTGGAGGTAGTGTTTCCCATACCATTGAGGAGGGTGGAGGTAGCGTTTCCCATACCATTGAGGAGGGTGGAGGTAGTGTTTCCCATGCCATTGAGGACGGTGGAGGTAGCGTTTCCCCTACCATTGAGGAGGGTGGAGGTAGTGTTTCCCATACCATTGAGGAGGGTGGAGGTAGTGTTTCCCATACCATTGAGGAGGGTGGAGGTAGCGTTTCCCCTACCATTGAGGAGGGTGGAGGTAGCGTTTCCCATACCATTGAGGAGGGTGGAGGTAGCGTTTCCCATACCATTGAGGAGGGTGGAGGTAGTGTTTCCCATACCATTGAGGACGGTGGAGGTAGCGTTTCCCCTACCATTGAGGAGGGTGGAGGTAGCGTTTCCCATACCATTGAGGAGGGTGGAGGTAGCGTTTCCCATACCATTGTATACATAGGCTTTGTGCTGTAGTCAGTGTTCTATGGTTAGTATACTGTTAACCTTTTGGCCTGCAGTCACTCATATACTCGTCTGTCTGTCTGTCATGGTCTGGTGGTCTAGGGTCAGATGGTCTGGTAGTCTAGGGTCAGATGGTCTGGTGGTCTAGGGTCAGATGGTCTGGTAGTCTAGGGTCAGATGGTCTGGTGGTCTAGGGTCAGATGGTCTGGTAGTCTAGGGTCAGATGGTCTTGTGGTCTAGGGTCAGATGGTCTGGTAGTCTAGGGTCAGATGGTCTGGTGGTCTAGGGTCAGATGGTCTGGTAGTCTAGGGTCAGATGGTCTGGTGGTCTAGGGTCAGGTGGTCTGGTAGTCTAGGGTCAGGTGGTCTGGTAGTCTAGGGTCAGGGTCCCATAGTCTGGTGATCAAGGCACAAGTATGCAATCTCAGGAGAATGGGGTTTGATCCCCGTATCCACCCATCCCTCAGTGTCTCCTACCAGTCTACCTCCCCCCGCTGTTTTTAATCTGTCTGAATAATGCAAAATGCCCAATAAAAATAGATAACGATAGAGCTATGTACAGCTGTCTTTAAACGGTAATTTGGCCAACACTAAGCTCTGGGAATATCCTCCTGACAATGCCAACCTCTGTAGTCGAATATGTAAAACCTCCTGCGTCCCAAATGGAACCCTATGCCTATGTAGTGCACTACTTTAGAACAGAGATCTATGGGCCATAGTTAAAAGTAGTGCACTATAAAGGGAAGAGGGTGCAATTTTGAGATGTCTGAGGAGAGCTGGGAATACAACAGTATGGGACTGAGGCCAGTCCACTGGCAAAGACTAGCCTTTATAACTATCTCTTATCCGGTTCCCCTGGCGTTCCTCTACTAGACTAGCCTTTATAACTATCTCAGTGGTCTTGTGTTAGGGTTAGGGCCCTCTCCTTAGCTAAGACACAGGAACAACCTATACTGGGCCCCTCTAATCATTTGTCCATGCGGAGTGGGAACGTAAGAGAGGTGGAGGAGTGTCTGTGTGTGTGTGTGTGTCTGTGCGTGTGTGTGTGTGTGTGTGTGTGTGTACGTGTGTGTGTGTCCTAGAGGAAAGAAAGAGGAGGTATTGATTCAGGCAGAGAGAGAGAGAACCTGGAGAGAGAGGCTAACCAGAGCCAGATGGTCAGATAGCTAACGTTAAGGCTAAGGCCACTCTGTAGCTATAGGGGCAGAACAGACTGAAGAGGGGGAACCAGGAATGTGTGTGTGTGTGTGTGTACGTGATTGTGTGGTGTCTGACGAAGTGCATGCATTTGTGTGTAACCAGTGTTGGTGAAAGAGAGAGACGGAGAGGGAGGGAGAGAGAGACGGAGCGGGAGAGGGAGCGAGGGAGGGAGAGACGGAGAGGGAGCGAGGGAGGGAGAGAGAGAGAGAAAATAAAAGAATGGAGAGAGGGAGGGAGGAAAGAGCGAGACGGAGAGGGAGCGAGGGAGGGAGAGAGAGTGTCATATTCTTACCCAGTCGTAGTTCACAGAGGCGTAGCTGAGGGTCCATAGGGGGGTGAAGCCTCCTCTTCTTCCTCCAACACCGTGCAGGGTACGTATACATCTGTCCAGCAGCCACACCTATACACACACACACACACACACGCGCACACACGCACAAGCGTCAGAACAAAAAAACATTTAACAAATATACATACAGTGTAACATACACCTCACTGAAATAACCTCCCGACAACTCCTTAGTCTCCTGTCCATTGACTTTATACAGTGAAATAACCTCCCGATAACTCCTTAGTCTCCTGTCCATTGACTTTATACAGTGAAATAACCTCCCGATAACTCCTTAGTCTCCTGTCCATTGACTTTATACAGTGAAATAACCTCCCGATAACTCCTTAGTCTCCTGTCCATTGACTTTATACAGTGAAATAACCTCCCGATAACTCCTTAGTCTCCTGTCCATTGCATTCCTGCTTCCTGACTTGACCTGAGACCCAGGAGGCCTAGCAGGCATCTCGTTACAGTCTGCAGATCCGGGCCGTCCATTGAGCCAGAGGGAACAATATGGTGTTCACTAAGACCTGGACACCAATAGCCTCTCCCTTACTCTAGCATGCTGGGCCAATAGCCTCTCCCTTAATCTAGCATGCTGGGCCAATAGCCTCTCCCTTAATCTAGCATGCTGGGCCAATAGCCTCTCCCTTAATCTAGCATGCTGGGCCAATAGCCTCTCCCTTAATCTAGCATGCTGGGCCAATAGCCTCAGCCTCTCCCTTAATCTAGCAGGCTGGGCCAATAGCCTCTCCCTTAATCTAGCATGCTGGGCCAATAGCCTCAGTCTCTCCCTTAATCTAGCATGCTTGGCAAATAGCCTCTCCCTTAATCTAGCATGCTGGGCCAATAGCCTCTCCCTTAACCCTCCTGTTGTGTTTCGGTCGAATTGACCGATTTACAAGTTTTCTCTCAGAAAAATGTAGTTAAATTAATCTGTCATAAGGTTCCATGACTTTGTCCACACAAGGCATCTGAACACACAAAATACATTTTGACGATTTTCATTAAATTGTGGGTGTTTTATTAATTTTTTGTACACCTTTGGTGTTCCCGGTAAAAAATGACCGGTCATTAGAAATGAATGGGTGAGACTACAATTAGTGTATAAAATTGAGTTCAGGCACATGCCCATTTATCAGATGGACACACTTCTTCTCCCAGACCCCCACATGCATGTGTGTTTGAGCACATACACACACACACACACACACCTCACTCCCCTTCTTGGCTACCATGGCAACCCCCATGGGAACCTTTCCCCGATAGAATCTTTCCCCCACAGGATCCACACCTGTTGGCACTCTCACAAACAATCACCAAATTGTTTCAATAATATATAGAACTATATCCTGCCTGTTTGGCCCTGTCCGGGGGTATCGTCGGACGGGCCACAGTGTCTCTCGACCCCTCCTGTCTCAGCCTCCAGTATTTATGCTGCAATAGTTTGTGTCGGGGGGCTAGGGTCAGTCTGTTATATCTGGAGTATTTCCCCTGTCTTATCCGGCATCCTGTGTGAATTTAAGTATGCTCTCTCTAATTCTCTCTCTCTCGGAGGACCTGAGCCCTAGGACCATGCCTCAGGACTACCTGGCCTGATGACTCCTTGCTGTCTCCAGTCCACCTGGTCGTTCTGCTGCTCCAGTTTCAACTGTTCTGCCTGCGGCTATGGAACCCTGACCTGTTCACCGGACATGCTACCTGTCCCAGACCTGCTGTTTTCAACTCTCTAGAAACAGCAAGAGTGGTAGAGATACTCTGAATGATTGGCTATGAAAAGCCAACTGACATTTACTCCTGAGGTGCTGACCTGTTGCACCCTCTACAACCACTGTGATTATTATTATTTGACCCTGCTGGTCATCTATGAACATTTGAACATCTTGGCCATGTTCTGTTATAATCTCCACCGGGCACAGCCAGAAGAGGACTGGCCACCCCTCAGAGCCTGGTTCCTCTCTAGGTTTCTTCCTAGGTTCTGGCCTTTCTAGGGTGTTTTTCCTATCCACCGTGCTTCTACACCTGCATTGCTTGGCTGTTTGGGGTTTTAGGCTGGGTTTCTGTACAGCACTTTGTGACATCAGCTGATGTAAGAAGGGCTTTCTAAATACATTTGATTGATTGATTGATTGATTCTCGCAGCTCTGGTATATAAATCTTTTTTGAGGCCTTGCTCCCTATTCATTCTGTGGCAGCACAGTGACCAAACGATATACTGTATGTGAGGCTCTTGATCATATCTTTGATCATGACACTGGTGAGGAGGAGAGAGGCCAGGAAACTGACAGTGAAGTAGTCTCTGATAAATAGCAAAATGTGTTTCATCTGAGTATTTGTTATAGTCAAAATAATCCATACATTATTTTTTTTACTCCAAAACGAGTTGTACGAGCTCAGGTCAATGAGGCCTACAGGCCATGAAATAGCAAATAGAAGTTCAAAACTTGTAATGTTCACAAGAAATTAAGTTGATAAAAAGATCTAACACAACATGAGGTGATAATATGTGTATTATTATGGATTTATAAATCAGCTATAATGGGGCGGTCATTTTGGACCGGGAACACAGAACGAATTAACATGAAACGAACACAACAGCAGGGTTAATCTAGCATGCTGTGCCAATAGCCTCTCCCTTAATCTAGCATACTGGGCCCTGGGACCACACCCTATACTTTGTGGCCTGCCGGCTTTCATTATATGTATTTATTCTGATATTTGTGTGTCCGCGGCTGTGTGTGTGCCATTTTGCTACCCTGCACTGCAGTACACCCACCTGGCCCACGGTGGCGCTGTTCCATCCAGATGTAGCAGTTGTTCTGGGCCACGCCAGTTTGGTTGTCCAGGAAGGGCATGCGGACCGCCCGCTCGGCACACAGACGGGCGTTGTAGCTGCGACAGTGTTCTATGGCCTCCCGGTAGAACTGGTCACCCAGCCTTTAAAACAGGCAGATTAGCAAACAAGTTATAATACAGCCTAGCGTATCAGGCACATAGACAGTCGACAAGAGGCAGATTAATATACTAGCTTATATTTAAGCAATAAGGCACGAGAAGGTGTGGATACAGCCACAAACACCAGAGGTGCCTTATTGCTATTATAAACTGGTTACCAGAGCAGTAAAAATGTATTTTAGAGCATTACAAATGTATATTTGTCATACCCATGGTATACGGTCTGATATACCACGACTGTCAGCCAATCAGCATTCAGGGCTCGAACCACCCAGTTTATAATACAACCTAGCGTATCAGGCACACAGACAGGCAACGAGAGACAGATAAACTGGTTATGTCTGCTGTGTAGTTCCACTGTGAACAGCATGTGAGAGTGGGTAGCAGCTAAACTAAGCCTGCCTGGTTTGGACACTACTGTTTTATATGAAAACATTCCACTGGCCTCTCCAATTGTCACCGAGTGTGTGTGTCTGTGTGTGTGTGTGACAATGCAACACTAACAAAGCCATTTGCTCTAGCCAACGTCCAAACTGTTGTCGAGGATGTCAGGAGAAGTGTCATCATGGCATGTTATATAGAACTCAATTCAATTCAAAGGGTTTTATTGGCATGGGAAACATATGTTTACATTGCCAAAGAAAGTGAAATAGATAATAAACAAAAGGGAAATTAACAGTAAACAACACACAGACAGGCAACGAGAGGCAGATAAACTGGTTGCCAACTTTTACCTTTGCCTAAGCTTAGTGTTTTGCGACTGAAGAGGTAACAGGGCTTGAACCAGCAAGCCAACATTTACATAGCGAATGCACTCTCTCCAGTGGGGGAAACATATGTTTACATTGCCAAAGCAAATGGAATAGACAATTCTCTGTCTCTCTCTCAATTCAATTTCAATTTAAGGGCTTTATTGGCATGGGAAACACATGTTTACATTGACAAACCAAATGAAATGGATAATAAACAAAATTGAAATAAATTATAACAAATTAACAGTAACCATTACACTCACAAAAGTTCCAAAAGAATAAAGACATTTCAAATGTCATATTATATGCAAATAGTTGTGCAAAAAGAGAAAATAAATAAACATAAATATAGGATGTATTTACAATGGAGTTTGTTCTTCACTGGTTGCACTTTTCTTGTGGCAACAGGTCACAAATCTTGCTGCTGTGATGACACACTGTGGTATTTCACCCAGTAGATATGGGAGTTTATCAAAATTGGGTTTGTTTTCAAATTCTTTGTGGGTCGGTGTAATCTGAGGGAAATATGTTTCTCTAATATGGTCATGCATTTGGCAGGAGGTTGGGAAGTGCAGTTTCCAACTCATTTTGCAGGCAGTGTGCACATAGCCTGTCTACTCTTGAGAGCCAGGTCTGCCTATGGCGGCCCCTCTCAATAGCAAGGCTATGCTCACTGAGTCTGTACATAGTCAAAGCTTTCCTTCATTTTGGGTCAGTCACAGTGGTCAGGTATTCTGCCACTGTGTGCTCTCTGTTTAGGGCCAAATAGCATTGTAATCTCTCTCTCTCTCTCTCTCTGCTTGTGTGCTACAGACTTGCACTAAAGGTCAGAGTTCAGCCACAGCTTGGAAAGAACTGTTTATGATTTCAAACTTTGCTCTGTTTGTGCCAATGGCACAAAATTACCAACACCACCCTTTACCACAACCAGGGCTACGGGGGAAGGTGAGCTGGAGAGAGGGTCTAGAGTGTCTCTCCCAGGGTAGATCTCAGTCGACATTAGATCTGATGTTCTCGCTCACTCCCTCCATCCCTCGGTCCCTCCCTCACTCCCCCCAGAAGACACACAGATCGCTATGTGAGGAATGCCAGACTGGACAAAGAGGACAAACTGTAGTCTCAACCAGGGTACAAAGAAGAGCAGTGTTCTGATATAGGGAAGGAGAGAGGGAGTTTGCAGTTTTAAAGCTAATTCCCTGCAATTCTACATACCTGCCATGGAGCTGAGAGGGTTGAGGCAGCCGCAACATTGACTAGTAATCACAAAATGTGTATGTATAAGACCGTGTGCCTGCAGTGAATACAGACCACAGCGGTTTCTGAGCAGATCAATCTATGACCATCAAGTGTGACCGGTGGTTTAAACAAGCTTTTTTTTTCTATCAAAGTCAAAAAGTCAAAGTCACCATTATTAGTCAGTTGTACAACCAAATGCCTTCAACCGAAATGTGTCTTCCGCATTTAACCCAACCCCTCTGAATCAGAGAATCAGAGAGGTGCGGGGGGCTGCCTTAATCGATTGCTATTATCGAGAGAAAAGAGGGAAATAACATCACCTAACTGACAAGCCACCTATCAATAAATGAATCCATCTTTATTATCCCAGATAAGGCAAGCAAGGCAATACATCTATAAACACCGAACACACAGAGAAGTAATGAACAGACTGAAGTATATTATAAATGTGGATTTACTGCTGTGTATCTGCACAATAACAAGCATCATTTACATATACTGTTTCAACTGGGACAATAGCTGCTAAGTGTTGACATCCTCGTTCAGGAGGCAATGGACGAGGAACAGTATTAGAATCCCGTTAGTGGAGAGACAGCCAAGGTTCTAGAACACATCCGGTGTCGTCATAATGCGATTAATGTCACTTTGTTACTTAGCGATGCGCTGCTGTCACTCTTATAAAAGAAAAATGACTTCCACCCTAGAAACAGCGGTAGTATAATTAGTAAGAATGACAGAATGACAGGTATCATGCCACACAGCACGTGTTGCTACTAAACACCTGTAATTAACTACAAGGCCCAGTTTTTTTGGGGGGGTTTGGTCAGGTACAGTGGTTAGTAAAAACGACTTGCACAATACATGTATACCTTTCTAATGGCCAACAGAATATCTACATCTCTACACAAGGTTACGTACATCAAATCACATTTTTATTTGTCACATGCTGCCGAATACAACAGGTGTAGACCTTACAGTGAAACGCTTACTTGCAAGCCTTTAACCAACAATGCAATTTTAAGAAAAATACCTAAAAAAAAAAAGTTTTTATAAAAGTAACAAATAATTAAAGAGCAGCAGTAAAATAACAATAGAGGGGCTATATACAGGGGGTACCAGTACAGAGTCAATGTGGAGGCTATATACAGGGGGTACCGGTACAGAGTCAATGTGGAGGCTATATACAGGGGGTACCGGTACAGAGTCAATGTGGAGGCTATATACAGGGGGTACCGGTACAGAGTCAATGTGGAGGCTATATACAGGGGTACCGGTACAGAGTCAATGTGGAGACTATATACAGGGGGTACCGGTACAGAGTCAATGTGGAGGCTATATACAGGGTACGGTACAGAGTCAATGTGGAGGCTATATACAGGGTACCGGTACAGAGTCAATGTGGAGGCTATATACAGGGTACCGGTACAGAGTCAATGTGGAGGCTATATACAGGGTACCGGTACAGAGTCAATGTGGAGGCTATATACAGGGGGTACGGTACAGAGTCAATGTGGAGGCTATATACAGGGGGTACGGTACAGAGTCAATGTGGAGACTATATACAGGGGGTACTGTACAGAGTCAATGTGGAGGCTATATACAGGGTACCGGTACAGAGTCAATGTGGAGGCTATATACAGGGTACGGTACAGAGTCAATGTGGAGGCTATATACAGGGGGTACTGCACAGAGTCAATGTGGAGGCTATATACAGGGGGTACTGCACAGAGTCAATGTGGAGACTATATACAGGGGTACTGCACAGAGTCAATGTGGAGACTATATACAGGGGGTACCGGTACAGAGTCAATGTGGAGGCTATATACAGGGGGTACTGCACAGAGTCAATGTGGAGACTATATACAGGGTACCTGTACAGAGTCAATGTGGAGGCTATATACAGGGGGTACCGGTACAGAGTCAATGTGGAGACTATATACAGGGGGTACCGGTACAGAGTCAATGTGGAGGCTATATACAGGGGTACAGTACAGAGTCAATGTGGAGACTATATACAGGGGTACCGGTACAGAGTCAATGTGGAGGCTATATACAGGGGGTACCAGTACAGAGTCAATGTGGAGGCTATATACAGGGGGTACCAGTACAGAGTCAATGTGGAGGCTATATACAGGGGGTACCTGTACAGAGTCAATGTGGAGGCTATATACAGGGGGTACCAGTACAGAGTCAATGTGGAGACTATATACAGGGGGTACCAGTACAGAGTCAATGTGGAGGCTATATACAGGGGGTACTGCACAGAGTCAATGTGGAGACTATATACAGGGGTACCAGTACAGAGTCAATGTGGAGGCTATATACAGGGGTACGGTACAGAGTCAATGTGGAGGCTATATACAGGGGGTACCAGTACAGAGTCAATGTGGAGGCTATATACAGGGGGTACTGTACAGAGTCAATGGGGAGGCTATATACAGGGTACCTGTACAGAGTCAATGTGGAGGCTATATACAGGGGGTACTGCACAGAGTCAATGTGGAGGCTATATACAGGGGGTACCGGTACAGAGTCAATGTGGAGGCTATATACAGGGGGTACCGGTACAGAGTCAATGTGGAGGCTATATACAGGGGGTACCAGTACAGAGTCTGTGGAGGCTATATACAGGGGGTACCAGTACAGAGTCAATGTGGAGGCTATATACAGGGGGTACTGCAGTACAGAGTCAATGTGGAGGCTATATACAGGGGGTACTGTACAGAGTCAATGTGGAGGCTATATACAGGGTGTACCGGTACAGAGTCAATGGGAGGCTATATACAGGGTACCTGTACAGAGTCAATGGGGAGGCTATATACAGGGGGTACCGGTACAGAGTCAATGGGGAGGCTATATACAGGGGGTACCTGCACAGAGTCAATGGGGAGGCTATATACAGGGGGTACCGGTACAGAGTCAATGTGGAGGCTATATACAGGGGGTACTGTACAGAGTCAATGTGGAGGCTATATACAGGGGGTACCGGTACCGAGTCAATGTGGAGGCTATATACAGGGGGTACCGGTACCGAGTCAATGTGGAGGCTATATACAGGGGTACTGTACAGAGTCAATGTGGAGACTATATACAGGGGTACGGTACAGAGTCAATGTGGAGGCTATATACAGGGGGTACCGGTACAGAGTCAATGTGGAGGCTATATACAGGGGGTACCAGTACAGAGTCAATGTGGAGGCTATATACAGGGGGTACCGGTACAGAGTCAATGTGCGGGGGCACCGGTTAGTGGAGGTAATTGAGGTAATATGTACATGTAGGTAGAGTTATTAAAGTAACTATGCATAGATAATGACAGAGAGTAGCAGCAGGGTAGAAGAGGGGATAGTCTGGGTAGCCATTTGATTAGCTGTTCAGGAGTCTAATGGCTTGGGGTTAGAAGCTGTTTAGAAGCCTCTTGGACCTAGACTTGGCGCTCCGGTACCGCTTGGCGCTCCGGTACCATTACTGGCAGGAGGACCATTACTGGCCAGGAGGACCATTACTGGCCAGGAGGACCATTACTGGCAGGAGGACCATTACTGGCCAGGAGGACCATTACTGGCAGGAGGACCATTACTGGCAGGAGGACCATTACTGGCAGGAGGACCATCACTACCAGGAGGACCATTACTGGCCAGGAGGACCATTACTGGCCAGGAGGACCATTACTGGCAGGAGGACCATCACTACCAGGAGGACCATCACTGGCCAGGAGGACCATTACTGGCCAGGAGGACCATTACTGGCCAGGAGGACCATTACTGGCAGGAGGACCATTACTGGCCAGGAGGACCATTACTGGCCAGGAGGACCATCACTACCAGGAGGACCATTACTGCCAGGAGGACCATCACTGGCCAGGAGGACCATTACTGGCCAGGAGGACCATTACTGGCCAGGAGGACCATTACTGGCCAGGAGGACCATTACTGGCAGGAGGACCATTACTGGCCAGGAGGACCATTACTGGCCAGGAGGACCATTACTGGCCAGGAGGACCATCACTACCAGGAGGACCATCACTGGCCAGGAGGACCATTACTGGCCAGGAGGACCATCACTGCTAGGAGGGCCTAGCTCTCTCTCCCTCTTCCCTTTCTCTCTTCTCTCTCCTAATTTGTCTCTCACTACCTCTCTCCTCCTCCTTCCTTTCTCTATCATGCCCATCTCTCTCTTTCTCTCCTATCCCTCTCCACCCCCCCAACCCCCTCTCTCTCTTTCTGCCATCCAATATGACCTGTAGATTTCTGTCAGGTTGGAATGCAGGATTACTGCCAGAACCATTACAGTACTTTAATTGAATAAGTTGTCCTCGACAGGCCTGAGCTCTGACGCCTGTTCATGGTTTCATGATTAACTTAGTGACAGAACTCAACCCCATCAATCACGATGGCCTAAGTCAGAATTTCTTGAAGTGTATAAAATGTGTACCACAGGGATCCATATTGGGATCTGCTCTCCTTTTTTAAAATTATATATTTTTTTTCTCCCCAATTTCGATCTTGTCTCATCGCTGCAACTCCCCAACAGGCTCGGGAGAGGCGAAGGTATAGTCATTTGTCCTCTGAAACATGACCCGCCAAACCGCGCTTCTTAACACACGCCCGCTTAACCTGGAAGCCAGCCGCACCAATGTGTCGGAGCAAACACTATACACCTGATGACAGAGGTCAGCCTGCAGGCGCCCGGCCCACCACAAGGAGTCACTAGAGCGTGATGAGCCAAGTAAATGCCCCCCGGCCAAACCCTCCCCTAACCCGGACGATGCTGGGCCAATTGTGCGCCGCCCCCTTGGGTCTCCCGGTCACGGTTGCCTGTGACACAGCCTATGACCCAGTAATGTGAAATCCATAGATTAGGGCCTAATGAATTGATTTTACTTGACTGATTCCTGATTGACTGATTTTACTTGATTCCTAAATAGGTCTCAATATGCCTTCCCTGTTAAAATTAGGTTAATTAAAAATAATTTAAATTAATTTAAAAGATTAAATATAAAATACCTACCTCTCACTCGCTCCTCCCTTTCTATAGCAAGCTCCTCCCTTTCTATAGCAAGCTCCTCCCTTTCTATACCAAGCTCTTCCCTTTCTATAGCAAGCTCCTCCCTTTCTATAGCAAGCTCCTCCCTTTCCCCATCACAGCTCTCTCGTCCTCTACCGCCATCTTTCTCTCCCCCGGTCTCTGCTCTGCCATATTCTCTGGATATTTCTGTCCCACTCCTACCAAGGAGAGTGTGTGTTCCTTCCCTCAAGTCTCTCTACACCATTACATAAGGATGTACAGCCAGGATGTACAGCTAGGATATACAGCTAGGATGTACAGCTAGGACGTACAGCCTGGACGTACGGCTAGGACGTACGGCTAGTACGTACAGCTAGGATATACAGCTAGGATGTACAGCTAGGATGTACAGCTAGGATATACGGCTAGGCCCAGTGTGTGTGCCTCTACACCATTACATAAGGATGTACAGCTAGGATGTAAAGCTAGGATGTACAGCTAGGATATACGGCTAGGACGTACGGCTAGGATGTACAGCTAGGATGTACAGCTAGGATATACGGCTAGGACGTACGGCTACGATGTACAGCTAGGATGTACAGTTAGGATGTACAGCTAGAATGTACAGCTAGGCCCAGCTACAGAGGAGCACACCACACTCCACTTGAGTGTGTGTGAAAGAGAGGGAGAGAGTGGGATTGTCACGGTATGCCTTTAAAGATGTGGATCCGAGGATGAAAAGTGTCCTATAATCCAAACACGCACACACACACACACAAATCTCGAACATCAGAACATTTTGCTCTAAGCCATGTGCCTATCTGTGTCCATTAAGGTTTGAATGGTTGATCTGTTGCTTATGTAAGTTTTTCATGTTACAGAAACCCTTTTTCTCTCAGAGAGAGTTTCCTGGTAGAACCTGTGAGTCTCCAGAGAGAGAGAAGTAGCTTCCTGTTCCTGTTGAGACTGGGAACACTTCAACTATAATACCAGGAGAAGCGAGCCCGAGGACAGCAACACAATTAGACCCAACCAAATCAAGAGAAAACAAAAAGATAATTACTTGACACATTGGAAAAAAAAAATTAACAGAGCAAACTAGAATGCTATTTGGCCCTAAACAGAGATTACACAGTGGCAGAATACCTGACCACTGTGACTGACCCAAACTTAAGGAAATCCTTGACTATGTACAGCCTTGCTATTGAGAGAGGCCAGCATAGGCAGACCTGGCTCTCAAGAGCCTAACCTTCTGCTAAATGTATGAGACATATTTCCCTCAGATTACACAGACCCACAAAGATTTTTAAAACAAATCCAATTTTGATAAACTCCCATATCTATTGGGTGAAATACCACAGTGTGCCATCACAGCAGCAAGATTTGTGACCTGTTGCCACAAGAAAAGGGCAACCAGTGAAGAACAAACTCCATTGTAAAATATACTGCTCAAAAAAATAAAGGGAACACTAAAATAACACATCATAGATCTGAATGAATGAAATAATCTTATTAAATACTTTTTTCTTTACATAGTTGAATGTGCTGACAACAAAATCACACAAAAATTATCAATGGAAATCAAATTTATCAACCCATGGAGGTCTGGATTTGGAGTCACACTCAAAATTAAAGTGGAAAACCACACTACAGGCTGATCCAACTTTTATGTAATGTCCTTAAAACAAGTCAAAATGAGGCTCAGTAGTGTGTGTGGCCTCCACGTGCCTGAATGACCTCCCTACAACGCCTGGGCATGCTCCTGATGAGGTGGCGGATGGTCTCCTGAGGGATCTCCTCCCAGACCTGGACTAAAGCATCCGCCAACTCCTGTGGTGCAACGTGGCGTTGGTGGATGCGAGACATGATGTCCCAGATGTGCTCAATTGGATTCAGGTCTGGGGAACGGGCGGGCCAGTCCTTAGCATCAATGCCTTCCTCTTGCAGGAACTGCTGACACACTCCAGCCACATGAGGTCTAGCATTGTCTTGCATTAGGAGGAACCCAGGGCCAACCGCACCAGCATATGGTCTCACAAGGGGTCTGAGGATCTCATCTCGGTACCTAATGGCAGTCAGGCTACCTCTGGCGAGCACATGGCAGTCAGGCTACCTCTGGCGAGCACTTTGGGGGGCCGCTGAGCGGCCCCCCAAAGAAATGCCACCCCACACCATGACTGACCCACCGCCAAACCGGTCATGCTGGAGGATGTTGCAGGCAGCAGAACGTTCTCCACGGCGTCTCCAGACTCTGTCACGTCTGTCACGTGCTCAGTGTGAACCTGCTTTCATCTGTGAAGAGCACAGGGCGCCAGTGGCGAATTTGCCAATCTTGGTGTTCTCTGGCAAATGCCAAGCGTCCTGCACGGTGTTGGGCTGTAAGCACAACCCCCACCTGTGGACGTTGGGCCCTCATACCACCCTCATGGAGTCTGTTTCTGACCGTTTGAGCAGACACATGCACATTTGTGGCCTGCTGGAGGTCATTTTGCAGGGCTCTGGCAGTGCTCCTCCTTGCACAAAGGCGGAGGTAGTGGTCCTGCTGCTGGGTTGTTGCCCTCCTACAGCCTCCTCCACGTCTCCTGATGTACTGGCCTGTCTCCTGGTAGCGCCTCCATGCTCTGGACACTACGCTGACAGACACAGCAAACCTTCTTGCCACAGCTCGCATTGATGTGCCATCCTGGATGAGCTGCACTACCTGAGCCACTTGTGTGGGTTGTAGACTCCGTCTCATGCTACCACTAGAGTGAAAGCACCGCCAGAATTCAAAAGTGACCAAAACATCAGCCAGGAAGCATAGGAACTGAGAAGTGGTCTGTGGTCACCACCTTCAGAACCACTCCTTTATTGGGGGTGTCTTGCTAATTGCCTATAATTTCCACCTGTTGTCGATTCCATTTGCACAACAGCATGTGAAATTTGTCAATCAGTGTTGCTTCCTAAGTGGACAGTTTGATTTCACAGAAGTGTGATTGACTTGGAGTTACATTGTGTTGTTTAAGTGTTCCCTTTATTTTTTTTGAGCAGTGTACAACACATATTTATGTTTATTTATTTTCTCTTTTTTACTTGAACTATTTGCACATAATATGACATTTGAAATGTCTTTATTCTTTTGGAACTTTTGTGAGTGTAATGGTTACTGTTAATTTGTTATAATTTATTTCAATTTTGTTTATTATCCATTTCATTTGCTTTGTCAATGTAAACATGTGTTTCCCATGCCAACAAAGCCCTTACACTGAAATTGAATTGAGAGAGAGAGAGAATTGTCTATTCCATTTGCTTTGGCAATGTAAACATATGTTTCCCCCCACTGGAGAGAGTGCATTCGCTATGTAAATGTTGGCTTGCTGGTTCAAGCCCTGTTACCTCTTCAGTCGCAAAACACTAAGCTTAGGCAAAGGTAAAAGTTGGCAACCAGTTTATCTGCCTCTCGTTGCCTGTCTGTGTGTTGTTTACTGTTAATTTCCCTTTTGTTTATTATCTATTTCACTTTCTTTGGCAATGTAAACATATGTTTCCCATGCCAATAAAACCCTTTGAATTGAATTGAGTTCTATATAACATGCCATGATGACACTTCTCCTGACATCCTCGACAACAGTTTGGACGTTGGCTAGAGCAAATGGCTTTGTTAGTGTTGCATTGTCACACACACACACACAGACACACACACTCGGTGACAATTGGAGAGG
Source organism: Brachymystax lenok tsinlingensis (assembly GCA_030435695.1). NCBI lineage: Eukaryota > Metazoa > Chordata > Actinopteri > Salmoniformes > Salmonidae > Brachymystax > Brachymystax lenok. The sequence goes on from CM059796.1 coordinate 33,673,092, forward strand.
CCAGTGGAATGTTTTCATATAAAACAGTAGTGTCCAAACCAGGCAGGCTTAGTTTAGCTGCTACCCACTCTCACATGCTGTTTACAGTGGAACTACACAGCAGCAAGGAGCCACTCATCAAGAGGGAGGAGTCTCTCTCTCTCTCTTCCCCCCCCCAACAGGGTCCCTCCTCCCTCATATTCTAATGCACCTCTCTCTTCTATTCAACCTCTAGAGCCCCCCAGCCACTCACAGGTATCTATGAATAATCATGACCTGAAGCTTTTCATTAGATGGTGGAAGTTCTAATTACATTCCATATGCGTAAAGCAGTGGTATCAGTATCACACTTCCAATGAGAGGTTAATATGAATATACCATGAATATTCATTTATAGACTTAACCTATAGAGCCCAGTCCTATTGAATCCTTCTGTTGGGGACAGGTTGTCTATGAAATAAAGGCCAAAGAGTTTCCCCTCAATCCCTCTTCCCCTCTCTCTCTCTGCCTCTTCCCCTTCCCCTCTCTCCCACTGGTTGAATCAACGTTGTTTCCACATCATTTCAATGAAAGCTCGCTGCCATTGGACTCTGGAGCAGTGGAAATGCGTACTCTGGAGTGATGAATCACGCTTCACCATCTGGCAGTCCGACGGACTAATCTGGGGTTTGGCAGATGCCAGGAGAACGCTACCTGCCCCAATGCATAGTGCCAACTGTAAAGTTTGGTGGAGGAGGAATAATGGTCTGGGGCTGTTTTTCATGTTTGGGTCCAGGCCCTTCAGTTCCAGTAAAGGGAAATCTTAACGCTACAGCATACAATTAACATTCTAGACTATTCTGTGCTTCCAACTTTGAGGCAACAGTTTGGGGAAGGCCCTTTCCTGTTTCAGCTTGACCATTTTTATTTGTTAACCTTTATTTAACTAGGCAAGTCAGTTAAGAACAAATTATTATTTACAATGACAGCCTAGGAACAGTGGGCCTTGTTCAGGGGCAGAACGACAGATTTTTACCTTGTCAGCTCGGGGATTTGATCCAGAAACCGTTCGGTTGGGCCAGTAGGGGAGGCTAGGTGGCTGGGGGGGCTAGGGGAGGCTAGGTGGCTGGGGGGGCTAGGTGAGGCTAGGTGGCTGGGGGGGATAGGTGGCTAGGGGAGGCTAGGGGAGGTTAGGTGGAGCTGAGAGGTTTTTGTAGGAGAAGCGGGAGGAAAACGATTTCCCCAGACCCAGACAGACAGGAGGAGAAGACAGGGAGAAGAATGGAGAGAAAGCTGATGATGAGGGAGAGCGATAGAGAGATGGAGAGGGGAGAGGGACACTGGGAGAGAGGGAGAAATAGCGATGGAGAGAGAGATTGAGATGTATGAAAATAATGTCACACACTCTCTCCTTCAAACTCACACACACCCTCTCCCCCCTCATACACACACCCTCTCCCCCCCTCATACACACACCCTCAGCCTACATACAGAAACGTGCCAGATTCATGTGCTGAACAGGAAAAAGGAATTATGATCCCTCCATGGAGTCTCCCTATGAAACAATGTGTATGTCCCAAATGGCACACTATTCCCTATTTAGTGCACTGCTTTTGACCAGAGGCCTATGGGCACTATACAGGGGAAAGGGTGCCAAAAGTTCCCCGGTCGTTCTAATTCCCAACGCCTGGAAAAACATTCCCGCCAGCTCGGCCATTCCCAAAAACCCGAGCGGTAATCACAAAGGCCAGGGGTCCGGAGAGCTGCTCCAGTGTTTAGAGTTGGTCTGAAACAAGTAATTCACCCATCAATCACTCTAGCTACCTCTTCCTCTAATGTTAAATGGGGGAGGGGAGTGTGTTCCTGTAAGCCAGGCACACACACACACATGATGCGATACAGACACGCAAACAGGCAGAGAGGGGCAGGGCCACACACAAACATAAGACAGACACACACATAGGCAGAGAAAGGGTCACACGCACACACAGTCCCCACTCCTCCAGACCACCCCCTGCCCCACACACACACCTTCTTCTCCTATACAGCCCCACCCCACCCCACCCTGCACAGCCCGCCCCTCAATCTACACACACACAGAGAGCCAGATCTACCCAGCTCTATATCCCTCATGGGTAAGTGCCTCCAGCCTCCACAGTTCAAATCACAGAGACACACATTTACAGTGAGTGCACGTGCGGCGACCCTGCAGAAACAGGCCATTGTAGCATATTGTTCTGTATGATCTTTGTTTGTTGTGTTGCATTGTGTGTGTGTGTGTGTGTGTGTGTGAGAGAGAGAGATATATAGGCTTCCCCTTTTGCTGACATGTTGCCATCTTTGAATCCCCAAAATACTTCCTAAGTTAAAATAAATGGTTGAAATGAGGTCAAATTTAAAAAAAAGAATAATATGAATAACATCCATATTTCAGAAGAATGGTGTGAATTGTTTATTTTGAGACTCCAGATGATGTGTCATGATGATGATGACATAATGCTGACTAAATGTTATTGGAAGTGAGACAGCAGCAGCACTAGCAGGGATGCTGTTATCTTCCTGTTGTTAATGATGTGACTTAACTAGTACACCATCTTGAGACGTTCTGTTAATTGTGTTTCCCAGACAGGCTCAATACTGAGGCATCCTGTAATTAAATGGTAATAACTGAACTCACTTTGTCAGAGAATAGTCTTATTCACTGATAATACCATAGTAATAACTATTCTCAAATGTGATCACGGTCTTTAAAATGGTAATACCATAATATATTAAAGTATCCTGTAGGGCTGGGAATTGCCAGGGACCATACGGTATTACCACCAAACTGAGGGACCTCACAATTCTCTCTCTCTCTCTCTCTCTCTCTCTCTCTCTCTCTCTCTCTCTCTCTCTCTCTCTCTCTCTCTCTCTCTCTCTCTCTCTCTCTCTCTCTCTCTCTCATAGAAACACAATGGTCAGATAGGAACCCCATTAAACCCAAGACGGCGAGGTAGAGCGACAAGCAGTCCCCTGCAATTCTCTGATTCAGAGGGGTTGAGTTAAATGGATTAAATGCAGAAGACATAGTTGTCCAACTGACTTTGTATCCCCTTCTCCCTTGACAAGGCCTGGCACAAAGAGGATATATTTCAATATGTGATTCATATCTATGTAAAACCAGACTCTCTCCATCCCTGTGATACAATGCATTGCAGACAAAAGGTCCTTTCTTTCATACTTTAACTGAATTCCCTGTAGAGGAGTCTTCTGAAATGGTAGATAACACCATAGAAAAATAATATCGTTTGGGGCAGGTAGAATTTAGCCTGAATATAAAACAGACAGAATACAGTCTGGGCCAGGTAGAATTTAGCCTGGCAATAAAACAGACAGAATACAGTCTGGGCCAGGTAGAATTTAGCCTGCCTATAAAACAGACAGAATACAGTCTGGGCCAGGTAGAATTTAGCCTGGCAATAAAACAGACAGAATACAGTCTGGGCCAGGTAGAATTTAGCCTGGCAATAAAACAGACAGAATACAGTCTGGGCCAGGTAGAATTTAGCCTGGCAATAAAACAGACAGAATATAGTCTGGGCCAGGTAGAATTTAGCCTGGCAATAAAACAGACAGAATACAGTCTGGGCCAGGTAGAATTTAGCCTGGCAATAAAACAGACAGAATATAGTCTGGGCCAGGTAGAATTTAGCCTGCCTATAAAACAGACAGAATACAGTCTGGGCCAGGTAGAATTTAGCCTGCCTATAAAACAGACAGAATACAGTCTGGGCCAGGTAGAATTTAGCCTGGCTATAAAACAGACAGAATACAGTCTGGGCCAGGTAGAATTTAGCCTGGCAATAAAACAGACAGAATACAGTCTGGGCCAGGTAGAATTTAGCCGGCCTATAAAACAGACAGAATATAGTCTGGGCCAGGTAGAATTTAGCCTGGCAATAAAACAGACAGAATACAGTCTGGGCCAGGTAGAATTTAGCCTGGCAATAAAACAGACAGAATATAGTCTGGGCCAGGTAGAATTTAGCCTGCCTATAAAACAGACAGAATACAGTCTGGGCCAGGTAGAATTTAGCCTGCCTATAAAACAGACAGAATACAGTCTGGGCCAGGTAGAATTTAGCCTGCCTATAAAACAGACAGAATACAGTCTGGGCCAGGTAGAATTTAGCCTGGCAATAAAACAGACAGAATATAGTCTGGGCCAGGTAGAATTTAGCCTGGCAATAAAACAGACAGAATACAGTCTGGGCCAGGTAGAATTTAGCCTGCCTATAAAACAGACAGAACACAGTCTGGGCCAGGTAAAATTTAGCCTGGCAATAAAACAGACAGAATACAGTCTGGGCCAGGTAAAATTTAGCCGGCCTATAAAACAGACAGAATACAGTCTGGGCCAGGTAGAATTTAGCCTGGCAATAAAACAGACAGAATACAGTCTGGGCCAGGTAGAATTTAGCCTGGCAATAAAACAGACAGAATACAGTCTGGGCCAGGTAGAATTTAGCCTGGCAATAAAACAGAGTGCTGCTTTCGCTATTGTTCGTTTTGACTTCACACTGGTTCAACCAGGAACATAGCCAAGTGACTAAGAACAGTATCTATAGTGAAAACAACAGTATCAATAGATACCGTTTTTAGTAAGTCAATTGGCAAGAAGGCATACGGTGTGTGACTGCATGCATATTTCAGCCCATGCACCATCCGGAAAACAAACATGTTGACCTCACTGTCTGATTGGTTGCTTTGCTCGGCTGTCAGTGAAGGACCATCTGTAATGCCCAGACAATGGAGCTTGTTAAGTGTAGACCAGGAATGCAGCCTGTTCTTCTGACTACCACTCCAACAATAGGCTGTGTCATAACTCTGTGCCAGACCCCGTCGCTACATTCCACAGCAAATGTGGGTAAATATCTCCTGATAGTCTAGCGTGTCTAGCGGGCAGAGTCTGCATGCGTCCAAAATGGTACCCTATTCCCTATGTAGCGCACTACTTCTGAACAGATCCCTGGTTAAAATGAGTGCACTACACATAGCGAATATGGTTACATGTGGGACGGAGACGTACAGCATGTCTGTGAATAGAATCACATCACTTCTCACAGGCAGATGGGAGAATGCTGCAAGGCCTTTACACAGAAACAAGGTTGTTATCACCAACATCCAGGCAGCAGGCAGCAGTGACTACAGGAGAAGCAGCAGTGACTACAGGAGACCAGCAGTGACTACAGGAGAGCAGCAGTGACTACAGGAGAGGCAGCAGTGACTACAGGAGAGGCAGCAGTGACTACAGGAGAGGCAGCAGTGACTACAGGAGAGGCAGCAGTGACTACAGGAGAGCAGCAGTGACTACAGGAGAGCAGCAGTGACTACAGGAGAGCAGCAGTGACTACAGGAGAGCAGCAATGACTACAGGAGAGGCAGCAGTGACTACAGGAGAGCAGCAGTGACTACAGGAGAGGCAGCAGTGACTACAGGAGAGCAGCAGTGACTACAGGAGAGGCAGCAGTGACTACAGGAGAGCAGCAGTGACTACAGGAGAGGCAGCAGTGACTACAGGAGAGGCAGCAGTGACTACAGGAGAGGCAGCAGTGACTACAGGAGAGCAGCAGTGACTACAGGAGAGCAGCAATGACTACAGGAGAGGCAGCATTGACTACAGGAGAGCAGCAGTGACTACAGGAGAGGCAGCAGTGACTACAGGAGAGGCAGCAGTGACTACAGGAGAGCAGCAGTGACTACAGGAGAGGCAGCAGTGACTACAGGAGATGCAGCAGTGACTACAGGAGAGCAGCAGTGACTACAGGAGAGGCAGCAGTGACTACAGGAGAGGCAGCAGTAACTACAGGAGAGGCAGCAGTGACTACAGGAGAGCAGCAGTGACTACAGGAGAGCAGCAGTAACTACAGGAGAGGCAGCAGTGACTACAGGAGAGCAGCAGTGACTACAGGAGAGGCAGCAGTGACTACAGGAGAGGCAGCAGTAACTACAGGAGAGGCAGCAGTGACTACAGGAGAGCAGCAGTGACTACAGGAGAGCAGCAGTAACTACAGGAGAGGCAGCAGTGACTACAGGAGAGCAGCAGTGACTACAGGAGAGGCAGCAGTGACTACAGGAGAGGCAGCAGTGACTACAGGAGAGCAGCAGTAACTACAGGAGAGGCAGCAGTGACTACAGGAGAGGCAGCAGTGACTACAGGAGAGCAGCAGTAACTACAGGAGAGGCAGCAGTGACTACAGGAGAGGCAGCAGTGACTACAGGAGAGCAGCAGTAACTACAGGAAAGGCAGCAGTGACTACAGGAGAGGCAGCAGTGACTACAGGAGAGGCAGCAGTGACTACAGGAGAGCAGCAATGACTACAGAAGAGCAGCAGTGACTACAGAAGTCAGGAGGTACATTGACTTGTTGCTGCATTTCAATGGCAGACAAAAACATACAGCTCCTAGAGATGAGTTCCATGCTCAAAAACAGTGTTGACACTATTGAGACGCATAGACTTGTTATTTATCACATTCGATTAGACCACTAGGTCTATGAGCCGATCCCAGTAAAGCGATTCCTGATAGTAAACAGTTTTCCCTTCACGGACACGGCTCCTGTGCGCTCAGCCTGATCGGACCTTTCGCTCCCGAAATCTGTCGCAGACAGTAAAAAAGCAATTCCATGCATAGGCTACTGCATAGGCTACTCAAATGATAGCCCGTCATCTCAGGGTACTCCATGTGTTTTTCACTGGGAAAATAATCCCATATTATAAATACTGAATATACATTATCCTCATGTAGGCTCTTGATGAGAGAGCGCACAAAAGAAGCGCTGGTTAGTTGACGTGAATTCCAAGTAATAAAACGGACCTGAACAATGGAAGTAGCCTTTATCTGTGAAAGATTAACAAACACTTATCCTGAGGTTCTTGGGCTATTATTGTAGCAGAATATCTAACAACTTTTGTAAAGAAGTCCATACACAATTGACTTGTCCACGCAGCGTAAATCGTAGTGCAGAACATTGTTTCATGCGCATAGAAATATATTTTCTTAAAAGCGTGCACATGACTACATGTTTTATGCTCCGAATCCATTCGTGTAGAGACTAATAAATACAAACAAAACGACACATTTTGTCCTAACTTATAATTGTTTCAATACACGTTGTGATATGTTTACAAACATCATATAAAATCATCTATTCCATTATTCCACTTAATTTGTTGTGCTTTTCTCCTTTATTGAATGCAACCATTGCATGCAAGCAAATGCGTTTATTTTTTGGAGGGGGAATAATATAGCATTTTAAAGATTACTTACGATTTGAGAGGATTCTGAATGACAGTCGCCATTTTGCTGCGAAACTGTAACCCAATACTCTAAATCTCGGAGCTGTTTGGGACCCCATGAAGAAAACAACCAATAAGGTTCTAGGCACCCCGCTCCTTAACCAATACAATAATAGTATCCAGAGATCAGGCGTGGCTTATGAGAAAACTGTCAAAGCGTTTCATAAAGACGATAAGCTTGATACAGTAGCTAGAGTACAACTTTATATTCATCTCTGATGTTGCACACATATGCAAATCATTAGCGTGCACTTAGTCAGTATAAATCCATTGCATAGTGTGGGTATATCCCCCCGGCATATGAAGCAGGTATTCCACGGAGTGGCTGCATTTCCTAGCAGGGAAAAATAAAAAAAACATGGTCAGTTGTCCTTCTGTGTTCCTTTGTGCCTGTCGCAAACAGACCATCTTTTATTTTCTCAGCATATAGAGACTCTTCTTCCTTCAGTGGCATTTTAGCAAAACAAATATAATGGTATTAGAAGAAAGATATGACCATATGCAATAAAATACAATAACACGGGGCAGATTTTAATTGATTCATATTATAGAAGCATTAATTAAACATAAAGGTTTGTTTACACAAGAAATTTAAAACAAAGCAATAACCTAAACCAATCACAACGTCTTTATCACTACAGACAACAAAGTCATCTCTGCCCTCCCTCTGATACAATTTCACAATGTTACAATGTTTCACTCATTAGGAATTATGATTAAAGTTACATTTCATTAGAGGAGACCATGGTGATTGATAGCACACGCAGCCAATAGTGAAGCCGCAAAGAGAGCCACTATTGTGAGCGATAAGCCAATGAGGGTTAGGGGGGCGGGTGTTAAATTGGTCACATGGATGCAACGTTGTAGCAGGTAAAGTTCCCCATGTTCAATAATATATTTGATCAACATCGCGTCCTCTTATTACTACACGAATAACACTATTTACTTTTAAATAGGACAATGATTCATCATTCAAAATTGTCTACGTACCACGTGTCTGTATTTATGGGGCTTTTGTTAGCAAGCGCAATGGCGAGCCGAATTAGCTAACTTGCTAGCTAGCTACACAGTACACAACACAGAAGCGAGTGACATACTTCATGTTGATGTTTACCGTCGGGCATGTGTGTCCATAGCCATGGCAGGGATGAAGAAAGGGAATTGGCGTGACAGGGGCAGGGACCGAAGGCGACTCGGTTACCGCTCGGACTGGCAAAGGGACAACGGGAGGCGCAGGACACAGGAACAAAGGTAGGATGGTGATCATGAGGACAATGTCTCTCACGACCGCAGCTTGGTTGACCCAAAATTACCTGTAAACGACCTTATTTACAGTTCGTTTACATGATCTGCCAAATGCCGAGGGCGTTCTTGGGCCATTCATCTTAATTCAGTGTATTGTTATATGATCTGAATGACCCGAACTCTGTTATAATCCTGCCCGTGTGTTGTATTACCGGTGTAATGGTGGCATCGGGCTCCAGAGTGGCACAGCGGTCTAAGGCACTGCAATCTCAGTGCTAGAGGCGTCACTACAGACCCTGGTTCAATATATTGTATCAAAACCGAGTCCCATAGGGCGGCGCACAATTGTCCCGGTGTCGTCCGGGTTAGTGTTTGGCCGGGGGTAGGCCGTCATTGTAAATAATAATTTGTTGTTAACTGACTTGCCTAGTTAAACAAAGGTAAAAAAAAATATATATAACAATCTCTCTGGTCCCCAGGTATGGCAGCAGTGAAGCAGGCCCCTCCTACAGAGACAGGACCCCAGAGAGTAGGCCTATTTCTAATGGTACAGCATCCTCCTCTGCTGCTCCAGGTCAGTTACTCTCAGACACACCTGTCTACATGGCTGTAGAATGACTACTTATAAATCAGTGCAGTCCTAAGTGTGTCACTGCACAATACCCCACTGCACGTACAAGGACAATACAGACTCCATGTCTTTACCGCCCACGTGTTCCTTGTCCTGTCCTTCCATCTCCAGAGCTGCCGGGGTTCTACTTTGACGCGGAGAAGAACCGTTACTTCCGGCTGCTGCCGGGCCACAACAACTGTAACCCTCTGACGAGAGGGCTACTGCAGGAGAGAGAGCAGGAGACACAGAGGGCCAGGATGATCACTGAGGACGAGAGGCCCAGGAAGGTATTACCACAGAGGGGGACTTTTGATGCTGGATCAGGGGCGTTTGGTACCCTATTGAATTTAAAAATGTTTTGTCATTTGTATCTTGTAGCCGATAGATGACGTCTCTCCTTCCCAAATTGAAAACGACAGCAGCTCCGAAGGGCTTTTCTAGTGTGTTTTTGTTTCTCCCTCCAGAAAGCACCAAGAGCAGGCCTGAACACCGCTCTGCTGCTGCAGAAAAGACACCTGGGTCTGCTGCCAGGGAACTCTTACAGTAGGTACGGTATCAAAGGGATACACACACACACACTCACGTTATTATGTACCTTATGATTGTGTGTGTGTGTGCCCAGGCTGATCCATGAGGTGAAGGTGAGTGGGATGAGACGTCACAGACTGGAGGTTCAGAGCTCTGACACCAGCAGTCCCAACACAGACAACTTTAGACTCATAGTGGTGAGTTACGCACGCACTCACACACTCTCTCTCTCGTGCGCTCTCTATTGAGTGTAAACTGGTGTAACTGGTGTAAACTTCTTCCTAATCGTCCTCTTCTTTTCTCTCTTCCTCCTCCTCTCTCCTTCCTTCACTTCTTCCTCCTCCACTCTCTCCTCCCCTCATTTCCTCCTCTTCCTCCTCCTACACCCTCACTTCCTCCTCTCTCTCCCTCTTCCTCTCACTTCCTTTCCTCTTCTCTCTCAGGGTGACTCTGCATGTGAGCGAGTGTTCACGGTTAACGACGTGTCTCACGGAGGCTGCAAGTACGGCATCATGAACTTCAGAGGCTGCAGCAGGGGCTCCCTGTCTGTTGAGATGTGTGACAACCTCTACTTTACAAATAGAAAGGTGGGGAGGAGAGATAGGGCTGAAGATAACCTCTACCAACAGAAAGGTGACAGAGGGAGGGAGGGGAGGGCTAGGGGCTGGGGGGAGAGGACTGGGAATGAAGGTTAGTTTTGGAGTTGGGCATTAGAAGCATGCTGGATGGTAGGAATATCTACCCAGGCAACTTGAACACCTATACGCTAACCTATGATGCCCCTGTTTTCTACCTGTTCTGTACCTGTGTTAAGTATTTGATCCCCTGCTGATTTTGCACGTTTGCCCACTGACAAAGAAATGATCAGTCTATAATTTTAATGGTAGGTTTATTTGAACAGTGAGAGACAGAATAACAACAAAAAAATCCAGAAAAACGCATGTGAAAAATGATATAAATGGAATTGCATTTTAATGAGGGAAATAAGTATTTGACCCCCTCTCAATCAGAAAGATTTCTGGCTCCCAGGTGTCTTTTATACAGGTAAAGAGCTGAGATTAGGAGCACACACTTAACGAGAGTGCTCCTAATCTCAGTTTGTTACCTGTATAAAAGACATCTGTCCACAGAAGCAATCAATCAATCAGATTCCAAACTCTCCACCATGGCCAAGACCAAAGAGCTCTCCAAGGATGTCAGGGACAAGATTGTAGACCTACACAAGGCTGGAATGGGCTACAAGACCATCGCCAAGCAGCTTGGTGAGAAGGTGACAACAGTTGGTGCGATTATTCTCAAATGGAAGAAACACAAAAGCACTGTCAATCTCCCTCGGCCTGGGGCTCCATGCAAGATCTCACCTCGTGGAGTTGCAATGATCATGATAACGGTGAGGAATCAGCCCAGAACTACACGGGAGGATCTTGTCAATGATCTCAAGGCAGCTGGGACCATAGTCACCAAGAAAACAATTGGTAACACACTACGCCGTGAAGGACTGAAATCCTGCAGCGCCCGCAATGTCCCCCTGCTCAAGAAAGCACATATACATGCCCGTCTGAAGTTTGCCAATGAACATCTGAATAATTCAGAGGACAACTGGGTGAAAGTGTTGTGGTCAGATGAGACCAAAATGGAGCTCTTTGGCATCAACTCAACTCTCCGTGTTTGGAGGAGGAATGCTGCCTATGACCCCAAGAACACCATCCCCACCGTCAAACATGGAGGTGGAAACATTATGCTTTGGGGGTGTTTTTCTGCTAAGGGGACAGGACAACTTCACTGCATCAAAGGGACGATGGATGGGGCCATGTACCGTCAAATCTTGGGTGAGAACCTCCTTCCCTCAGCCAGGGCATTGAAAATGGGTCGTGGATGGGTATTCCAGCATGACAATGACCCAAAACACACGGCCAAGACAACAAAGGAGTGGCTCAAGAAGAAGCACATTAAGGTCCTGGAGTGGCCTAGCCAGTCTCTAGACCTTAATCCCATAGAACATCTGTGGAGGGAGCTGAAGGTTCGAGTTGCCAAACGTCAGCCTCGAAACCTTAATGACTTGGAGAAGATCTGCAAAGAGGAGTGGGACAAAATCCCTCCTGAGATGTGTGCAAACCTGGTGGCCGACTACAAGAAACATCTAAAATGCAATTCCATTTATATAATTTTTCACGTGTTTTTCTGGATTTTTGTTGTTATTCTGTTTCTCACTGTTCAAATAAACCTACCATTAAAATTATAGACTGATCATTTCTTTGTCAGTGGGCAAACGTGCAAAATCAGCAGGGGATCAAATACTTTTTTCCCTCACAGTATATATATGTTGTCTGTTACATATATATAACACAGGTAGTGAACAGGTGTAACAGACAACATACATATATATAACACAGGTAGTGAACAGGTGTATGTTGTCTGTGTTTCAGGTGAACTCCATCTGCTGGGCCTCCGTCACCCACCCAGACTCACACGTCCTGTATCCTTCTTACACATCATAAGACTCTGATGCTGCTCAACGTGGTTTCTGACCACCGCATCCTGAGCGGAGTTACCAACAGCCGGATGCATCCGCTTTACCAGGATACAGCCAATTCAACCTAGCTTCCTTCTCCGCTTTACCAGCATACAGCCAATTCAACCTAGCTTCCTTCTCAGCTTTACCAACATACAGCCAATTCAACCTAGCTTCCTTCTCCGCTTTACCAGCATACAGCCAATTCAACCTAGCTTCCTTCTCCGCTTTACCAGCATACAGCCAATTCAACCTAGCTTCCTTCTCCGCTTTACCAGCATACAGCCAATTCAACCTAGCTTCCTTCTCCGCTTTACCAGCATACAGCCAATTCAACCTAGCTTCCTTCTCCGCTTTACCAGCATACAGCCAATTCAACCTAGCTTCCTTCTCCGCTTTACCAACATACAGCCAATTCAACCTAGCTTCCTTCTCAGCTGAAAGCCAGATGTGGGAACTCCGCTCAGGCATTTCTTTTACGCCTGCTACGTTAGGTCAATGACCCCGTCTAGTCACTCTAGTTTGTCTCGACGGGGTCAAAGGTGTCCTCAGCATATTCAGACTGTTTTCAGTACCTGTACTTAGGTGTTGAGTTGGTGTTTTCTTGACTCCAGTGTTCAGCCTGTGTCTGGTGGGCATGGCAGAGACTCCTGGCTGTGTCAGTTTACTACCAGCGTCGCTCTTCAGCAACTCCAACCCAGGTAACCCTTTTCATGTGCTTCTCTCAGAACATACGCTTATTTTCCTGACATTTTACTGTAGACCTATAATATATTTTGTGCTGGGCACGTTCGTTATTTCACTCTCTGTCTCTCTCCTTCTCCTCTCCAGACCAGCCGGGGATGCTGTGTAGTTTCAAGATCTCTACAGCCTGGTCCTGTGCCTGGTGTCTCAACCCTCAGGCTGACAAAACATTTAGCACTGGTTAGTTGGATACCTCCCATCATCTTTACCAATTTAGTAGAATTTTACACTCTACAATGTTAGTGATACTGGTGCAAGCAACACCTTCCAGTTGACCATTTTTATACAAATGTTCCTACATGAAACATCTCACTGAAACTTGCCTGTTCATGTTTCAATATTAACAATAACAGATCATTTTAATGACCGTAACATTCTGACCGTTTCCCTGTCCGTCTCCTGTGGTCTTTGTGACGGTCTGTTGTCAGGTCTGTCTCGCAGGGTGATAGTGACGGACGCAGTGACGGGCAGGAGACAGACGTATGGCATCGGCAGTGATGTGCTGGCACAGCAGTTTGCCCTCAGGGTGAGTTAGTGGTGCCATGGCATTCACTTAGACTCATTGTAACCAAAACTGGTGAGAAGCTGATATTTCTGATGTGTGTGTGTGAGAGAGAGATGAACAGATGGAGGGGCGCTTCTCAAACTTCTTTATTATTGACCTTCAGAGCTTTTAACAGCCCTCCCTCCCCTCATTCCCCTCTCCCTCCATCCAGGCTCCGGTCCTGTTTAATGGCTGTAGGTCAGGAGAGATCTTCAGTATCGACCTGCGTCAGAGAGGCAGACGGGACCACAGCTGGAAGGCCTGCAGGTTCTACCAGGACTCTGCTGTCACCTCCGTACGAATACTACAGGATGAGAACTACCTACTGGCCGCTGACATGATGGGAGAGGTGGGACAGATACACTGGGACAGGTCACGCGCACACACGTGTGGTAAAGTTAGCCTGTTTTACCTGTATGTTGATATGTGTGTTACTGCAGATCAAGCTGTGGGATGTAAGAGTAACAAAACCAGTGCAGAAGTACGAGGGTCATCATAACCAACACGCCTACTTACCCCTCCACGTCAACGAACCTGAGGGACTGCTGATGGCTGGTAAGTTACAGGACCTTACTGCTGATGGCTGGTAGGTTACAGGACCTTACTGCTGATGGCTGGTAGGTTACAGGGCCTTACTGCTGATGGCTGGTAGGTTACAGGGCCTTACTGCTGATGGCTGGTAGGTTACAGGGCCTTACTGCTGATGGCTGGTAGGTTACAGGGCCTTACTGCTGATGGCTGGTAGGTTACAGGGCCTTACTGCTGATGGCTGGTAGGTTACAGGGCCTTACTGCTGATGGCTGGTAGGTTACAGGGCCTTACTGCTGATGGCTGGTAGGTTACAGGACCTTACTGCTGATGGCTGGTAGGTTACAGGGCCTTACTGCTGATGGCTGGTAGGTTACAGGGCCTTACTGCTGATGGCTGGTAGGTTACAGGGCCTTACTGCTGATGGCTGGTAGGTTACAGGGCCTTACTGCTGATGGCTGGTAGGTTACAGGGCCTTACTGCTGATGGCTGGTAGGTTACAGGACCTTACTGCTGATGGCTGGTAGGTTACAGGGCCTTACTGCTGATGGCTGGTAGGTTACAGGGCCTTACTGCTGATGGCTGGTAGGTTACAGGGCCTTACTGCTGATGGCTGGTAGGTTACAGGGCCTTACTGCTGATGGCTGGTAGGTTACAGGGCCTTACTGCTGATGGCTGGTAGGTTACAGGGCCTTACTGCTGATGGCTGGTAGGTTACAGGACCTTACTGCTGATGGCTGGTAGGTTACAGGACCTTACTGCTGATGGCTGGTAAGTTACAGGACCTTACTGCTGATGGCTGGTAGGTTACAGGACCTTACTGCTGATGGCTGGTAGGTTACAGGGCCTTACTGCTGATGGCTGGTAGGTTACAGGGCCTTACTGCTGATGGCTGGTAGGTTACAGGGCCTTACTGCTGATGGCTGGTAGGTTACAGGGCCTTACTGCTGATGGCTGGTAGGTTACAGGGCCTTACTGCTGATGGCTGGTAGGTTACAGGGCCTTACTGCTGATGGCTGGTAGGTTACAGGACCTTACTGCTGATGGCTGGTAGGTTACAGGGCCTTACTGCTGATGGCTGGTAGGTTACAGGGCCTTACTGCTGATGGCTGGTAGGTTACAGGACCTTACTGCTGATGGCTGGTAGGTTACAGGACCTTACTGCTGATGGCTGGTAGGTTACAGGGCCTTACTGCTGATGGCTGGTAGGTTACAGGGCCTTACTGCTGATGGCTGGTAGGTTACAGGACCTTACTGCTGATGGCTGGTAGGTTACAGGGCCTTACTGCTGATGGCTGGTAGGTTACAGGACCTTACTGCTGATGGCTGGTAGGTTACAGGGCCTTACTGCTGATGGCTGGTAGGTTACAGGGCCTTACTGCTGATGGCTGGTAGGTTAGAGGGCCTTACTGCTGATGGCTGGTAGGTTACAGGGCCTTACTGCTGATGGCTGGTAGGTTAGAGGGCCTTACTGCTGATGGCTGGTAGGTTACAGGACCTTACTGCTGATGGCTGGTAGGTTACAGGACCTTACTGCTGATGGCTGGTAGGTTACAGGGCCTTACTGCTGATGGCTGGTAGGTTACAGGACCTTACTGCTGATGGCTGGTAGGTTACAGGGCCTTACTGCTGATGGCTGGTAGGTTACAGGACCTTACTGCTGATGGCTGGTAGGTTACAGGGCCTTACTGCTGATGGCTGGTAGGTTACAGGGCCTTACTGCTGATGGCTGGTAGGTTAGAGGGCCTTACTGCTGATGGCTGGTAGGTTACAGGGCCTTACTGCTGATGGCTGGTAGGTTAGAGGGCCTTACTGCTGATGGCTGGTAGGTTAGAGGGCTTAACTTCTCTTCAAGAGTTATGCAAATTCAGGTTACTACTTTTTGATTACTTCAACTTAGTGCATTCCCTTCCTTGGAGTAATTACTAACGTTAAGTCTCTCTGAATACTTCTAGACAAGGCCACTCAACTTGTACTGCACTGACTCGGGTGACAGACGATTGGTTAAAAGAAAAGGATAATAAGACGAGTTAGATTTCAGTGCAGCCTTTGATGTCGTTGATCATAAACTCGCTCGCTCTGGGTTTACGTCACCTGCCACCACATGGTCGAAGAGTTATTTATCCAATGGAAGCTTCTCTAACATCAGATATGTACAGTGCGGTGTCCCTCAGGGCAGATGCCTTGGACCATTACTGTTCTCTATTTTATTTTTTACAAATGATTTGCCACTGGTCTTACACAAAGCTAGAATGACTATGAATGCAGATGATTCCACACTGTGCATGTCAGCACCTCAAAGCCAGTGAGCTCATTGAAATTCTAAATAAGGAGTTAGTCAGTATCAGAATGGGTGATTTGAATAATAAACTGGTCTTTAAATACATCTACAACTAAAAGCATTAAACAGAGCAGCACATCTTTCCCTTCACTCTACATCCAGAACTAACATCAACAACATGCAAGCCAGTCTTTCCTGGTTGAGGGTTGATGAACTGCTTCTCTCAAGAGTTTTTAGGAGAAATATTACTGTGATGATAAATTCCAGATTGCCTGTATGGGTGTCAGCTCAGACACCTATACATACCCAACAAGACATGCCACCAGGGGTCTCTTCAGTCTCCAAAAACGAATTCATGGCAATGCACAGTATTGTAAATAGCCATGATCGCATGGAACTCCCTTCCATCTCCAAGCAAACAGCAAAATGACCTTAAAAAAAAATGGATTAAAACAACATCTCATGGAATGTCAGGGACTGTCAGGGGACATGTTATTTTTGTTGTATTTTAAAATGTGTGTGACTGTCCTTGTCTATCAGTTGTATCAGTGTTTTGTTACTTGTCTTTTTATATATATATATATATATATATATATATATATATATATATATTTTTTTTTGTGGACCTGAGGAAGAGTAGCTGATGCTTCTGCAAAAGCTAATGAGGATCCAAATAAACATTAAGAAAAGTGTGTGCTAAATTACTAAAATGTACATGTCAAATGAAATGAGAAGAATGAGAAGTATCTTACCCTTTTCATTTGTCTTCTCCAGTGGGTCAGGACTGCTACACCCGTCTGTGGTCTCTGGGGGACGGCCAGCTCCTGAGGACCATCCCATCTCCCCACCCTGCAGGGAAGGACATGATTCCCAGCGTGGTCTTCTCCTCCCAGCTAGGAGGCAGCAGAGGCCTGCCTGGTCTCCTCATGGCTGTCAGGCACGATCTGTACTACTTCCCTTATAACAGTGACTACCAGGAGGGAGGAGGGGTAGTAGCAGAGACAGCCTGCTAGGGGAGGGCTTGACTGAGGCGGCCTGCTAGGGGAGGGCTTGACTGAGGCGGCCTGCTAGGGGAGGGCTTGACTGAGGCGGCCTGCTAGGGGAGGGCTTGACTGAGGCGCCCTGCTAGGGGAGGGCTTGACTGAGGCGCCCTGCTAGGGGAGGGCTTGACTGAGGCGCCCTGCTAGGGGAGGGCTTGACTGAGGCGCCCTGCTAGGGGAGGGCTTGACTGAGGCGCCCTGCTAGGGGAGGGCTTGACTGAGGCGCCCTGCTAGGGGAGGGCTTGACTGAGGCGCCCTGCTAGGGGAGGGCTTGACTGGGACGGCCTGCTTGACTGAGGCAGCCTGCTAGGTGGAGGGCTTGACTGAGGCGCCCTGCTAGGGGAGGGCTTGACTGGGGCAGCCTGCTAGGTGGAGGGCTTGACTGAGGCGCCCTGCTAGGGGAGGGCTTGACTGGGGCGGCCTGCTTGACTGAGGCAGCCTGCTAGGTGGAGGGCTTGGGTCTGACCGTAGACCTGCAAAGTGGAGAGTTGGGTCTGACCGTAGAGCTGCAGATGGACTGCTGGTACATGGATCCAGGACTCTTTGCTGTCTACTACTCTATTTGTCTACCAGTGAACCCTGAATTATGTCCACAGAAACTGCAATTCATCAACTGGACAGTGAGTTTATTATTGTTGCGTTTTTTTTGTCTTTATAATAATAACTATTCATCTGAAACAGATTTCAATAATGAAAAGTATAATAAAGTTTATACGACTTAAAAACAATGTATTTTATCCATGGTGATTGAATGGGTGTCTTGGAATTATATATATAAAAAAAAAAAAAAAGAAAAATACCATTGTCAACAGTCCTCTGCGTAACCAATCTGCTTTTTTATGATAACACACACACTTTGAGTTTCTGCTTGTTCTATGACCACACCCTGAGGTTGTCAAGTTTATTAACGTAAGCACACATGGTACAGTAAACGGACTAAATAAAGGGTGTCGATCTTAAGTAGTGTTCTATATGAGATGAATCATGATACCTGTTCCAAGGTTCTAGAACTTTACAGCTGTCCCAGTGTGTCTACAAGCTGATTGCATGATTCCAGTCAGTTACTACCCCATACTTTTCAGCCTGGGACCCAAATCTGTTTTGGCGACTCCTATTGTCCATAATAAGAGTCGTCAAAACAGATCTGGGACCAGGCTAGATCATTTCAGCTAATCTTATTAAACACAGCTAGCTACCACAGTCTCAGGTGGTGTAATGGTTTATATGTGATAGTATATACTATGAACTGAATGTTTAAGGGTCCAGCCCCAAAGAGTGTTGATATCCTTTCATACTAGCTCTTCTACACTCTGAGCCATTCACGATTTGAAAGCAACTCCCATCATAGAATTAGAATGGTTCAAATTTTACATCATTCTAGTTCTATGGTTCCCACTCAGCAATCTATTCTACAGTCCGTCTGTCACTCAATAGCCTCGTTTTATATCTGGTTTTAACTTGAGTCCTTTGTCCTGATCTTGTCCACATTCTGATTGTGCCCACATTTTTAGACAGGTGTAGACGATTAAAAGACTCATTGTGATCAGATCATCCTGCCCACCTCTGGAGGTAGTCAAGACACGCATTGTGTCTGGATATCTCACAAGGTTAGGCAGATCTGGACAGAGACACCATTTAAACCATCATTACGCCCTATATGTGTCTTACAATAAATAAATATTACTTTGAAAAAAAATAGCTGTGAAATCATTTTCATAAAGGAAGGGACTGGAAATGTGGGCATAATCAGAATGTAGTCGAGATCAGAACCCATGTTAGCACCAGGTAGAAATGGGGCTTGAGATAGTATTGTATACCATTTAAAAACAAGAAGAGGCCATGAAATACAAAACAAATAACTTCCCATGTTATTACACAGTACCAGTCAAAAGTTTGGACACACCTACTCATTCCAGGGTTTTTCATTATTTTTTACTATTTTCAACATTGTAGAATAATAGTGAAAACATCAAAACTCTGAAATAACACATATGGAATAATGTAGTAACCAAAGAAGTGTTTAACGAACCAAAATATATTTTATATTTGACATTCTTCAAAGAAGCCACCCTTTGCCTTGACAGCTTTGAACACTTGGCATTCTCAACCAGCTTCACCTGGAATGCTTGATTTGTTTAACACTTTTTTGGTTACTACATTATTTCAAAAGCTTTGATGTCTTCACTATTTTTCTAAAATGTAGAAAATAGTAAAAATAAAGAAAAACCCTTGAATGAGTAGGTGTCCACAAACTTTTGACTGGTACTGTATATAAAATAAATACAGTCGATTAGGAATTAAGGCTATTCTATTATTGTCTGTCCGCGCCGTTTAAAAACACATATACAACCAGATTATTATACAGGTTGGTAGTTATTTAGGCTAATCATCTTAAACATGGAATGAACTTCTTTTAAACCAAGGAATATATATATATATATATATATATATATATCTCCCTCTTCGCCAAATGATAAAAGTGAGGACATCCGACATGACGTCCCAGGCTTTAGGACTGATGACATCACAATGAATAACAAGAACTTTAAAACTGGCCTGAGACGAGGAGTTCCAGTTCCACAGCGTTAGGTAGAACCTGGGTCGTGTTCATTAGGGCACACCGTAGTAAAAAGGTTTAGAAGCGGAAAACAAAATCGACTTTCTTATTGGACAAGTACAGATGGTCCCTCCCCTGTTTTGGAGCATTTTCTTCCATTTTCGAGCCTAATGAACACAACCCTTGACTGTCTCTCTGGTTCCGTCCCAAATGGCGCCCTAGTCCATATATAGTGCCCTACTTTTGAATAGGGTGTCAATGTGTTCCCGCTCTCCTACTAGAGGTCCCCAGGTTTCTGGTGGCAGGTGTTGCAGACACGCACTGGGTGGTCCCAACCCCTAGAGGGCACCGCTCTACGTTCAGGGGAGCAGTCGTCACACACGCCCTGGCCGCAGGCCCTGCAGTGGTGGATGGAGAGACGCGGAGAGGAGAAGTCTCTCTGACATTCACAGCAGCACCGGATATCCTGGTCTGGAACCCAGTAGGCTGGACGAGCTGCATCCTTCATCAGACCTAGAAAGAGAGGAGAGGACACGCAGACACACAGTTATACACAGACAGGCACACACACGCCACACTTTAGTTTTGGAGGACATGGCTATGTCAAAGTGACCCATCACAGTTTTCCCTCTATTAAATATACATTATGTCAGTTTTTGGGCAATCTGACCAAATTCACATAGAAACGTGAGTTATAGATCCGTCATTCTCATTGAAAGCAAGTCTAATAATCGGTAGATCTGTTCTATGTGCACTATTTCTATGCTTCCCCGGTCTTAAGTTCAGTTTTTTGCGTCTTTTACTTTTGTAAACCAGCTTCAAACAGCTGAAAATATATTTTTAGATGGTACAATGACTGCTTGTTTTGTCACATACACTGAACTTAAGCAAACCATTAGAATTTTAGCACCCAGGAAAAGGCGGAGTGATTTCTGCATATTGCACCTTTAAGCCTTCTAAATCTTTTAAACCTTATATATCTTATTGACCTTACAGTTAATTACGTACACCACCCCGTTCATGAAAATGATTTGCTCCTACAGACAGTGTCACGTGGCCATGGCCTGCTATACAGTGCATTTTGTTACATTACAGCCTTATTCTAAAATTTATAAAATGATTATTTTCCCCTCAATCTATCCACAATACCCCGTAATGACGTCACAATACCCCCGTAATGACGTCACAATACCCCGTAATCACAAAGCAAAAACAGGTTTTTAGAATTTGTTTTGCAAATACCTTATTTACAGTATTCAGACCCTTTGCTATGAGACTCAAAATTGAGCTCAGGTGCATCCTGTTTCTATCGATCATCCTTGATGTTTCTACAATTGTATTGGAGTCCACCTGTGGTAAATTCAATTGATTGGACATGATTTGGAAAGGCACACACCTGTCTATGTAAGGTCCCATGGTTGACAGTGCATGTCAGAGAAAAAAACCAAGCCATGAGGTCGAAGGAATTGTCCGTAGAGCTCCAAGACAGGGTTGTGTCGAGGCACAGATCTGGGGAAGGGTACCAAAATATTTCTGCAGCATTGAAGGTCCCCAAGAACACTGTGGCCTCTATCAATCTTAAATGGAAGATGTTAGGAACCACCAAGACTCCTCCTAGAGCTGGTCGCCCGGCCAAACTGAGCAATCAGGGGAGAAGGGCCTTGGTCAGGGAGGTGACCAAGAACCCGATGGTCACTCTGACAGAGCTCCAGAGTCCCTCTGTGGAGATGGGAGAACCTTCTCTGCATATCCCACCAAATCAGACCTTTATGGTAGAGTAGGCAGACGGAAGCCACTCCTCAGTAAGAGGCAAATGACTGCCCGCTTGGAGTTGCCAAAAGGCACCTAAGGACTCTCAGACCATGAGAAACAAGATTCTCTAGTCTGATGAAACCAAGATTGAACTGAATGCCAAGCGGCACATCTCGAGGAAACCTGGCACCATCCCTACGGTAAAGCATGGTGGTGGCTGCATCATGCTGGGGAGTTTTTTTTCAGCTGCAGGGACTGAGAGACTAGTCAGGAAGCACACAGCCAAGACAACGCAGGAGTGGCCAATCGAAAACAAGTCTCTGAATGTCCTTGAGTGGCCCTGTCAGAGCCTGTACTTGAACCCGATCGAACATCTCTGGAGAGACCTGAAAATAGCTGTGCAGCAACACTCCCCATCCAACCTGACAGAGCTTGAGAGGATCTGCAGAGAAGAATGGGAGAAACTCTCCAAATACAGGTGTGCCAAGCTTGTAGCGTTATACCCAAGAAGACTCAATGCTGTAATCGCTGCTAAAGGTGCTTCAACAAAGTACTGAGTAAAGGGCCTAAATACGTATGTAAATGTGATTTCATTTATTACATGTTTTATTTTTTAAAACCTGTTTTCGCTTTGTCATCATTTGGTATTGTGTGTAGAATGATGAGGGAAAAAAACTGTTTAATCAATCAATTTTAGAATAAGGCTGTAACGTAACAAAATGTGGAAAAAGTCACGGGGTCTGAATACTTTCCGAATGCACAGTTTGTAGCAGTGTCTACAGAGTAGTCTAGACTACAGTACTCACCCAGAGGGATGTCTGTATTCGTGACCAGAGTAGTCTAGACTACAGTACTCACCCAGAGGGATGTCTGTATTCGTGACCACAGAGTAGTCTAGACTACAGTACTCACCCAGAGGGCTACAGTCCTCACCCAGAGGGATATCTGTAGTGGTGACCACAGAGTAGTCTAGACTACAGTACTCACCCAGAGGGATGTACGTAGCGGTGACCACAGCTCCCAGTGTATTCTGAACAGCCTCTCCTACTCTCCTACTGAGTGTCCCTCCTTCCTCCTCCTCCAACGCTGCATCCAGGAGCTCTACAACACACACAGAAGGAAGGAGAAAAATAATAAGAAAAAAAACACTAATTTACGATAAACATATTATTCATAAGATATGTAAACCAGAAAATAAGAGTAGGAAAAAAAAAAAAAAAAAGTAAAAAGGGGAAAACATTGAGGCAAACAACACTGAAGCACGCATTAGAGCACCAGCTGTTCCGGAGGACTGTGTGATCACGCTCTCCGTAGCCGATGTAAGACCTTTAAACAGGTCGACATTCACAAGGCCGCGGGGCCAGACGGATTACCAGGACATGTACTCCGAGCATAAGCTGACCAACTGGCAAGTGTCTTCACTGAAATTTTCAACCTGTCCCTGACCGAGTCTGTAATACCAACATGTTACCTCGACTAACCTGTGCCACAGCACATTGACTCTGTACCGGTACCCCATGTATATATAGCCTCGTTACTGTTATTTTATTATTTTTCATTTTATTTATATTTATTTATTGTTTACTTCAATTTATTTAGTAAATACTTTCTTAACACATGTTTTTTTTCTTAAAACTGTATTGTTGGTTAAGGGCTTGGTCAGTAAGCACTTCACTGTAAGGTTTCCACATGTTGTATTCAGAGGATGTGACAAATAAAGTTTGATTTGATTACACGATTTACAGCCTAATTTTGGGAGGTTCATGTGACATCCAGGTTTATCTAAGAGTATTCTTTAAAGACCTATTGGGGCATCATAGGATAACTGTAGAGACATCCTGTTTGATATACAACATGTTCTTACCTTCTGAGATGCCCCGGTTCTGGAAGCAGGCATCACAGACCCATACGTACGGGTGCGAGCCCCCAGCCCCTCTCTGGAACAGGACGGTTCTTGGAGGAGCAGCCGTCACAGAAGCCCTCTCCACAGGCACGGCAGTGGTGCTTAGTATCGTTGTCCTGGAACACCTCACTGCACTTAGCACATTTCTGTTACAGAGACACAGAGAGGAGAGGGATTTTATCACAGGCTGAAAACACAAGCACACATAGGAGCAATGGACAGTCTTTACACAGTCATAAGAGCAATGGATAGTCTTTGCACAGTCATAAGAGCAATGGATAGCCTTTGCACAGTCATAAGAGCAATGGATAGTCCTTACACAGTCATGGGAGCAATGGATAGTCTTTACACAGTCATAAGAGCAATGGATAGTCTTTACACAGTCATATGAGCAATGGATAGTCTTTACACAGTCATAAGAGCAATGGATAGTCCTTACACAGTCATAAGAGCAATGGATAGTCTTTGCACAGTCATAAGAGCAATGGATAGTATTTACACAGTCATAAGAGCAATGGATAGTCTTTACACAGTCATAAGAGCAATGGATAGTCTTTGCACAGTCATAAGAGCAATGGATAGTCTTTACACAGTCATAACCAATAATCCAAGACAACATGGACATGTCTAAACATTTTCACTGCACAGCTGAGGAATAATAACTCAATTTAGGGAATCACTGGCTAGGAATGGATCCCAGGATTGGATCCATGCTGTGTCTAAACCTGTATGTCCAGATGGCTGTGAGGACCACGTACCAGGATGAGGGAGTTGGGTTTCCAGTAGGCCGGGGCGATCTGGTCGGTGAGCCAGGAAGTGACAGCTTTGGCAGGTTTCACACTGAGCTCTGACACACTCTGGGAGATGTAGTTCACACCGTCCAACAGTCTCTGAGCTGCATTGTTGTTGTCCTTCAGAAAACCATCCGACTGGAGAGAGGGGAGAGAGAGAGAGGGGAGAGAGAGAGAGGGGAGAAGGAGTGAAGGAGAGAAGAGGGCAAGAGCGAGAGAGAGAGAAGGGGGAGAGGGAGGGAGTATAAGAGAGAGAAGAGAGAGGAGAGAGAGGGAGAGAGATATGGGGGAGAGGGAGGGAGAGAGAGAGAGGGAGGAGGGGAAGGGAGAAGGAAAGAGAGAGAGTGAGGGGGGGATGGAGGGAGAGACATTGTTAATGGCAGGGTGAAGGGTGACTCTCTGGGTAGGTTTACTTATTGCTCTGCACTATGAAACAGTGCAGTCAACTATGACATTACAGATATGGAGCAAGAAAAAAAATCAATGCCTTTATAGTCATGCCCTCTCTCCCTCATACAAGTGGACCAGAACCTAAACTATACCCCGTCTCGCCGTCATACAAGTGGACCAGAACCTAAACTATACCCCGTCTCGCCGTCATACAAGTGGACCAGAACCTAAACTATACCCCGTCTCACCGTCATACAAGTGGACCAGAACCTAAACTATACCCCCTCTCTCCCTCATACAAGTGGACCAGAACCTAAACTCTACCCTGTCTCGCCCTCATACAAGTGGACCAGAACCTAAACTCTACCCTGTAAATCATCAGACATGTCTCATATACCAACAGGCCCTGAGACCCTGTAAATCAGCAGACATGTCTCATATACCAACAGGCCCTAAGGACAAAATCCCTCTATATGACCTATGAGCTTGACAAAATAGAGGCAATCAATACAAATGTATTTTGGGAATTATGGAGGAAATTAGATACCACTGTTAAAAAGAAAAATAACTCCACCCAAATAGAAATATAACAATTTAAATAATTACACTGAACAAAAATATAAACGCAACATGCAACAATTTCAAAGATTTTACTGAGTTACAGTTCATATGAGGAAATCAGTCAATTCAAATGAATAGGCCCTAATCTATGGATTTCACATGACTGGGAATACAGATATGCATCTGTTGGTCACAGAGGCTGGTGGTCACAGAGGCTGGTGGTCACAGAGGCTGGTGGTCACAGACACCTTAAAAAGAAGGTAGGGGGCGTGTATCAGAGAACCAGTCAGTATCTGGTGTGACCACCATTTGCCTCATGCAGCGCGACACATCTCCTTCACATAGAGTTGATCAGGCTGTTGATTGTGTCCTGTGGAATGTTGTCCCACTGCTCTTCAACGGCTGTGTGAAGTTGCTGGATATTGGCGGGAACTGGAACACGCTGTCGTACACGTCGATCCAGAGCATCCCAAACATGCTCAATGGGTAACATGTCTGGTGAGTACGCAGGCCATGGAAGAACTGGGATATTTTCAGCTTCCAGGAATTGTGTACAGATCCTTGTGACATGGGGCCGTGCATTATCATGCTGAAACATGAGGTGATGGTGGCAGATGAATGGCACGATAAAATGCAATTGTGTTCGTTGTCGGTAGCTTATGCCTGCCCATATCATAACCCCACCGCCACCATGGGGCACTCTGTTCACAACGTTGACATCAGCAACTCGCTCGCCAACACAACTCTGTCTGCCATCTGCCCGGTACAGCTGAAACCAGGATTCATCCGTGAAGAGCACACTTCTCCAGTGTGCCAGTGGCCATCGAAGGTCAGCATTTGCCCACTGATGTCCCTGGTGAGGACGACGAGCATGAAGGGGAGCTTCCCTGAGACGGTTTCTGACAGTTTGTGCAGAAATTATTCAGTTGTGCAAACCCACAGTTTCATCAGCTGTCTGGGTGGCTGGTCTCAGACAATCCCGCAGGGGAAGAAGCCGGATGTGGAGGTCCTGGGCTGGCGTGGTTACACGTGGTCCGTGGTTGTGAGGCCAGTTGGACATACTGCCAAATTCTCTAAAACAAAGTTTGCTGTGGCTTATGGTAGAGAAATTAACATTACATTTTCTGGCAACAGCTCTGTTGGACATTCCTGCAGTCAGAATGCCAATTGCATGATCCCTCAAAACTTGAGACATCTGTGTGGCATTGTGTTGTGTGACAAAACAATTAATTATCATGGATTCCATAATATTATCAAAAGGCTTTCCTATACAATCACCCCAAACCAGAGAGACTCTTTACAGCAACTGGCCTAAAACCACTAGCGAGAGAGAGAGCGAGAGAGAGACAGAGAGAGAGACAGAGAGAGAGAGACAGACAGAGAGAGAGACAGACAGAGAGAGAGACAGACAGAGAGAGAGACAGACAGAGAGAGAGACAGACAGAGAGAGAGAGAGAGAGAGAGAGACAGACAGAGAGAGAGAGACAGACAGAGAGAGAGACTAGTAGTAGGAGTGACGGGGAGGTCAGTCAGTATGTATGGCTTAGTGTGGTACATTCTAGTCAATTTACTAAAACAATTGCTTCATTTCAGCCAAACTGAAACAACCAGAGACTCCTCTGGAATGAGTCAGACTTCCTCTGAACAAAAAAACTGTTTTTACAACAGGGCTAGAATGAAGTGAGAACAAGGGCCCATAGCCTCTCAGAGTAGGAGAGCTGACGAAGGATCAGTTTTGCCCGTTAGATCCAATGATTAAGACGACATGGACCTACCCATTGAACAACACTCTTAGTCTGAGACGCTGCGTGAATACAGGGCCCAGGCAGAAGTAGGGGAGCCCTCTGCCGTTCTTACCCCAGGCCAGATGTGTTGTATTTCAGTCCTGACCACTGTGTCCACTGGGTCCTGGTTCCCGTACCAGTACTGCCTGCTTCTGTAGATCACTCCACAGTTGGGGCACTCGATCACATACCTGTAAACAACAACAACAACAACCACACTACCACTACTTCAGTTCAGCTAACGTACTCTCTCAGTTTTACTATCAGAGATCAGATGTGACCAGCAAAACATTGAGAGTCAGGGGGGGAAAAAATGACTTTCCATAGGAGAGGTAGTGACTTACTATGATATCAGAATAGAGGTTTTGTAATTGTTTGAGGATACAGGATATTATCATGAGCATTTTCTATGTGTCCAGGACTCACCCGGACCAGGCGTAGGTGGCCAGACCAAACCAGGGAGAGTCAGAGGAGGCTGTCGTCTTTGGAACCACAATCACCTCCTTTCCTCCCTCATAGCACGCCTGAGGAGCAGAGCACAGCGACTCAGACAGAGCCGTATGTGTGTGTGTGTGTGTGTGTGTGTGTGTGTGACTGTCTGTGTTCCTACTTTACAGGTGTAGATGCGGTTGTCGTATTGAGCAGAGTAGCGACAGCGGTGTTTAGCCTCGTGGGCCACCTCCTCCTTCAGATGGTTCATACTGTTCACACAGCCAGACCTGACAGGAAGAGGGTTAGTTCACAGTGTTTAATTACTATGTTATTACTGTGCTGTTCACACAGAGAGAGACTCCTTCCTACAGCTGAGGGATAACTGAACACTGAGACAGAGAGAGACTCCTTCCTACAGCTGAGGGATAACTGAACACTGAGACAGAGAGACTCCTTCCTACAGCTGAGGGATAACTGAACACTGAGACAGAGAGAGACTCCTTCCTACAGCTGAGGGATAACTGAACACTGAGACAGAGAGACTCCTTCCTACAGCTGAGGGATAACTGAACACTGAGACAGAGAGAGACTCCTTCCTACAGCTGAGGGATAACTGAACACTGAGACAGAGAGAGACTCCTTCCTACAGCTGAGGGATAACTGAACACTGAGACAGAGAGAGACTCCTTCCTACAGCTGAGGGATAACTGAACACTGAGACAGGGAGAGACTCCTTCCTACAGCTGAGGGATAACTGAACACTGAGACAGGGAGAGACTCCTTCCTACAGCTGAGGGATAACTGAACACTGAGACAGAGAGACTCCTTCCTACAGCTGAGGGATAACTGAACACTGAGACAGAGAGACTCCTTCCTACAGCTGAGGGATAACTGAACACTGAGACAGGGAGACTCCTTCCTACAGCTGAGGGATAACTGAACACTGAGACAGGGAGAGACTCCTTCCTACAGCTGAGGGATAACTGAACACTGAGACAGGGAGAGACTCCTTCCTACAGCTGAGGATAACTGAACACTGAGACAGGGAGAGACTCCTTCCCTACAGCTGAGGATAACTGAACACTGAGACAGGGAGAGACTCCTTCCTACAGCTGAGGATAACTGAACACTGAGACAGAGAGACTCCTTCCCTACAGCTGAGGATAACTGAACACTGAGACAGGAGACTCCTTCCTACAGCTGAGGATAACTGAACACTGAGACAGGGAGAGACTCCTTCCTACAGCTGAGGGATAACTGAACACTGAGACAGAGAGACTCCTTCCTACAGCTGAGGGATAACTGAACACTGAGACAGGAGACTCCTTCCTACAGCTGAGGATAACTGAACACTGAGACAGGGAGAGACTCCTTCCCTACAGCTGAGGGATAACTGAACACTGAGACAGGAGACTCCTTCCCTACAGCTGAGGGATAACTGAACACTGAGACAGGGAGACTCCTTCCTACAGCTGAGGGATAACTGAACACTGAGACAGAGAGACTCCTTCCTACAGCTGAGGGATAACTGAACACTGAGACAGGGAGACTCCTTCCTACAGCTGAGGGATAACTGAACACTGAGACAGGGAGAGACTCCTTCCTACAGCTGAGGGATAACTGAACACTGAGACAGGGAGAGACTCCTTCCTACAGCTGAGGGATAACTGAACACTGAGACAGGAGAGACTCCTTCCTACAGCTGAGGGATAACTGAACACTGAGACAGGAGAGACTCCTTCCTACAGCTGAGGATAACTGAACACTGAGACAGGAGACTCCTTCCCTACAGCTGAGGGATAACTGAACACTGAGACAGGGAGACTCCTTCCTACAGCTGAGGATAACTGAACACTGAGACAGGAGACTCCTTCCTACAGCTGAGGATAACTGAACACTGAGACAGGGAGACTCCTTCCTACAGCTGAGGATAACTGAACACTGAGACAGGAGAGACTCCTTCCTACAGCTGAGGGATAACTGAACACTGAGACAGGGAGACTCCTTCCTACAGCTGAGGGATAACTGAACACTGAGACAGGGAGACTCCTTCCTACAGCTGAGGGATAACTGAACACTGAGACAGGGAGACTCACCCACAGCTGAGACAGATACTGGAGCAGGTGAAGTACTCATCAGGGAAGAAAGAGTTACTGGCCAGGTGCTCTTCTGGGATATCCCCGCTGAAACGCTCACTCAGGGCCTATGGATAGATAGAGGGAGAGAGACAGCGCTTTGTCACAGGTGTTGGTTTAAAACAGCTGCTGAAATGGTCATCAATTATTTACAAAACGTTCACACACACACACACACACACACACACACACACACAACTGCACACAGGCTGGCATTTATTGTCATGAAAGTCGTTCTGGAGGCAGCTCTAGCTGGCACAGCTGGCACAGCCACAAAGTCAAAACATCTGATTTTAAACCTAACCTTAACCAAATTGCCAACCCTAATGAAGCATTTCCCAAACTCAGAACCCCCAGCACTACACAGCTGATTCACGTTATCAGCTTGATGACTAGTTGATTATTTGAATCAGCTGTGTAGTAATTGTGACTTTGCAGCTGGCCCATCTAGTGAAAGATCTCTCAGTGCTGCCTCCAGGACAAGATTTGTGACAATAAATATCAACCTGCACACACTTACATTCCATTTTTATTAATTTAGCAGACGCTCTTATCCAGAGCAACTTACAGTGCATTCATCTTAAAAAAGCTAGGTGGGACACACACACACACACACCAACCTGCAGGGCTCTGTATATGACGTTTGCGGAGCGTGGTGAGCGGGTGGTGTTGTTATCTAGCTGTTGCTCCAGACTACGCAGCAGACCACTGAAGTCTGTCGGGGGGTTGTAGGTTCGAGTTCCACGGTACTGGATGGAGCTGAAGGCCTCGGGAAAAAGACCCAGCTTCCTGAAACGCTCCTGAAGCAGACGCTCTGCAGACTCTGATGGGTTGTCTGGACGGAGAGACGGAGAGATATAGGAGGAGAGGGAGAGAGGGGTTGAGGAGATAGAGAGATATATATATATATAGAGAGGAGAGGGAGAGAGGGGGAGAGAGAAAGAGAGATATAGAGGAGAGGGAGAGAGAGAAAGAGAGATAGAGGAAGGAAAGAGGGGGGGAGAAATATAGAGGAGAGGGACAGAGGGGTGGAGGAGAGGAGAGAGGGGGGTGGAGGAGAGAGGGAGAGATATAGAGGAGAAGGAGAGAGAGAGAGGGGTGGAGGAGAGAGGGAGAGAGAGAGGGAGAGAGAGGGGTGGAGGAGAGAGAGAGATATATAGAGGAGAGGGAGAGAGAGAGAGGGGTGGAGGAGAGAGAGAGAGAGAGAGAGAGAGAGGGAGAGAGAGGGGTGGAGGAGAGAGGGGTGGAGGAGAGAGAGAGAGAGAGAGAGGGGTGGAGGAGAGAGGGAGAGAGAGAGAGGGGTGGAGGAGAGAGGGAGATATATAGAGGAGAGGGAGAGATAGGGGTGGAGGAGAGAGAGAGATATATAGAGGAGAGGGAGAGATAGGGGTGGAGGAGAGAGAGAGATATATAGAGGAGAGGGAGAGAGAGATAAGGGTGGAGGAGAGAGAGAGATATATAGAGGAGAGGGAGAGAGAGAGAGGGGTGGAGGAGAGAGGGGTGGAGAGAGAGAGAGGGAGAGAGAGGGGTGGAGGAGAGAGGGAGAGAGAGAGGGTGGAGGAGGTGGAGAGAGAGGAGAGAGAGGGTGGAGGAGAGAGGGAGAGAGAGGGGTGGAGGAGAGAGAGGGAGAGAGAGAGGGGTGGAGGAGAGAGGGAGAGAGAGAGAGGGGTGGAGGAGAGAGGGAGAGAGAGAGGGTGGAGGAGAGAGGGAGAGAGAGGGTGGAGGAGAGAGGGAGAGAGAGAGGGTGGAGGAGAGAGAGAGGGAGAGAGAGGGGTGGAGGAGAGAGGGAGAGAGAGAGGGGTGGAGGAGAGAGAGGGAGAGAGAGGGGTGGAGGAGAGAGAGGGAGAGAGAGGGGGTGGAGGAGAGAGGGAGAGAGAGGGGTGGAGGAGAGAGGGAGAGAGAGAGAGAGGCGGAGGAGAGAGGAGAGAGAGAGGGGGGGAGGAGAGAGAGAGAGAGAGAGAGGGGTGGAGGAGAGAGAGAGAGAGAGGTGGAGGAGAGAGAGAGGGAGAGAGAGGGGTGGAGGAGAGAGGGGAGAGAGAGGGGTGGAGGAGAGAGGGAGAGAGAGAGAGGGGTGGAGGAGAGAGGGAGAGAGAGAGGGGTGGAGGAGAGAGGGAGAGAGAGGGGTGGAGGAGAGAGAGGGAGAGAGAGGGGGTGGAGGAGAGAGGGAGAGAGAGGGGTGGAGGAGAGAGAGGAGAGAGAGAGGGTGGAGGAGAGGAGAGAGGGAGAGAGAGGGTGGAGGAGAGAGGGAGAGAGAGAGGGGTGGAGGAGAGAGAGAGAGAGAGAGAGGGGTGGAGGAGAGAGGGAGAGAGAGAGGGTGGAGGAGAGAGGGAGAGAGAGGGGTGGAGGAGAGAGGGAGAGAGAGGGGTGGAGGAGAGAGGGAGAGAGAGAGGGGTGGAGGAGAGAGGGAGAGAGAGGGGTGGAGGAGAGAGAGGGAGAGAGAGGGGTGGAGGAGAGAGGGAGAGAGAGGGGTGGAGGAGAAAGGGAGAGAGAGGGGTGGAGGAGAGAGGGAGAGAGAGAGGGGTGGAGGAGAAAGGGAGTTAGAGGGGTGGAGGAGAGGGAGAGAGGGGGGTGGAGGAGAGAGAGAGATATAGAGGAGAGGGAGAGATAGGGGTGGAGGAGAGAGAGAGATATATAGAGGAGAGGGAGAGAGAGAGGGGTGGAGGAGAGGGAGAGAGAGAGGGGTGGAGGAGAGAGGGAGAGGGTGGTGGAGGAGAGAGGGAGAGAGAGGGGTGGAGGAGAGGGAGAGAGAGGTGGAGGAGAGAGGGAGAGAGGGGTGGAGGAGAGAGGGAGAGAGAGGGGTGGAGGAGAGAGGGAGAGAGAGAGGGGTGGAGGAGAGAGGGAGAGAGAGAGAGGGGTGGAGGAGAGAGGGAGAGAGAGGGGTGGAGGAGAGAGGGAGAGAGAGGGGTGGAGGAGAAAGGGAGAGAGAGGGGTGGAGGAGAGAGAGAGAGAGAGGGGTGGAGGAGAGAGGGAGAGAGAGGGGTGGAGGAGAGAGGGAGAGAGAGAGGGGTGGAGGAGAGAGAGAGAGAGAGGGGTGGAGGAGAGAGGGAGAGAGAGGGGTGGAGGAGAGGGAGAGAGAGAGGGGTGGAGGAGAGAGGGAGAGAGAGGGGTGGAGGAGAGAGGGAGAGAGAGGGGTGGAGGAGAGAGAGAGAGGGGTGGAGGAGAAAGGGAGAGAGAGGGGTGGAGGAGAGAGAGAGATATAGAGGAGAGGGAGAGATAGGGGTGGAGGAGAGAGAGAGAGATATAGAGGAGAAGGAGAGAGAGAGAGAAGGGTGGAGGAGAGAGAGAAGAGGGAGAGACATTAGGTATAGGTGACTACCAGAATGACAAGTTATTTCCACTTTCTAAAATGAAAACTGAATTGAGGCCAATCCTGCTACAGCCTATATCTCTGTCTCAGCACCTAACCCCGTCCTCCTGAATCAAACTTCATTTATAAAGCACATTACTTACAGGGGATGCATTTCAAGGTGCTTAACTATTAAAATAATACAAGGTGAGAAAGATAAAACACAAAACCTTTTCTAAATGAAAGATGAAAACAGTAAAACAGTAAAACAATAATAAAATAGATAATAATATAGAGAGTATAGATAGTATAGATAGGTATAGATAGTATAGATAGACATAGATAGGTATAGATAGACATAGATAGTATAGATAGATAGTATAGATAGGTATAGATAATATATAGTATAGTATAGATATAGATAGATATGGATAGTATAGATAGTATAGATAGATCTAGTATAGATGGTATAGATAGTATAGATATATCTAGTATAGATATAGATGGTATAGATAGATCTAGTATAGATGGTATAGATAGTATAGATAGATCTAGTATAGATCGTATAGATAGTATAGATATATCTAGTATAGATATAGATGGTATAGATAGTATAGATAGATCTAGTATAGATGGTATAGATAGTATAGATATATCTAGTATAGATATAGATGGTATAGATGGTATAGATATATCTAGTATAGATGGTATAGATAAATATAGATAGTATAGTATTAATAAAATCACCCTATCTATACTAAGTAAAAGCATGGCTAAAAAGGTGTCTTAAGATCTTTCTTTAAAATCTTTACAGTTTCTGAGGCCCTCAGATCCTCCGGCAGGCTGTTCCAAAGGCCAGGACCGTAGTGGCTGAAGACAGTCTCACCAGGCCAGGACCATAGTGGCAGAAGACAGCCTCACCAGGCCAGGACCATAGTGGCAGAAGACAGCCTCACCAGGCCAGGACCGTAGTGGCTGAAGACAGCCTCACCAGGCCAGGACCGTAGTGGCTGAAGACAGCCTCACCAGGCCAGGACCGTAGTGGCTGAAGACAGCCTCACCAGGCCAGGGCCATAGTGGCTGAAGACAGCCTCACCAGGCCAGGACCGTAGTGGCTGAAGACAGCCTCACCAGGCCAGGACCGTAGTGGCAGAAGACAGCCTCGCCAGAGCCATAGTGGCTGACGACAGCCTCGCCAGAGCCATAGTGGCTGACGACAGCCTCGCCAGAGCCATAGTGGCTGACGACAGCCTCACCAGGCCAGGACCGTAGTGGCTGACGACAGCCTCACCAGGCCAGGACCGTAGTGGCTGACGACAGCCTCACCAGGCCAGGACCGTAGTGGCTGAAGACAGTCTCACCAGGCCAGGACCATAGTAGCTGAAGACAGCCTCACCAGGCCAGGACCGTAGGGTCTGAAGGCAGCCTCACCAAATGTTTTGGTTCTGACCGATGGAACAACAAACTCCTAACTATCGACACTGAACAAAAAAAATTATGCAGCATGTGAAGTGTTGGTCCCATGTTTCATGAGCTGAAATAAAAGATCCCAGAAATGTTCCATACAAACAAAAAGCTTATTTCTCAGATTTTGTGCACAAATGTGTTTACATCCCTGTTAGTAAGGATGTCTCCTTTGCCAAGATAATCCATCAACCTGACACTTGTGGCATATCAAGAAGCTGATTAAACAGCATGATCATTACACAGGTGCACCTTGTGCTGGGGACAATAAAAAGGCCACTCTAAAATGTGCAGTTGTGTCACACAACACAATGCCACAGATGTCTCAAGTTTTGAGGGAGCGTGCAATTGGCATGCTGACTGCAGGAATGTCGACCAGAGCTGTTGCCAGAGAATGTAATGTACATTTTTCAACCATACCAACGTCGTTTTAGAGAATTTAGCAGAATGTCCAACCGGCCTCACAACTGCAGACCACGTGTACGGCATCGTGTGGGTGAGCGGTTTGCTGATGTCAACGTTGTGAACAGAGTGCCCCCATGGTGGCGGTGGGGTTATGGTGTGGGCAGGCATAAGCTACGGACAACGAACAACAATAACATTTTATCAATGGCAATTTGAATGCAGAGATACCGTGACGAGATCCAGAGACTCATTGTCGTGCCATTCATCTGCCACCATCACCTCATGTTTCTGCATGATAATGCATGTCGATCTGTACATAATTCCTGGAAACTGAAAATGTCACAGTTTTTCCATGGCCTGCATACTCATGACATGTCACCCATTGAGCATGTTTGGTATGCTCTGGATCGACGAGTACGATGCTCTGTATCGACGTGTTCCAGCTCCCCGCCAATATCCAGCAACTTCACACAGCCATTGAAGAGCAGTGGGACAACATTCCACAGGACACAATCAACAGCCTGATCAACTCTATGTGAAGGAGATGTTGTCGCGCTGCATGGGGTAAATGGTGGTCACACCAGATACTGACTGGTTCTCTGATACACGCCACTACTTTTTCTTTAAGGTGCCTGTGACCAACAGATGCATATCTGTATTCCCAGTCATGTGAAAAACATAGATTAGGGCCTATTGAATTCATTTCAATTGACTGATTTCATTACATGAACTGTAACTCAGAAAAACCTTTGAAATTGTTGCGTTTATACTTTTGCTAAGTATAAAAAGGCCAGTGCCAGAGGACAGGGCACATATCTTTAAAGTGAGATGTATTCACGTGCAAGGCCACGTAGTGCATTAAAGTCAATAAAACCATTATTAGATAAAAATGTGTAAAACTAACAGGTAACCAAATGCAGGGATACCTACACCTGATCCCAGCATTTTGTCTCTCTACAGATGGCTCTTCTAACTTTACCTGATAACTGATATAGCCTGGTCCCAGATCCGTTTGTGCTCTGGACAACTCCATTACCGTCATTGGCATGAAAATGATTGACAATGAGTTGGCACGATAGCACAAACAGCCTGGCACACAGGCTAAATGCCAACCACAACCCCGTACCTGAGCCCAGTAGCTTGGTGTGGAC
This sequence comes from Brachymystax lenok tsinlingensis, assembly GCA_030435695.1. Taxonomy (NCBI): domain Eukaryota; kingdom Metazoa; phylum Chordata; class Actinopteri; order Salmoniformes; family Salmonidae; genus Brachymystax; species Brachymystax lenok. The sequence goes on from CM059796.1 coordinate 33,709,033, forward strand.
GGTCCCATGTAAGTGGGAGAATGTTCTAATAGGTTATACTGAACTGTTTTCACAAGAGTCAAGTGTTAGGTTTTCATCCACTAGTACCTTAACAGCTTAATAAGCCTGGCAATGCCAACCCTGTACCTGAGCCCAGTAGCTTGGTGTGGACGGTCTCATGGAAGATAATAACAGCTGGTCCCAGAGTGGACAGAGGGACATCCAGGCCACATCGGGCAGTAGTGGCCTTCAGCTCCCTGGTGAAGTGCTTCAGATAGGCGTCCGACGCGTCGCCTAGGAACTTGAACAGGTCGTCGTGGAGACGGTCGGCGTGGGTACGGTAGATGACGAGGTCAGAGACGGCTAGGACTTTGAGGAGCAGCCGGGTGCGCTGGCCCTGATTGGACCCTGGGTGGCCAATAGAAAGGAAGAGGACGGGTTAGTAGATGCCTGCTGACTGGTTACTGCTCCCACCGGTATCTTGATTTGATAGCAGCTCTTTGATTAAATCGGCTATTGCGTGAATAAAAATGTCATAGCAGCTGACATTTAGCAACATTCTTGTCATTGCCCCTCTCTCCTCCTCACCTGCCCCCAGCAGTCCCTCTGTGTCGATCACCACCACCCTGTGGATGGGGTCCATGGCAGCCCAGACCCCCACGGTGCATGACTCCTGAGTGGGGGACGTCTGGAACACCTCCCGCCCCAGGAAGAAGGTATGGTTCAGGGTGTGGGACTTCCCCTCGCCTGTGTTCCCGAAGATAGACACAACCTTGAGGAGTTCCTCAGGCCTACATTCAAGCCGGCTCACAAAGTCTTCCTCATCCTTCAACTACAAGGGGAAAGACAACGGAGCCTGAGGTGAGCTAGTTTAATTACCAACCGTAGTAGTAGAGCACAGCGTACCAAATGGTGCACTATTTCTGATTTAGTGACCTACTTTTGACCAGTAGTCATATTGTCAAAAGTAGTGCACTAACCATCGGTCTCCGGTCAAAAAGTACTGCACTTTATAGGCAATATGGTGCTATTTGGTATGCAGTCTAGGTATTGTTAACCTGTATTTGCTTAGACTGCCTGCAGTCCGGGTCGAAGGATCAATATTTTGGATATTTCTCCTTGGCCTTCCGTACAGGAAGCCTGTCCATTGTAGACTGGCTTCCAGGTGTAAAAAGTCCCTAGGGGTTAGTGGCTAAAGATACATAGTTTCTATGGGGGTTGTTTCAAGACCTGGATCATAATATGTCTACATCCCAAATGGAACACTAATCTATAGTAGGTCCTATTCAAAAGTAGTGCCCTATATAGGGAATAGGGTGCCCATACACTATAGTGGGTCCTGGTCAAAAGTAGTGCCCTATATAGGGAATAGGGTGCCCATACCCTATAGTGGGTCCTGGTCAAAAGTAGTGCCCTATATAGGGAATAGGGTGCCCATACCCTATAGTGGGTCCTGGTCAAAAGTAGTGCCCTATATAGGGAATAGGGTGCCCATACCCTATAGTGGGTCCTGGTCAAAAGTAGTGCCCTAATATAGGGAATAGGGAGCCATTTGAGATACACTCCAGGTCCTAAGGCTATCACTCACCTGCATCTCCTCCTTCTCATCCACCAGTAAGAAGCTGCACACCTTCTCCAGTTTTGCCTTGAGAGCCTCCATCTCCCCTCCATCCCCAGCCTCCAGGCTACTATCCTGGACTTGACCCGGAGGAGGGTAGGAGGTGACGGGGTGCTTCCTCTTGTTTACCCCGCTATGGGTCCGCTTCTGGCAATCCAGACACAGGTTGATTTTACAGCCCTGGCAACGCACCACCGCCCTCAGCCTGCCCCCGTTCACCCCACACCCGCTGCTGTCGCCCTTACAAGAGTCACAGAACGGAACGTGTCCCGGGGCGATGCGGACCCGGTCGTGGTTCCTCATGCGTTCCTGACGATGGAGCTCGAACTCGCAGCGGACGCACTGCAGGCTGCCGCACTCGTCGCATTCAAAGGCGGCCTCGTCCGAGCCACCGCAGGCGTAGCTCTCCTGACACACCGGGATGGTGTTCATCCCTTTATCTACCGACGGACCTTGGCCACTCATAATGATCACTTCAGTACGCTACTGCTAACAAGTGCACCTTTCTGCCGATAACCGGTGCCCTGGATGAGTCTAAAACTGCACTGCGAAACCAGACTGCTGGGAGATATGTTTATGGCTATATTCTATAGTGTTAAATATTTAAAATGTATTCTTCTCTAGCGCATGATGTGTGTGTTTTATTTTTTTCTTCTGGTAGTGGTGTCTCTTCTATACTCCCCAAAACACGTAGCAGCACATCGACATTTAATATGAACTGGTGATAGGTCACTTTGACAAAGCCATTTGTCATCAAAGTGCTCTACAGAGGTGCCTGTCCGTCAGCAAAACAGTCACAACGACGACGACTTCTTACATACATGTCCAGACATGCAGATAGCTTACAAGCCCCCACATGCAAGTCATCGTTAGCTGTCAATCAGCAATAACATTGTTAATTATCTTGCTACTGCTAGTTAGCCTACTGTACGGTTAGCTGTTGTTGTTGTTGTTGTTGTTGGCTAAGCCAATTTGACAGCAGCAATAGACAATGGTGACTGTGTAAACAAAAAAAAATTAACATCAACAAATCCGCTTTATAACAATAATACGACACTTGCGTATTTTTCAGTTACTCTACATCAACTCAAACCATCAAACAAGACGATCGCTTCGTCAAAATACCCCCAGAGAAGATGGACCTGGTGGCCGTGAGCAGCTCGACTGTTTTCCCCGGCGGACGACGGCTGTTTTTCGTCAACTAAACCGCTACTTCTACAGAGAAATACGCAATAATATGTTAATCAGACGACATGGCATGCGGTGACACTTATTCAGCAATAAAAGACGCCGTTATATTGGTACAGCTTGTGAAGATCATTTCGCTGCCTGATTTCATTAGACGTTGTTCCCAGTTTCATCAGCTGATCGGCTTGTTTTGATCCAGAGGTTAATAGTTAGACCGCGCATCGGCATTCTGGGAAATGTAGTACTGCTAGTAGAGATGTTGCTTTGAATCGCTTTAATCGATCAATAATATGACTACATTCCCCACTATGCAACTCAATGTTTGTAGGTTTTCTAATCGATTTTGTCCTAGGTTTGTGCAATAATCTATACTTAGTTAAAGGAAGTGCAAGTGAAATGTTTTTATCTACATTTCTCTCTATAAATATTTGTAGATACTTTTCCACACGCCAGGTTGCAGTAATAGAAGAAACCTTTAGGTCGGTCATCCAACTAAAATACGAGTCTCGAGAACGTAAGTCCTTACTTAGAGTTACCTAATGTTATTATTTACTCCGATGCCTTAGTACAACTTGTATAATATTTTTTATAATCCATCTACCTGAACAAAGTGTTTTCTGTAACCATGTCCTTACTTAATAACTTTCAGGATTTCTTATTTAAACAATCTATTTAGAAATAGTTTTTCATTTATGCCTTAGATGCTCTTTAAAAAAATAAAATATTGTATATATTCTATTTGAAGAGTTAATAGTGTTTATTATCATGTAATAAATTGTTACCATCACTAGCTGCTATTCTTTCCATCGCCTTTAGAGGACAGGACCCACCACCTTTGGCTCAAACAGAACCACTTCCACCTCTCACACAGGCCTATGATTGTCCTTATCTGGCCAAGATGCAAAGCTGGAAGTTCTACACTTTTATTTCTTAAAATCTGATTTTAAATTGAACCCTAACCTTAACCAAATTGCTTACCTTATGCCTAACACTAACCTTAAATGAAGACTGTAAAGGCTATTTTTGATTTCCATTCTATTTTTTGCCTTTGTATCTTGGCCACATAGTGGGAACCTAGGCCTACAGCCACAGCATCTTGGCCACATAGTGGGAACCTAGGCCTACAGCCACAGCATCTTGGCCACATAGTGGGAACCTAGGCCTACAGCCACAGTATGCAGATGGTTTAGAAAAGGAAATACGGAATTATAAGGTCTGAACCCAGCTGATCCAGATAGACACTATGTCATATGATCTAGATTGACACTATGTCATATGATCTAGATTGACACTATGTCATATGATCTAGATTGACACTATGTCATATGATCTAGATTGACACTATGTCATATGATCTAGATAGACACTATGTCATATGATCTAGATTGACACTATGTCATATGATCCAGATAGACACTATGTCATATGATCTAGATTGACACTATGTCATATGATCCAGATAGACACTATGTCATATGATCTAGATTGACACTATGTCATATGATCTAGATTGACACTATGTCATATGATCTAGATAGACACTATGTCATATGATCTAGATAGACACTATGTCATATGATCTAGATAGACACTATGTCATATGATCTAGATTGACACTATGTCATATGATCTAGATAGCCAGCTGATCCAGATAGACACTGTGTCATATGATCCAGAAAGCCATCTGATCCAGATAGACACTGTGCCATATGATCCAGATAGCCAGCTGATCCAGATAGCCACTGTCTCATATGATCCAGAAAGCCATATGATCCAGATAGCCAGCTGATCCAGATAGCCATATGATCCAGATAGCCAGCTGATCCAGATAGACACTGTGTCATATGATCCAGATAGCCAGCTGATCCAGATAGCCAGCTGATCCAGGTAGACACTGTGTCATATGATCCAGATAGCCAGCTGATCCAGATAGCCAGCTGATCCAGATAGACACTGTGTCATATGATCCAGATAGCCAGCTGATCCAGATAGCCAGCTGATCCAGGTAGACACTGTGTCATATGATCCAGATAGCCAGCTGATCCCGATAGACACTGTGTCATATGATCCAGATAGCCAGCTGATCCAGATAGCCAGCTGATCCAGATAGACTCTGTGTCATATGATCCAGATAGCCAGCTGATCCAGATAGCCAGCTGATCCAGGTAGACACTGTGCCATATGATCCAGATAGCCAGCTGATCCAGATAGACACTGTGCCATATGATCCAGATAGCCAGCTGATCCAGATAGCCAGCTGATCCAGGTAGACACTGTGCCATATGATCCAGATAGCCAGCTGATCCAGATAGACACTGTGCCATATGATCCAGATAGCCAGCTGATCCAGATAGACACTGTGCCATATGATCCAGATAGCCAGCTGACCCAGATAGACACTGTGCCATATGATCCAGATAGCCAGCTGACCCAGATAGCCAGCTGATCCAGATAGCCAGCTGATCCAGATAGACTCTGTGTCATATGATCCAGATAGCCAGCTGACCCAGATAGCCAGCTGATCCAGATAGCCAGCTGTTCCAGGTAGACACTAGTGGGTCAGTCAGTGCAGCACTTTATTTTATTACACAAAATGTTTTCTGTTCAAACTGTAAGTGTGTTAGTTTGCATAGTACAGTACTCAGCATACGTCCTGTGCTATCTCCCTGCACTCGCCCTGAAGAGCGTGTCACCAGTCCGGTGCAACCTGTGCCGGCTCCACGCACCAGGCATCCAGTGCGCCTTCCTAGCCCGGTACGTCCTGTGCCATCTCCCCGCACTCGCCCTGAAGAGCGTGTCACCAGTCCAGTGCAACCTGTGCCGGCCAGGCCTCCATTGCTTCTTCCCAGCCCGGTGCCAGGGCCGGAGCCCTCATCTGCGCCGGTGCCCAGTCCAGGCATGGCGTCCACTCCTGCTGTCCTGCCACTAGGCCGGAGCCTTCATCTGCGCCGGTGCCCAGTCCAGGCACGGCGTTCAGCCCGGCTCCATGGCCAGATCCGCGGTCTGGGCGGGTGCTACGTCCCGCACCGGATCCGCCACCAACACTAGTGGCCCACCCGAACCCTCCCCAATCTAGTTTCAGGTTTTGCGGCCGGAGTCTGCACCTTTTGGGGGGGTGGGGTACTGTCACGTCCTGGCCATAGAGAGCCCTCTGGGTTCTCTATGGTGATTCAGGTCAGGACGTGACTAGGGGGGGTTTGTCTAGTTGTTCTATTTCTTTGTTTGGGTTATGTATGGTTCCCAATTAGAGGCAGCTGTTATTCGTTACTTCTAATTAGGGATCATACTTAGTGTGTTCTGTTTCTCACCTGCGTTGTTGGATATTGTTTTTGGTTAGTGCGTGTGAGCACTACGTTTGTCCATCCGTTGCGTCTTTGTTATTTTTGTTTCATGTTTCACTATTAAATATGTGGAACTCAATGCACGCTGCGCCTTGGTCGTTATTTTGAAGAGGATCGTAATTGAATATAGCCTTTGAATATAGCCTTTGTAATTGAATATATCCTTTGTAATTGAATATATCCTTTGTAATTGAATATATCCTTTGTAATTGAATATATCCTTTGTAATTGAATATAGCCTTTGTAAATGAATATAGCCTTTGTAATTGAATCTAGCCTTTAATTTAATCTAGCCTTTCAAATTGAATATATCCTTTATAATTGAATATAGCCTTTGTAAATTAATATAGCCTTTGTAATTGAATCTAGCCTTTCAAATTGAATATATCCTTTGTAATTGAATATAGCCTTTGTAAATGAATATAGCCTTTAATTTAATCTAGCCTTTCAAATTGAATATATCCTTTATAATTGAATCTAGCCTTTGTAATTGAATCTAGCTTTTGTAATTACATTTTTGTAATTGAATCTAGCCTTTGTAATTGAATCTAGCCTTTGTAATTGAATCTAGCCTTTGTAATTTAATCTAGCCTTTGTAATAAGACAGTTGGGACAAAGCTACATTGTTACGTGTATCATAACAGTATCCTAATAGACAGTTGGGACAAAGCTACACTGATGCATGTATCATAACAACGTCCCAAATAGGACCCTATGCGCTATACAGTGTACTACTGAAGTTGTGCACTAAACGGAATAGGAGGCTGTCTGATATTGACTGTAGACAAGCAGCAGGATGTCTGATATTGACTGTAGACAAGCAGCAGGATGTCTGATATTGACTGTAGACAAGCAGCAGGATGTCTGATATTGACTGTAGACAAACAGCAGGATGTCTGATATTGACTGTAGACAAGCAGCAGGATGTCTGATATTGACTGTAGACAAGCAGCAAGATGTCTGATATTGACTGTAGACAAGCAGCAGGATGTCTGATATTGACTGTAGACAAGCAGCAGGATGTCATATTGACTGTAGACAAGCAGCAGGATGTCTGATATTGACTGTAGACAAGCAGCAGGATGTCTGATATTGACTGTAGACAAGCAGCAGGATGTCTGATATTGACTGTAGACAAGCAGCAGGATGTCTGATATTGACTGTAGACAAGCAGCAGGATGTCTGATATTGACTGTAGAGAAGCAGCAGGATGTCTGATACTGACTGTAGACAAGCAGCAGGATGTCTGATATTGACTGTAGACAAGCAGCAGGATGTCTGATATTGACTGTAGACAAGCAGCAGGATGTCTGATATTGACTGTAGACAAGCAGCAGGATGTCTGATATTGACTGTAGACAAGCAGCAGGATGTCTGATATTGACTGTAGAGAAGCAGCAGGATGTCTGATACTGACTGTAGACAAGCAGCAGGATGTCTGATATTGACTGTAGACAAGCAGCAGGATGTCTGATATTGACTGTAGACAAGCAGCAGGATGTCTGATATTGACTGTAGACAAGCAGCAGGATGTCTGATATTGACTGTAGAGAAGCAGCAGGATGTCTGATATTGACTGTAGACAAGCAGCAGGATGTCTGATACTGACTGTAGAGAAGCAGCAGGATGTCTGATACTGACTGTAGAGAAGCAGCAGGATGTCTGATATTGACTGTAGACAAGCAGTAGGATGTCATATATTGACTGTAGACAAGCAGCAGGAAGTCTGATACTGACTGTAGAGAAGCAGGAGGATGTCTGATATTGACTGTAGACAAGCAGCAGGATGTCTGATACTGACTGTAGACAAGCAGCAGGATGTCTGATATTGACTGTAGACAAGCAGCAGGATGTCTGATATTGACTGTAGACAAGCAGCAGGATGTCATATATTGACTGTAGACAAGCAGCAGGATGTCTGATATTGACTGTAGACAAGCAGCAGGATGTCTGATATTGACTGTAGACAAGCAGCAGGATGTCTGATATTGACTGTAGACAAGCAGCAGGATGTCTGATATTGACTGTAGACAAGCAGCAGGATGTCTGATATTGACTGTAGACAAGCAGCAGGATGTCTGATATTGACTGTAGACAAGCAGCAGGATGTCTGATACTGACTTTAGACAAGCAGCAGGATGTCTGATATTGACTGTAGACAAGCAGCAGGATGTCTGATATTGACTGTAGAGAAGCAGCAGGATGTCTGATATTGACTGTAGAGAAGCAGCAGGATGTCTGATATTGACTGTAGACAAGCAGCAGGATGTCTGATACTGACTGTAGACAAGCAGCAGGATGTCTGATACTGACTGTAGAGAAGCAGCAGGATGTCTGATATTGACTGTAGACAAGCAGTAGGATGTCATATATTGACTGTAGACAAGCAGCAGGAAGTCTGATACTGACTGTAGAGAAGCAGGAGGATGTCTGATATTGACTGTAGACAAGCAGCAGGATGTCTGATATTGACTGTAGACAAGCAGCAGGATGTCTGATATTGACTGTAGACAAGCAGCAGGATGTCTGATATTGACTGTAGACAAGCAGCAGGATGTCTTATATTGACTGTAGACAAGCAGCAGGATGTCTGATATTGACTGTAGACAAGCAGCAGGATGTCTGATACTGACTGTAGAGAAGCAGCAGGATGTCTGATATTGACTGTAGAGAAGCAGCAGGATGTCTGATATTGACTGTAGACAAGCAGCAGGAAGTCTGATACTGACTGTAGAGAAGCAGCAGGATGTCTGATACTGACTGTAGAGAAGCAGCAGGATGTCTGATATTGACTGTAGACAAGCAGTAGGATGTCATATATTGACTGTAGACAAGCAGCAGGATGTCTGATATTGACTGTAGAGAAGCAGCAGGATGTCTGATATTGACTGTAGAGAAGCAGCAGGATGTCTGATATTGACTGTAGACAAGCAGCAGGATGTCTGATATTGACTGTAGACAAGCAGCAGGATGTCTGCTATTGACTGTAGACAAGCAGCAGGATGTCTGATATTGACTGTAGAGAAGCAGGAGGATGTCTGATATTGACTGTAGACAAGCAGCAGGATGTCTGATACTGACTGTAGACAAGCAGCAGGATGTCTGATATTGACTGTAGACAAGCAGCAGGATGTCTGATACTGACTGTAGACAAGCAGCAGGATGTCTGATACTGACTGTAGACAAGCAGCAGGATGTCTGATATTGACTGTAGACAAGCAGCAGGATGTCTGATACTGACTGTAGACAAGCAGCAGGATGTCTGATATTGACTGTAGACAAGCAGCAGGATGTCTGATATTGACTGTAGACAAGCAGCAGGATGTCTGATATTGACTGTAGACAAGCAGCAGGATGTCTGATATTGACTGTAGACAGTCAGCAGGTTGTAAAGAAAGAGGAGAGTTGTACAAGTGAATACATTCAACTGAAATGTGTCTTCCACATTTAACCCAACCCCTCTGAATCAGAGCGGTGTGGGTGGCAGCCATCATCAACTTCCACGTCTTCTGCACCCTTTCGGTTACTGACCCAACGCTCTAACCACTAGGCTACAGCAACAGACTGTAGAGAAGCAGCAGGCTGTGGAGAAGCAGCAGGCTGTAGAGAAGCTGCAGAGAGGAAGCAGGCTGTAGAGAAGCAGCAGGCTGTAGAGAAGCAGCAGAGAGGCAGCAGGCTGTAGAGAAGCAGCAGGCTGTAGAGAAGCAGCAGGCTGTAGAGAAGCAGCAGGCTGTAGAGAAGCAGTTGGCTGTAGAGAAGCAGCAAGCTGTAGAGAAACAGCATACAGGCAGCAGGCTGTAGAGAAGCAGCAGAGAGGCAGCAGGCTGTAGGGCAGCAGGCTGTAGGGCAGCAGGCTGTAGAGAAGCAGCGGGCTGTAGAGAAGCAGCGGGCTGTAGAGAAGCAGCAGAGAGGCAGCAGGCTGTAGAGAAGCAGCAGGCTGTAGAGAAGCAGCAGGCTGAAGAACAGCTCTGTGCCATTTAATGTTTTCAGTGTCAGTTGAGTGTAACTGAGAATGATATTATGCCTCATGCCTCTCCTCCTTTTCTCTCTCTTGCTCTCTCCTATGTAATTTCCTCCAAAGTCTATCTGTTCTGTTTGCTTTCATTCAAGCCTCTGAGGTGGTTAATCAGGTCTGTCTCTTCATTAAAGCCTCTGAGGTGGTTGATCAGGTCTGTCTCTTCATTCAAGCCTCTGAGGTGGTTGATCAGGTCTGTCTCTTCATTGAAGTGGGTTTTTCTCAGAGCTTTATTTCTGCTTCTTATGAGAATATTGTTTGGAATTATTCCTGTAGTTTTTAAAGGGAGCTTCTCCAACAGAACTGGAATGAACCATAACAACAATCCCCTGTAGCTCATCTGAGCAGGAATAGACCTGATACCAGAACACCACTTAGCCTGTAGGTCAAAGTTCACAAACCTCATTCACTTTCTCAACAGGGGCTTTCCCACCCTAGGCAGCTCCACCATTCTCTATTTTCCCCTCCATCTTGGAGACCATCTGAAGCCCCCCAGGCCTGTGAACCCTGACCCCCTCTACTTCCCTCTTACTTCTGCTGTGTTCCCCCACTGCTCCAGCCCTGTGAACCCTGTGCCTTCCTTTCTGCCCTGTGTTCCAGCCCTGCTCTCAGGGCGTCAAAACAAGCAGAAGGGTGTGAGTTTATATCAGTTCCGGTATAATCTTCCCCCTTCTTGGGAAAGACCCAGTCCCTCTACCAGCCCTCCCAGTCCCTCTACCAGCCCTCCCAGTCCCTCTACCAGCCCTCCCAGCCCCTCTACCAGCCCTCCCTGTCCCTCTACCAGCCCTCCCAGCCCCTCTACCAGCCCTCCCAGCCCCTCTACCAGCCCTCCCAGTCCCACTACCAGCCCTCCCAGCCCCTCTCCCAGCCCCTCTACCAGCCCTCCCAGGGCCTCTATCAGCCCTCCCAGCCCCTCTATCAGCCCTCCCAGCCCCTCTACCAGCCCTCCCAGCCCCTCTACCAGCCCTCCCAGCCCCTCTACCAGCCCTCCAAGCCCCTCTACCAGTCCCAACCCCTGCTTGGGAAAGGCCCTGTCCCTCTCCTCTGCTCTCCCAGCCCCTCTACCAGCCCTAACCCCCTGCTCGGGAAAGGCCCTGTCCCTCTCCTCTGCCCTCCCAGCCCCTCTACCAGCCCCTTCTGGTCCTGATTTACAACCAGAAGGTGTCTGTAGTTTACAGTGCCTGTCCAGAGGGCCTGAGGTGTGGGGAGGTGTTGGTCGGTCACTCCTCCTCTTCCCAACCTCCTCTCAGCAGAATAACACACCACCCATCCTCCTCTCAGCAGCATAACACACCACCCATCCTCCTCTCAGCAGAATAACACACCACCCATCCTCCTCTCAGCAGCATAACACACCACCCATCCTCCTCTCAGCAGAATAACACACCACCCAACCTCCTCTCAGCAGCATAACACACCACCCATCCTCCTCTCAGCAGAATAACACACCACCCATCCTCCTCTCAGCAGCATAACACACCACCCAACCTCCTCTCAGCAGAATAACACACCACCCATCCTCCTCTCAGCAGCATAACACACCACCCAACCTCCTCTCAGCAGAATAACACACCACCCATCCTCCTCTCAGCAGAATAACACACCACCCAACCTCCTCTCAGCAGAATAACACACCACCCATCCTCCTCTCAGCAGCATAACACACCACCCAACCTCCTCTCAGCAGAATAACACACCACCCATCCTCCTCTCAGCAGCATAACACACCACCCAACCTCCTCTCAGCAGAATAACACACCACCCATCCTCCTCTCAGCAGAATAACACACCACCCAACCTCCTCTCAGCAGAATAACACACCACCCATCCTCCTCTCAGCAGCATAACACACCACCCAACCTCCTCTCAGCAGAATAACACACCACCCATCCTCCTTCTCATCTCAGCTCTACTCATGGTGTATGACTGTATCAAATTGACTGTTTATGAAATCCACAGCTGTCAGATAAAAAATGCCTGAAGGGTTTTGGCATTCTTCCATAGGAGTTACTATCTGTTTTCCTATGGAGTCCCTTCAACAGACAGACAGACAGGTGGGTGGGTGGGTACTGTATGTGGTGGGCTGGAGCTGTGAGTGCCCCAGGGTTGGGGTAGAAAGGGACTCGGTAGGCTCAGTACTCCACTGGGCTGGGGAGTTTTCCCATAATTCCCCCCCTCACACACACACACGCACACACACGTCACAATCTGTAGGCACCCCCTCTCTGTGTGACATTTGCAGGTTTTGAATTAGACAGAGCAACAGAGTAACAACACAGTTGTGACTGGGTATGAACAGTGGTGACTGGGTATGAACAGGGTATGAACAGTGGTGACTGGGTATGAACAATGGTGACTGGGTATGAACAGTGGTGACTGGGTATGAACAGTGGTGACTGGGTATGAACAGGGTATGAACAGTGGTGACTGGGTATGAACAGGGTATGAACAGTGGTGACTGGGTATGAACAGGGTATGAACAGTGGTGACTGGGTATGAACAGGGTATGAACAGTTGTGACTGGGTATGAACAGGGTATGAACAATGGTGACAGGGTATGAACAGGGTATGAACAGTGGTGACTGGGTATGAACAGGGTATGAACAATGGTGACAGGGTATGAACAGTGGTGACAGGGTATGAACAGGGTATGAACAATGGTGACAGGGTATGAACAGTGGTGACTGGGTATGAACAGGGTATGAACAATGGTGACAGGGTATGAACAGTGGTGACAGGGTATGAACAGGGTATGAACAGTGGTGACTGGGTATGAACAGTGGTGACAGGGTATGACGGTATGAACAGTGGTGACTGGGTATGAACAGTGGTGACAGGTTATGAACAGGGTATGAACAGTGGTGACAGGGTATGAACAGTGGTGACAGGGTATGAACAGGGTATGAACAGTGGTGACAGGGTATGAACAGTGGTGACAGGGTATGAACAGTGGTGACAGGGCATGAACAGTGGTGACAGGGTATGAACAGGGTATGAGATCCACTCTGCTGTCACTTTACAAGGAGCAGGAATAAGGTCACAGTCACACAGAAACCTGCAACATACTGTTTTGTTTAGTTAGAGTGTGATAGAAACAAGTGTTGTCTCTCTCCCTCCCTCTGTCTCTCTCTTCTTATCTGTCTGTCTCTCTCTCTCTCTCTCTCTCTCTCTCTCTCTCTCTCTCTCTCTCTCTCTCTCTCTCTCTCTCTCTCTCTCTCTCTCTCCCTCTCTCTCTCTCTCTCTCTCTCTCTCTCTCTCTCCCTCTCTCTCTCTCTCTCTCTCTCTCTCTCTCTCTCTCTCTCTCGCTCTCGCTCTCTTTTTTCCTTTTTCTTTAACCTTTATTTAACTAAGTCAGTTAAGAACAAATTCTTATTTACAATGACGGCCTACCAAAAGGCAAAAGACCTGCGGGGACAGGGGCTGGGATAAAAAAAGATGACAAAACACAGGCAGTGGCTGAGACAGCAGATTTTCTGACTTTATACACTGCACTCTTTGAGAGAGTTAGTTAGCAAACCAGGCCAAAGAACCCTCAGAGACACCAATACTCCTTAGCCGGCCCACAAGAATGGAATGGTCTACTGTATCAAAAGCCTTGGCCAAGTCAATAAAAATAGCAGCACAACATTGCTTAGAATCAAGGGCAATGGTTTCATCATTGAGGACCTTTAAGGTTGCAGTGACACATCCATAACCTGAGCGGAAACCAGACTGCATACCAGAGAGAATACTATAGACATCAAGAAAGCCAGTCAGTTGATTATTGACAAGTTTTTCCAACACTTTTGATAAACAGGGCAAAATGGAAATAGGCCTATAACAGTTAGGAACAGGTTGATCTCCCCCTATAAATAAAGGACGAACCGTGTAAGACAAAGACAAAACAAATGGAAAATGAAAAATGTATCGGCGATGGCTAGAAGACTGGTGACGTCGACCGCCGGACGCCACCCGAACAAGGAGAGGGACCGACTTCGGCGGAGGTCGTGACATAGAGATTTGAGTCAGTATGTTGGCAGCAGCCACTCAATGTTAGTGATGGCTGTTTAACAGTCTGATGGCCTTGAGCTGTTTTTTAGTCTCTCGGTCCCAGCTTTGATGCACCTGAACTGATTTCGCCTTCTGGATGATAGCGGGTGAACAGGCAGTGGCTCGGGTGGTTGTTGTCCTTGATTATCTTTTTGGCCTTCCTGTGACATCGGGTGGTTTAGGTGTCCTGGAGGGCAGGTAGTTTGCCCGCGGTGCAGACCGCACTACCCTCTGGAGAGCCTTACGGTTGTGGGCGGAGCAGTTGCCGAACCAGACAGTGATACAGGCCGACAGGATGCTCTCGATTGTGAATCTGTAAAAATGTGTGAGTGTTGCGCCTTCTTCACCACGCTGTCTGTGTGTGTAGATCATTTCAGTTTGTCCGTGATGTGTACGCCGAGGAACTTAACTTTCCACCTTCTCCACTACTGTCCCGTCGATGTGGATAGGGAGGTGCTCCCTCTGCTGTTTCCTAAAGTCCATGATCATCTCCTTAGTTTTGTTGACGTTGAGTGAGAGGTTATTTTCCAGACACCACACTCCGAGGGCCCTCACCTCCTCCCTGTAGGCCGTCTCGTCGATGTTCGTAATCAAGCCTACCACTGTAGTGTCGTCTGCAAACTTGATGATGGACTTGGAGGCGTGCATGGCCACTCAGTCATGGGTGAACAGGGAGTACAGGAGAGGGCTGAGAACGCACCCTTGTGGGGCCCCAGTGTTGAGGATCAGCGGGCTGGAGATGGGGGCGGCCCGTCAGAAAGTCCAGGACCCAGTTGCACAGGGCGGGTTCGAGACCCAGGGTCTTGAGCTTAATGACGAGTTTGGTGGGTACTATGGTGTTTAATGCTGAGCTGTAATCGATGAACAGCATTCTTACATAGGTATTCCTCTTGTCCAGATGGGTTAGGGCTGTGTGCAGCGTGATTGCGATTGCGTCGTCTGTGGACCTATTGGGGCGGTAAGAAATTTGGAGTGGGTCTAGGGTGTCAGGTAGGGTGGAGGTGATATGATCCTTGACTAGTCTCTCAAAGCACTTCATGATGACAGAAGTGAGTGCTACTGGGTGATAGTCATTTAGCTCAGTTACCTTAGCTTTCTTTGGAACAGGAACAATGGTGGCCCTCTTGAAGCATGTGGGAACAGCAGACTGGGATAGGGATTGATTGAATATGTCCGTAAACACACCAGCCAGCTGGTCTGCGCATGCTCTGAAGACACGGCTAGGGATACCATCTGGGCCGGCAGCCTTGCGAGGGTTAACACGTTTAAATATTTTACTCACGTTGGCTGCGGTGATGGACCCACGGTGTACCCAGTCACCGTGGGTACAACATCACCAATGCACTTGTTAATAAACTCACTCACTGAATCAGCGTATACATCAACGTTATTGTCAGATGCTATCCGGAACATGTCCCAGTCCACGTGATCGAAGCAATCTTGAAGCGTGGAATCAGATTGGTCGGACCAGCGTTGAACAGACCTGAGCACGGGCGTTTCCTGTTTTAGTTTCTGTCTATAGGCTGGGAGCAACAAAATGGAGTCGTGGTCAGATTTGCCGAAAGGAGGGAAAGGGAGGCCTTTGTATGCGTCGCGGAAGTTAGAATAGCAATGATCCAGAATTTTGCCAGCCTGGGTCGTGCATTCGATAAATGCTGATAAAATTTAGGGAGCCTTGTTTTCAGATTAGCCTTGTTAAAATCCCCAGATACAATAAATGCAGCCTCAGGATATGTGTTTTCCAGTTTACATAGAGTCCAATGAAGTTCTTTCAGAGCCGTCGAGGTGGCTGCTTGGAGGGGGGGATATACACGGCTGTGATTATAATTGAAGAGAATTCTCTTGGTAGATAATGCGGTCAGGTGAACAGAAGGACTTGAGTTCCTGTATGTTGTTATGATCACACCACGACTCGTTAATCATAAGGCATACACCCTCGCCCTTCTTCTTACCAGAGAGATGTTTGTTTCTGTCGGCGCGGTGCGTGAAGAAACCGGGTGGCTGTACCGACTCTGATAACGTATCCCGAGTGAGCCATGTTTCCGTGAAACAGAGAATGTTCCAATCTCTGATGTCTCTGTGGAAGGCAACCCTTGCTCGAATTTCGTCTACCTTGTTGTCAAGAGACTGGACATTGGCGAGTAGTATACTCGGGAGCGGTGAGCTATGTGCCCGTCTACGGAGCCTGACCAGAAGACCGCTCCGTCTGCCCCTTCTGTGGCGCCGTTGCTTTGGGTCGCCTACTGGGATCCGATCCATTCTCCTGGGTGGTGGACCAAACAGAGAATCCGCTTTGGGAAAGTCATATTCCTGGTCGTAATGTTGGAAAGTTGACGTTGCTCTTATATCCAATAGTTCCTCCCGGCTGTATGTTATAAGACTTAAGATTTCCTTGGGTAACAGTGTAAGAAATAATATATAAAAAAACTAAATACTGCATAGTTTCCTAAGAATGCGAAGCGAGGCAACCATCTCTGTCGGCGCCATCTCAGTCCTTCCCAGGGACATTAAACAAGCTAAAGTTATACCTCTGTATAAGAAGGGGATAAAGTCTGACCCTGGGCATTATAGGCCTGTATCTATCCACTGTGTAATATCAAAGATCCTGGAGAGAGTTGTACATGAGCAAATGTATGAATAGGTTAACAAACAAAGTTTAATGTATGATTTTCAGTCGGGTTTTAGAAAAGCATACTCTACTGATTCATGTCTACTTTACTTGACTGACTTCATCAGGAAAGAGATTGATGAGGGAAATCTCAGTGGAATGGTATTGCTTGACCTACAAAAGGCCTTTGATACAGTTAACCACTGTCTCCTTATCTCCAAACTGGAGGCTCCAGGATTAAGCAGTATCCCTCTAGGCTGGGTAAAGTCCTATTTATAGACTGTAAACTCTTCTTCCAGACTCACATTAAACATCTCCAATCCAAAATTAAATCTAGAATCGGCTTCCTATTTCACAACAAAGCCTCCTTCACTCACACCGCCAAACATACCCTCGTAAAAATGACTATCCTACCGATCCTTGACTTCGGCAATGTCATTTACAAAATAGCTTCCAATACTCTACTCAGCAAACTGGATGCAGTCTGTCACAGTGCCATCCGTTTTGTCACCAAAGCCCCTTATACCACCCACCACTGCAACCTGTATGCTCTAGTCGGCTGGCCCTTGCTACATATTCGCCGCCAGACCCACTGGCTCCAGGTCATCTATAAATCTATGCTAGGTAAAGCTCCACCTTATCTCAGCTCACTGGTCATGATAACAACAACCACCCGTAGCACGCGCTCCAGCAAGTATATCTCACTGGTCATCCCCAAAGCCAGCACCTCCTTTGGCCACCTTTCCTTCCAGTTCTCTGCTGCCAATGACTGGAACGAATTGCAAAAATCGCTGAAGCTGGAGACTTATATTTCCCTCACCAACTTTAAACATCAGC
This sequence comes from Brachymystax lenok tsinlingensis, assembly GCA_030435695.1. Taxonomy (NCBI): domain Eukaryota; kingdom Metazoa; phylum Chordata; class Actinopteri; order Salmoniformes; family Salmonidae; genus Brachymystax; species Brachymystax lenok. The sequence continues at coordinate 33,726,648 of CM059796.1, forward strand.
TATCTGAGCAGCCAACTGTTCGCTGCAGCTGTACATAGTCCATCTGTAAATAACCCACCCAATCTACCTACCTCCTCCCCATATTGTTTTTATTTACTTTTCTGCTCTTTTGCACACCAGTATTTCTACTTGCACATCATCATCTGCTCATCTGTCACTCCAGTGCTAATCTGCTAAATTGTAATTACTTTGCTACTATGGCCTATTTATTGCCTTACCTCCTCACGCCATTTGCACACACTGTATATAGACTTTCTTTTTTTCTATTGTGTTATTGACTGTACGCTTGTTTATTCCATGTGTAACTGTGTTGTTGTTTGTGTCGCATTGCTTTGCTTTATCTTGGCCAGGTCGCAGTTGTAAATGAGAACTTGTTCTCAACTAGCTTACCTGGTTAAATAAAGGTGGAATAAAAAAGAAATTATAATCTGGAAAGGAGCAAGTAGTAGAGGTTAATGGTTCACTGTCTCAGGCAAAACCAATGAGTTGTGGCGTTCCGCAGGGGAGCGTGCTTGGGCCTCTGCTGTTTTTATTGTATATTAACAATATGAAAGATGCTTGTTCTTGGCGTATTTTTCTTTATGCAGATGACTCTACACTTCTGGTGTCTCACAAAAGTAAAACTATGTTGGAGAGCATACTTAGCACAGAGCTTACTAACATTAGCAAATGGCTTGGAGATAAAAGCACTTAGGAAAAACTCAAGCAATTGTTTTTGGATCCAGACCTAAATTGTGTAGGTCGTCTGAAATCAGTGTGGAATTAGGGGGCGAGGTGCTGACTACTAAACCTCTGTCAGCTACTTGGGATGTATCCTTGATGGAAGTTTGGGAGGTGTGAGGACGGCCAATAAAGTGCTAGGGAAGGTTAATGCCAGGACTACGTTTTTGGCTAGAAAGTCCAAGCAGCTTTATAAGTGCTAGCTACTGCCATCATTCAATGCCATTTTGACTATGAAGGGGAAGCTCCAGATAGACCAGAATAATAAGCTGAATCAGGGTAGTATTGAAGGTGAGTCCACGTACACACATAGGCAGGAGCTGCTTTCAGGAACTAAACTGGCTGCCTGTTGAGGGTGTCCCAGATTAGACTAGGTTTGGTTTACAGGAGTATTTATGGTCCTGTGCCCAGATATCTAAGTGATTACTTTCCTCGTGTTAGGGATGCACACAACCACAGCACCAGATCAGGTGTTGCTGATGTGTGCTTATACAGGTTCAGGAGTAATGCTGGGAAAGGCACTGTCTTGTATACTGGAGCCTCAGAATGGAATGAGTTGCCTCTGCCCATAAAAACAACATCCTCTCTGGGTAGCTTTAAAAATAAAGTAAGAATATGTTTGATGTCTTCGGTGCCCATATGAATGACCCCTATGATGGAACTGGCATGATGAGATAGATGTTCTTTCTCTCTGTTACTGTTTTATTATTTCACTGCCATACTGTGTTCGGTCTTGTCTAGCCATCTTGCCTCAAGAGGACCACAATGGAAATCAGTCCCAGACTGTATTGTGTGTTATCCTCCATGATTTAACAATGGAAATCAGTCCCAGACTGTATTGTGTGTTATCCTCCATGATTTAACAATGGAAATCAGTCCCAGACTGTATTGTGTGTATCCTCGATGATTTAACAATGGAAATCAGTCCCAGACTGTATTGTGTGTATCCTCCATGATCTAACAATGGAAATCAGTCCCAGACTGTATTGTGTGTTATCCTCCATGATTTAAGAATGGAAATAAGTCCCAGACTGTATTGTGTGTATCCTTGATGATTTAACACTGGAAATCAGTCCCAGACTGTATTGTGTGTATCCTCCATGATTTAACACTGGAAATCAGTCCCAGACTGTATTGTGTGTTATCTTCCATGATCTAACAATGGAAATCAGTCCCAGACTGTATTGTGTGTTATCCTCCATGATTTAACAATGGAAATCAGTCCCAGACTGTATTGTGTGTTATCCTCCATGATTTAACAATGGAAATCAGTCCCAGACTGTATTGTGTGTTATCCTCCATGATTTAACAATGGAAATCAGTCCCAGACTGTATTGTGTGTTATCCTCCATGATTTAACAATGGAAATCAGTCCCAGACTGTATTGTGTGTTGTCCTCCATGATTTAACAATGGAAATAAGTCCCAGACTGTATTGTGTGTTATCATCCATGATTTAACTCATGTCAATGTATGTTTTTTATGTGTGCTTGTTTTTAAAAATGGTTGAATTAATAAACTAAACTGTCTATCTTTCTCTCTCTCTCTCTCTCTCTCTCTCTCTCTCTCTCTCTCTCTCTCTCTCTCTCTCTCTCTCCAGTCTATCATGCTATTAAACTTGTATAAATCAATTCCCTGATTGGCTCATTCTTTAATTGTGTCCCATGAACATGTGGTAACTGCAGTCTTAACTCATGATGACACATGGTATTGGTTCAAATGTGTCACTCTATTCAAGTCAATCTGTTCATCTCCATATTTGAAGTGAGGATGTGATTACACTCCAAATCCTGTAAACTGAAACTCAATCTCCCCTCTCCTCCATATGGCAGGTGTAGCTGGATATAGGCTCAGGGATTTGTGCGTCTCTAAACTGTCTCCCAGCTTCACTGAATGTGAGAGCAGGCTATTGTACGTACATACAGTACATAGGTTAACATCTCTTTTTCTTTGTGTTGTGTGTGTTTCTCTCCCTCTCTCTTTCTCTTTCTCTGTATTCACCTGAGCTTGTCTTGGGGATTCAAATACTGTTTCACTTCCACTTTTCTAACTGTCATCTATTGTCTTATATTATGTTTGGCTGGCAGCCCAGCTGTTAGAGCGTTGGCCCAGTAACCGTACAGAGCTGTCCATGTGCTCAAGGCACTTAACCCTAATGTGATCCATGGGTACTGTACTACTATGTCTGACCCTGTAAAACAACACATTACACTGCCCCTATCCCACTACTATGTCTGACCCTGTAAAACAACACATTACACTGCACCTATCATACTACTATGACTGACCCTGTAAAACAACACATTACACTGCACCTATCCCACTACTATGACTGACCCTGTAAAACAACACATTTCACTGCACTCTTCATTTCTGATAATCACTCTTTCTCTCTTTCTCAAAATACATTTGCTTCCTGATTCAAAATAATCTCTCTCTTTCTCTCCTTCCTCCTTCCTTGTCTCTTTCTTCACCTCCATTGTGTGTGAATAAGTCTGTTTGCCAGGGCCTCTCTAGTCCAGTGTGACAGAGAGGGTCATTGAGCTCCCTGCTAAGTCTTCATCACCCCATCTGTCCCAAACACTCAACTCTCACCCCCCGCACCCCAAAAAATAAATATTATTCAAATGATGCAACTGCTGTCCAAAGTCCCAGTACCAGACCAGGGCGTGGTCATACCGGACCACTGTGGTCTGGTGTGTCAACATTGTCTATAGGAGCTTAAGAGGAGACGTGATGTTGATGACATCATTGTTCCCAGACGATATACGTTACATACATAATAATAATAATTCAGAGAGTGTAGGTATGTTTAGGGCTTCTGTATATCTATGAGCCACAGCAACCCCCCCAACGCCTACAGCTTAGTTTACTTTAGCAGTACAATAGCCTTATTAATACCATTGTATTGGTTTTAAAACCAGGGTTGTTTTAGTCCTGTGTGATTAATGAGTTGATAGAGGGATTTGGCCTATGTTTACCCAGAGATAGGTTCCCTTCACTGGGCAAGACAGGAAAGCCTGGTGGCCTCTTTTTATCCATGTCTCAGTGTTAGTCAATACGGATGTCGACATATTTACCCAGGGCTCTCTGTTTAAACCTTCCAGCCTCAGCCTACTCTTCCCCCAATGTCTGATGTCTAAAGTCTACCATTCATTAAGAAGTGTGTGACAGAACGTTATTGTGATGGGATACAGTAGGGGAGGGTAGGTCTATGTGCTCACTGCAACCGTTTTAAACCATGTACAGCCAGGAACCATTTGTCTAATGTCAGTGGAACTGCCTGAGTTGTACGTTTAACTGAAACCTTACTCAAAGAACCTCCTCCTCCTCCCTCCCGTCTCGGTGAGCTATACCTGTCAGACGGGCTGGGGTACCTCTGCGAGTCTCTGTTCTGCCGGCTGTGAATGGATGGCATTACTCAACCTGCCCAGCCAGTCTGGTGAGCTGGAGAGAGAGCAGTGTACAGCAACAAGGGGCCATAGAGATAGCCTCAATCTCCATTAGTATCTAGATAGAACTGCCAAAGGGGGAGGAGTTGCAATCTATTGCAGAAATAGCCTGCAAAGTTCTGTCATACTTTCCAGGTCTATGCCCAAACAAACTTCTAATTCTAAAAATTAATCTCTCCAGAAATAAGTCTCTCACTGTTGCCGCCTGCTATAGACCCCCCTCAGCTCCCAGCTGTGCCCTGGACACCATATGTGAATTGATTGCCCCCCATCTATCTTCAGAGTTCGTTCTGTTAGGTGACCTAAACTGGGATATGCTTAACACCCCGGCGGGCCTACAATCTAAGCTAGATGCCCTCAATCTCACACACATCATCAAGGAACCCACCAGGTACAATCCTAAATCTGTAAACATGGGCACCCTCATAGATATTATCCTGACCAACTTGCCCTCCAAATACACCTCTGCTGTTTTCAATCAGGATCTCAGCGACCACTGCCTCAGTGCCTGCATCCGCTATGGGCCCTCGGTCAAACGACCACCCCTTATCACTATCAAACGCTCCCTAAAACCCTTCTGCGAGCAGGCCTTTCTAATCGACCTGGCCCGGGAATCCTGGCAGGATATTGACCTCATTTCGTCAGTCGAGGATGCCTGGTCGTTCTTTAAAAGCAACTTCCTCACCATCTTAAATAAGCATGACCCTTTCAAAAGATGTAGAACTAAGAGCAGATATAGCCCTTGGTTCACTCCAGACCTGACTGCCCTTGACCAGCACAAGAACATCCTGTGGCGGACTGCTATTGCATCGAATAGTCCCCGCGATATGCAACTGTTCAGGGAAGTCAGGAACCAATACACGCAATCAGTCAAGAAGCAAAGGCTAGCTTTTCAAACAGAAATTTGCATCCTGTAGCTCTAACTCCAAAAAGTTTTGGGACACTGTCAAGTCCATGGAGAACAATAGCACCTCCTCCCAGCTGCCCAATGCACTGAGGCTAAGTAACAGGGTCACCACCGATAAATCCATGATAATCAAACATTTCAACAAGCATTTCTCTACAGCTGGCCATGCTTTCCTCCTGGCTACACCAACCCCGGCCAACAGCTCCGCCCCCCACCCTGCAGCTACTTGTCCAAGCCTTCCCAGCTTCTCTATCACCCAAATCCAGATAGCAGATGTTCTGAAAGAGCTGCAAAATCTGGACCCGTACAAGTCATCTGGACTAGATAATCTGGACCCTCTCTTTTTAAAACTATCTGCTGCCATTGTTGCAACTCCTATTACCAGTCTGCTCAACCTCTCTTTGGTGTCGTCCGAGATCCCAAAAGATAGGAAAGCTGCCGCGGTCATCCCCCTCTACAAAGGGGGTGACACCCTAGACCCAAATTGCTATAGACCTATATCCATCTTGCCCTGCCTCTCTAAAGTCTTCGAAAGCCTAGTTAATAAACAGATCATTGACCACTTCGAATCTCACCGTACCTTCTCCGCTGTGCAATCCGGTTTCCGAGCTGGTCACGGGTGCACCTCAGCCACTCTCAAGGTACTAAACAATATCATTACCGCCATCAATAAGAGACATTACTGTGCAGCCATATTCATTGACCTGGCCAAGGCTTTCGACTCTGTCAATCACCACATCCTTATCGGCAGACTCAACAGCCTTGGTTTCTCTAATGATTGCCTCGCCTGGTTCACCAACTACTTTGCCGACAGAGTTCAGTGTGTTAAATCGGAGGGCCTGTTGTCCGGGCCTCTGGCAGTCTCTATGGGGGTGCCACAGGGTTCAATTCTTGGGCCGACTCTCTTCTCTGTATACATCAATGATGATGCTCTTGCTGCTGGTGATTCTCTGATCCACCTCTATGCAGGCGACACCGTTCTGTATACTTCTGGCCCTTCTTTGGACACTGTGTTAACTAACCTCCAAACGAGCTTCAATGCCATACAACACTCCTTCCGTGGCCTCCAACTGCTCTTAAACGCTAGTAAAACCAAATGCATGCTTTTCAACCGTTCGCTGCCTGCACCCGCCCGCCCGACTAGCATCACTACCCTGGACGGCTCTGACCTAGAATATGTGGACAACTACAAATACCTAGGTGTCTGGTTAGACTGTAAACTCTCCTTCCAGACTCACATTAAACATCTCCAATCCAAAATTAAATCTAGAATCGGCTTTCTATTTCGCAACAAAGCCTCCTTCACTCATGCTGCCAAACTTGCACTAGTAAAACTGACTATCCTACCTATCCTCGACTTCGGCGATGTCATCTACAAAACAACTTCCAATACTCTACTCAGCAAACTGGATGCAGTCTATCACAGTGCCATCTGCTTTGTCACCAAAGCCCCTTATACCACCCACCACTGCGACCTGTATGCTTTAGTCGGCTGGCCCTCGCTACATACTCGTCGCCAGACCCACTGGCTCCAGGTCATCTACAAGTCCCTGCTAGGTAAATCCCCGCCTTATCTCAGCTCGCTGGTAACCATAGCAGCACCCACCCGTAGCACTCGCTCCAGCAGGTATATCTCACTGGTCACCCCCAAAGCCAATTCCTCTTTTGGCGGCCTTTCCTTCCAGTTCTCTGCTGCCAATGACTGGAACGAACTACAAAAATCATTGAAACTGCAGACACTTATCTCCATCACTAGTTTTAAGCACCAGCTGTCAGAGCAGCTCACAAATCACTGCACCTGTACATAGCCCAACCAACTACCTCATCCCCTACCGTAGTCATTTATTTATCTTGCTCCTTTGCACCCCAGTATTTTTACTTTGCACATTCATCTACTGCACATTTACCATTCCAGTGTTAAATTGCTATACTGTAATTACTTCGCCACCATGGCCTATTTATTGCCTTATGTTCCTTATCCTACCTCATTTGCACACATTGTATATAGACTTGTTTTTCTACTGTATTATTGACTGTGTGTTTGTTTACTCCAATGTGTAACTCTGTGTTGTTGTATGTGTTGAACTGCTTTGCTTTATCTTGGCCAGGTCGCAGTTGTAAATGAGAACTTGTTCTCAACTTGCCTACCTGGTTAAATAAAGGTGTATTATGACATCATATAGAACTACCTGGTTAAATAAAGGTGAAATAAATAAAATAAAAAAATAAAATCTATGGTAAGAGGCTAATGCTAGCATAGCTGAAGCATAGCTGAAGTATAGAACTGTGTTTGTGCGTGTGCACACATGTTGGTGATACAGACCTCCTTAGTGTACTCTGTCTTCCCCAGGCAGTCTCATTGTTTAGAATATTAGGACAAGCTATCTGTGCAGGTACTACTTGTGTGGAGGAGTGATTGAGAGCCATGCAAAACTTCCAAGTCAGTCTGTTGAAGATGTACTGTCTCATGTAAAGCAGTGTGCCTGGTCAGATCACTGCATTCTGTTACAGCATAGGATGTTATCAATGTCAACATCCTGTCTGTCTTTGCCTACGTCCCAAATGACATCCTGTCTGTCTTTGTCTACGTCCCAAATGACATCCTGTCTGTCTTTGCCTACGTCCCAAATGACATCCTGTCTGTCTTTGTCTACGTCCCAAATGACATCCTGTCTGTCTTTGCCTACGTCCCAAATGACATCCTGTCTGTCTTTGTCTACGTCCCAAATGACATCCTGTCTGTCTTTGCCTACGTCCCAAATGACATCCTGTCTGTCTTTGCCTACGTCCCAAATGACATCCTGTCTGTCTTTGTCTATGTCCCAAATGACATCCTGGCTGTCTTTGTCTACGTCCCAAATGACATCCTGTCTGTCTTTGTCTACGTCCCAAATGACATCCTGTCTGTCTTTGCCTACATCCCAAATTACATCCTGTCTGTCTTTGCCTACGTCCCAAATGACATCCTGTCTGTCTTTGTCTACGTCCCAAATGACATCCTGTCTGTCTTTGCCTACGTCCCAAATGACATCCTGTCTGTCTTTGCCTACGTCCCAAATGACATCCTGTCTGTATTTGTCCACGTCCAAAATGACATCCTGTCTGTCTTTGTCTACGTCCCAAATGACATCCTGTCTGTCTTTGTCTATGTCCCAAATGACATCCTGGCTGTCTTTGTCTACGTCCCAAATGACATCCTGTCTGTCTTTGCCTACATCCCAAATTACATCCTGTCTGTCTTTGCCTACGTCCCAAATGACATCCTGTCTGTCTTTGTCTATGTCCCAAATGACATCCTGTCTGTCTTTGTCTATGTCCCAAATGACATCCTGTCTGTCTTTGTCTATGTCCCAAATGACATCCTGTCTGTCTTTGTCTATGTCCCAAATGACATCCTGTCTGTCTTTGTCTACGTCCAAAATGACATCCTGCTACCTATAAGGTTCTGGTTAAATGAAGTGTACTATATAGAGCCCTCAACTCTGGACCTCCAAGCCAGCTCCACTGCATTTTTTCATAGTTCCCCTCTAATCAGGGACTTATTTAGACCTGGGACACCAGGTGGGTGATTCCCCTCTAATCAGGGACTGATTTACACCTGGGACACCAGGTGGGTGATTCCCCTCTAATCAGGGACTGATTTAGACCTGGGACACCAGGTGGGTGATTCCCCTCTAATCAGGGACTGATTTAGACCGGGGACACCAGGTGGGTGCAATTAATGACCAGGTAGAACAGAGAACCAGCAGGCTCTGGACCTGGTAGGGTCAGAGTTGAATACCTCTGATGTAGGGAATGGGATGCATACATTGTCTTGAGATAACCACGGCCAAGGACTGCCCAGAATGACTTGACATCATTGACTTAGGTGAAACCATGATCGATGACTTAGAACACAGATATGTGTACCACAGGAAGTTAGGTGGCACCTTCATTGGGGAGGACAGGCTTGTGGTAATGGCAGGAGCGGTATGACGGGAATGGTATCAAATACATCAAACACATGGTTTCCAGATGTTTGATGCCATTCCCGCCTTTATGACGAGCCGTCCTCCCCTCAGCAGCCTCCACTGATGTGTACCTCGGGAGGTTTGTGGAGCTATAGGGGTATTTCAGTACAGGTGAAATAAAATACACACTGCAGCATGTAATTATGAACAGCATGCTCAAAGCGCTGGAAAATGACCATGATTATCAGAAACTATCAATGGAATCCAAACAATGAACTGAAGAGGGCTTTACTAAAACTTCAGAGTTGTCTGTTTGTTCCCCTGAATGTTACATAACAAAAATATCTATTTAAGACGTCCTTTGAAAAATGTGGTGGCTTTTGCCTCCTATGTGCTGCGAGCCATAATACAGCTGGATAGTTAATTGGGACTGTTATGGAAGTCGATGGTTCATTGGGACTGTTATGGAAGTCGATGGTTCATTGGGACTGTTATGGAAGTTGATGGTTCATTGGGACTGTTATGGAAGTTGATGGTTCATTAACAAAGTCAAGTGACTGTCGTCACAGTCTATTGGGCCTTCAGCATCTCTCATCACTCCTGTCCCTCTCGCTGCTCCTGTCTATCTCTCTGCTCCTGTCCCTCTCGCTGCTCCTGTCTATCTCTCTGCTCCTGTCCCTCTCGCTGCTCCTCTCTATCTCTCTGCTCCTGTCCCTCTCGCTGCTCCTGTCTATCTCTCTGCTCCTGTCTCTCTCGCTGCTCCTGTCTCTCTCTCTGCTGCTGTCTCTCTCTCATCACTCCTGTCTATCTCTCTGCTCCTGTCTTTCTCGCTGCTCCTGTCTCTCTCTCTGCTCCTGTCTCTCTCGCTGCTCCTGTCTCTCTCTCTGCTGCTGTCTCTCTCTCATCACTCCTGTCTCTCTCTCTGCTGCTGTCTCTCTCTCGCTGCTCCTGTCTCTCTCTCTGCTCCTGTCTCTCTCACCACTCATGTCTATCTCTCTTCTCCTGTCTCTCTCTCTGCTCCTGTCTCCCTCATCACTCCTGTCTCTCTCTCTGCTGCTGTCTCTCTCTCATCACTCCTGTCTCTCTCTCTGCTCCTGTCGCTCTCTCATCACTCCTGTCTCTCTCTCTTCTCCTGTCTCTCTCTGCACCTGTCTCTCTCACCACTCCTGTCTATCTTTCTGCTCCTGTCTCTCTCGCTGCTCCTGTCTCTCTCTCTGCTGCTGTCTCTCTCACCACTCCTGTCTATCTCTCTGCTCCTGTCTCTCTCGCTGCTCCTGTCTATCTCTCTGCTCCTGTCTCTCTCGCTGCTACTGTCTATCTCTCTGCTCCTGTCTCTCTCTCATCACTCCTGTCTCTCTCTCTGCTCCTGTCTCTCTCGCTGCTCCTGTCTATCTCTCTGCTCCTGTCTCTCTCTCATCACTCCTGTCTCTCTCTCTGCTCGTGTCTCTCTCTCTGATCCTGTCTCTCTCTCTGCTCCTGTCTCTCTCTCTGCTCCTGTCTCTCTCTCTGCTCGTGTCTCTCTCTCTGATCCTGTCTCTCTTGCTGCTCCTGTCTATCTCTCTGCTCCTGTCTCTCTCTCTGCTCGTGTCTCTCTCTCTGATCCTGTCTCTCTCACCACTCCTGTCTATCTCTCTGCTCCTGTCTCTTTCTCTGCCCCTGTTTCTCTCTCTGCTCCTGTCTCTCTCTCTGCTCCTGTCTCTCTCATCATTCCTGTCTCTCTCACCACTCCTGTCTCTCTCTCTGCTCCTGTTGCTCTCTCATCACTCCTGTCTCTCTCTCTGCTCCTGTCTCTCTCTCTGCTCCTGTCTCTCTCTCTGCTCCTGTCTCTCTCGCTGCTCCTGTCTCTCTCTCTGCTCGTGTCTCTCTCTCTGATCCTGTCTCTCTCTCTGCTCCTGTCTCTCTCTCTGCTCCTATCTCTTTCTCTGCCCCTGTTTCTCTCTTTGCTCCTGTCTCTCTCTCTGCTCCTGTCTCTCTCATCATTCCTGTCTCTCTCACCACTCCTGTCTCTCTCTCTGCTCGTGTCTCTCTCACCACTCCTGTCTCTCTCTCTGCTCCTGTCTCTCTCTTTGCTCCTGTCGCTCTCTCAATTTTTTCAATTTCACTTTAAGGGCTTTATTGGCATGGGAAACACATGTTAACATTGCCAAAGCAAGTGAAGTAGATAATATACAAAGGTGAAATAAACAATAAAAATGAACAGTAAATATTACACTCACAAAAGTTCCAAAAGTTCCAAAAGAATAAAGACATTTCAAATGTCATATTATGCCTATATACAGTGTTGTAACAATGTGCAAATAGTTAAAGTACAAAAGGGAAAATAAATAGACACATCTCTCACCGCTCCAGTCTCACTCTTCACTCAAATCAAATGTTATGGTTAGCAGATGTTAATGCGAGTGTAGCGAAATGCTTGTGCTTCTAGTTCCGACCGTGCAGTAATATCTAACAAGTAATCAAACAATTTCACAACAACTAACTAATACACACAAGTGTAAAGGAATGAGTAAGAATATGTACATATAAATATATGGATGAGCGATGGCCGAACGGCATAGGCAAGATGCAGTAGATGGTATAGAGTACAGTATATACATATGAGATGAGTAATGTAGGGTATGTAAACATTATATGAAGTGGCATTGTTTAAAGTGACTAGTGATACATTTATTACATCCAATTTTTATTATTTAAAGTGGCTAGAGATTTGAGTCAGTATGTTGGCAGCAGCCACTCATAGTGATGGCTGTTTAACAGTCTGATGGCCTGAGATAGAAGCTGTTTTTCAGTCTCTCGGTCCCAGCTTTGATGCACCTGTACTGACCTCGCCTTCTGGATGATAGCGGGGTGAACAGGCAGTGGCTCGGGTGGTTGTTGTCCTTGATGTTGTCCTTGTGAGTGTTTCTGGTGACAAGCCAAATTTCTTCAGCCTCCTGAGGTTGAAGAGGCGCTGTTGCACCTTCTTCACCATGCTGTCTGTGTGGGTGGACCATTTCAGTTTGTCTGTGATGTGTACGCCGAGGAACTTAAAACTTTCCACCATCTCCACTGCTGTCCCCTCGATGTGGATAGGGGGATGCCCCCTCTGCTGTTTCCTGAAGTCCACGATCATCTCCTTTGTTTTGTTGATGTTGAGTGAGAGGTTATTTTCCTGACACCACACTCCGAGGGCCCTCACCTCCTCCCTGTAGGCCGTCTCGTGATTTTTGGTAATCAAGCCTACCACTGTAGTGTCGTCTGCAAACTTGATGATGGAGTTGGAGGCGTGCATGGCCACTCAGTCATGGGTGAACACGGAATACAGGAGAGGGCTGAGAACGCACCCTTGTGGGGCCCCAGTGTTGAGGATCAGCGGGCTGGAGATGTTGTTTCCTACCTTCACCACCTGGGGGCGGCCCGTCAAAGTCCAGGACCCAGTTGCACAGGGCGTGGTTGAGACCCAGGGTCTCGAGCTTAATGACAAGTTTGGAGGGTACTATGGTGTTAAATGCTGAGCTGTAATCGATGAACAGCATTCTTACATAGGTATTCCTCTTGTCCTAATGGGTTAGGGCAGTGTGCAGTGTGATTGCGATTGCGTCGTTGGAGTGGGTCTAGGGGGTCAGGTAGGATGGAGGTGATATGATCCTTGACTAGTCTCTCAAAGCACTTCATGATGGAGGAAGTGAGTGCTACGGGGCGATAGTCATTTAGCTCAGTTACCTTAGCTTTCTTGGGAACAGGAACAATGGTGGCCCTCTTGAAGCATGTGGGAACAGCAGACTGGGATAGGGACTGATTGAATATGTCCGTAAACACACCAGCCAGCTGGTGTGCGCATGCTCTGTCTCTTTCACCGCTCCTGTCGCTCTCTCTGATCCTGTTTCTCTCTCTGCTCCTGTCTCTCTCTCTGATCCTGTCTCTCTCTCTGATCCTGTCTCTCTCTCTGATTCTGTCTCTCTCTCTGCTCCTGTCTCTCTCTCTTCTCCTGTTTCTCTCTCTGCTCCTGTCCCCAGTCTGTTGGGTCTACTGTCTCTCTCACTGATGTTGTCAGTAGCATAGACATTTTGCGCTGGTGACATTTTGCGCTGGTGAGTCCCCTCGTATGTCTAGTTGCTGCAGCATCTCATCTTTGACCCGTTGGCACTCTCTCTGCCTGCGCCCGAGGCCTGTAGTGATTAACACTGGAGACTGGAATGGGTCCCAAATGGCACCCCATTCCCTATATAGTACACTACTGTTGACTAGGGCCGATATGGCTCTGGTCTTACCCAGTGCACTGTAGGGAATAGGGTGCCATAGGGCTCTGGTCAAACGCAGTGCACTGTAGGGAATAAGGTGCCATATGGCTCTGGTCAAACGCAGTGCACTATGTAGGGAATAGGGAGCCATTTTGGAAGCAACCTGGGAGGCTGCTGAGACACCAGTGTTTATATGACACACCTCAACATTATTTACCTGATGCTATGTTCTGTGTTACTGACTGCATTACTGACTGCATTACTGACTGTATTACTGACTGTATTACTGACTGTGTTACTGACTGTGTTACTGACTGCATTACTGACTGTATTACTGACTGCATTACTGACTGTATTACTGACTGCATTACTGACTGTGTTACTGACTGTGTTACTGACTGCATTACTGACTGTGTTACTGACTGTATTACTGACTGTATTACTGACTGTGTTACTGACTGTATTACTGACTGTGTTACTGACTGTATTACTGACTGTATTACTGACTGTGTTACTGACTGTATTACTGACTGCGTTACTGACTGTGTTACTGACTGTATTACTGACTGTGTTACTGACTGCATTACTGACTGCATTACTGACTGTATTACTGACTGTATTACTGACTGCGTTACTGACTGTATTACTGACTGTGTTACTGACTGCGTTACTGACTGTGTTACTGACTGCGTTACTGACTGTATTACTGACTGCATTACTGACTGTATTACTGACTGCATTACTGACTGTGTTACTGACTGTATTACTGACTGCATTACTGACTACGTTACTGACTGCATTACTGACTGTGTTACTGACTGTATTACTGACTGTATTACTGACTGTGTTACTGACTGTATTACTGACTGTGTTACTGACTGTATTACTGACTGTATTACTGACTGTGTTACTGACTGTATTTCCTGACTGCGTTACTGACTGTGTTACTGACTGTATTACTGACTGCGTTACTGACTGTGTTACTGACTGTGTTACTGACTGTATTACTGACTGTGTTACTGACTGTATTACTGACTGTATTACTGACTGTATTACTGACTGTGAGCTACTGTAGGCCACATGATGTTATTTTTTGAAGTAGTCATGTTGTTTTGTGGTCGCGGCTTTCTTCGTTTTAACGCGTGTTGCTATTCTTGTCCGTTATTGTGGTGTATTACGTCATGTTCTATGTTCTGTGTGGACCTCCGGGAGGAATATATCGTCTGCTTCTTCACTAGCTAATGGGTATCCCATGAAAACCACAAATCACCTGTTCTTCTGTCATAAGTTACCTGTATGAGAGTGAGATGAGAACTAGTCTATTCAGAGGTTCTGTATTGTATTTGAATTGCCTGCTGACCATTTAGTGAGGGACAATCCAGATGTTATTATACTGTAAGTCTGTGTAGGCTCTGGATAAAGAGCTTCTGCTGAATGACTCAGATGTAAATGTGAGAGGCTGTCGATTTCGTCACCTCGCTAATCATGACATGATGACAACACTGCAGAGACCGACGATGGTAAGACATGAATCAATCAGAGGAATAGGATGCCGTATGAGTAATGTCCACTCAACCAGTCAGTCACAACATGTCATAACATGCCTTTATGAGGAGGAGGAGGGTGAAGGAGGTGTGTGTGTGTGTGTAATCTCTAGGATGTCGGTTGTTTCGGTCGTGGTGGCATCATGTCCTTACTTGCTGCTGTGCCACTTAGCTAACATGTGTCCCGAGTTTATCTCTAACACACACACACACACACACACACACACACACACACACACACACACACACACACACACACACACACACACACACACACACACACACACACACCCTCATCCCCCAGTGTGAGAACATCACCCCCACCTGATTCCCAGACAAGGACACGCCCAATCTGGGATCTCCCAGCCAATCACATCCCAGAAATGCAAATATCTCATTCTATATTCAGATATAAACATGCATAACTGTCATTTTTAAAGACCCAAGGATCCAACAGACACCGAGCTTTACAGAGTGTCATGTCCCAATAGCTTCCTCTCCTCGTCTCCTTATCACCTTTCCTTCATGACCTCTGGTCTAAATGGACGGTTGAACTAGAAAACCAGGATGTAAAAGTGTGTTATTGACCTCGCAGTGGGGGGGGGGGGGTCACGTGAGAACAAAGCTAGAGAAAAGGAGGACGTTTCTGTATTTTGGGAGAATTGTACATATTAAATGGAAAATAATGGTTGATATTACAGTAGGAGGAGTCTTTCACCCTAATCAACAACAGCCAGTGTGTATCTGACACCAGCGGTGGCTGCTGAGGGGGGAGGACGGCTCATAATAACGGCTGGAACAGGAGTGAATGGAATGGCATCAATCACGTGTTTATGATGTGTTTTATACCATTCCATTGACTCCATTCTAGCCGTTATTATGAGCCGTCCTCCCCCCTCAGCAGCCTCCGCTGTTTGACACCTGATGATGATGATGATGATGATGATGATGACCATCTGTCACATCCACTGAAACCCGGACTATTTCCGTTTGTTTTTACACTGCTGCTACTTGCTGTTTATTATCCTTACCTACATGTACAAATTACCTCGACTAACCTGTACGCCCGCACATTGACTCAGTACCGGTACACCCTGTATATATCCTCGTTATTGTTATTTTATTGTGTTACTTTTTATTAAATGAAATATTAATGTAGGAGAATATAACACATTAGATCTGGTAAAAGATAATAAAAACATGCGTTTCCATCATCTTTGAAATGCAAGCGAAAGGCCATACAATCAGATAAGAGTTTAGGTGTAATTTTGGCCACCAGATGGCAGCAGTGTGTTTCAGACTGATCCAGTGAAGCATTACATTACTACACTATATTTTGTATCAAGTCTGCCAGGAGTTTGCCCAAATGTGCCGATTTGGTCAATTGATACATTTTCAAGTACATAACTATAGAGAACATACAAACATGCTATGGTAATAAAAAATGTAAGTTTACACACATCCAAGAATGTCATACATGATGGACAATTAGCTTCCCTACAGAGACAGCAGGGGTTCAAAATGTAGAACCCAGTTCCTACATTTTAATATAAAAATGGATTTTATCAAACAAAACTACGCTACATTTAATCTCTGGGACCCATATTACTGAATGTAAGTACATTATTTACCTTCAGAGGTGAATGTTTCAAACCAGTTGGCGTGATAAAAGTGTTGTGTTGTTGTGCACTCTCCTCAAACAATAGCATGGTATTTTTTCCACTGTAATAGCTACTGTAAATTCGACACTGCAGTTAGATTAACAAGAAGTTAAGCTTTCTGCCCACATAAGACTTGATTACAACGTCATTCTAGTCACATTATCGCACGTTAGCAACAACAGTCCCGGTTTAGGGACTGTCTACGATCCCGTAGAGGTTTAAGGGCTTGTAAGTTGTTGTTGTTGTTGTTGCATTTCACAGATTTGATTTAAAATTTAGCTTACTATTAGAATTTTAGCAACCAGGAAATGACAGAGCAAGTTCTGCATAGTGCAGTTTTTAAATGTGCAGAATGTTCCAAAGCCAGCAACTATCCTGCATCATTCCCAGAACGTTGTGGGAAAGTTGTACGCAAAATAACCATAGGACAACCACACTCTCGCCAAGCTCTAAGAAACATATGGTTCTCAGAACGTTATGTGCTAGCTGGGTCAGGGCAGGTATTTACATTCAAACACTCTTCAGGTCCCAAGTGTCCGTTCCATCTCTTTCCATCTGATCAAACTCTTACTGTTTAGGAGCTAAGGTGTCAGGGTCAGAGTCCGGCTGAGAATAGTTACTGAACAATCACTGATTATAATGAGCAAGTGATCTGATTTAAAAATGTTGAGTGGTTAGATTTGTCCTTTGGATTGAGGTACAGTACTCAGTGTACCTGCTGATAAGATTTTTTCTGCCATTGAAAGTGGACAGTGTATCACTCAAACCATGGTTAGTCATTGGTGTTGGGTGTTATGAAAGCTAGGTCGGGGGGTAAGGGTTATGGATTGGAAGGGGGTGTTGGGGGGAGTAACAGTAAAACACCATAGATGGGGGAAAACTGGGAGGGCAGGGGATATTTGAGAATGTTTTTAGGAAATGATGTATGATTAACCTTGTTCTTTGTTTATAATACACAATAATACAATCACGTAAGGACATGTGGCCTCCAATAATAGTCCCAGTCATTCAGAATCACCCTTACCCTGTTATTCCTGTTCTGTTTTCAGCTTTTCATATTGTGTCTGTTCATGTGCACAATGACCTTGGAATGTCCTTGAGATTTCCAGAGATATCCTTGGGATGTCCATGGGATTTCCTTGGGATGTCCTTGGGATGTCCAGAGATGTCCTTGGTATGTCCAGAAATGTCCTTGGGATCCAGAGATGTACTTGGGATGTCCAGAGATGTCCTTGGTATCCAGAGACAACTAAATACAGTGAGGGAAAAAAGTATTTGATCCCCTGTTGATTTTGTACGTTTGCCCACTGACAAAGAAATGATCAGTCTATAATTTTACTGGTAGGTTTATTGAAACAGTGAGAGACAGAATAACAACAAAATAATGTTATAAATTGATTTGCATTTTAATGAGGGAACACGTTTAATGTTGTTTTGGCTCTGTACTCCAGCACTTTGGATTTGAAATGATACGACGGCTATGAGGTTAAAGTGCCGACTGTCAGCTTTAATTTGAAGGTGTTTTCATCCATATCGGGTGAACTGTTTAGAAATTACAGAACTTTTACTTAGGGGACCAAAAGTATTAGAACAAATACATTTATACTGTATGTGTATTTAAGTAGTATTTGGTGCTGTATTCCAAATACGTAATGACTATATCAAGCTTGTGACTGTACACATTTGTTGTTTGTTTAGGTTGTGTTTCAGATTATTTTGTGACCAATAAAATTGAATGGTAAATAATGTATTGTGTCATTTTGGAGTAACTTTTATTGTAAATAAGAATAGATTATGTTTCTAAACACTTCTACTCTAATGTGGATGTTACCATGGTTACGGATAATCCTGAATGAATCATGAATAATGATGAGTGAGAAAGTTACAGACGCACAAATATCATACCCCCAAGACATGACAACCTCTCACCATTACAATAACAGGAGAGGTTAGCATTTTATATCATACCCCAAAGACATGCTAACCTCTCACCATTACAATAACAGGAGAGGTTAGCATTTTATATCATACCCCCAAGACACGCTAACCTCTCACCATTACAATAACAGGAGAGGTTAGCATTTTATATCATACCCCCAAGACATGACAACCTCTCACCATTACAATAACAGAGGAGGTTAGCATTTTATATCATACCCCCAAGACATGCTACCTCTCACCATTACAATAACAGGGGAGGTTAGCATTTTATATCATACCCCCAAGACATGCTACCTCTCACCATTACAATAACAGGGGAGGTTAGCATTTTATATCATACCCCCAAGGCATGCTAACCTCTCACCATTACAATAACAGGGGAGGTTAGCATTTTATATCATACCCCCAAGACATGCTACCTCTCACCATTACAATAACAGGGGAGGTTAGCATTTTTTATCATACCCCCAAGACATGCTAACCTCTCACCGGTACAATAACAGAGGAGGTTAGCATTTTTGGGGGGAGTATGATAGTTGTGAGTCTGTAACTTTCTATACAGTATGTTCTGATGAGGGCTACAACAGCTGAGACCTTGTCTGTGTATTGTGCTGCAGGTTCATTGATCACAACACGTGGTAGCAGCAGATACAATGCTGTGAAAAAGTATTTTCCCCCTTTCAAATTTTCTGTATTTTTTGATACTGATATCTTCAACCAAAACCTAATATTAGATAAAGGGAACCTGAGTGAAGAAATAACATAACAATTACATACTTGTTTCATTTATTTTATAAACAAAGTTATTCAACACCCAATGCCCCTGTGTGAAAAAGTAATTGCCCCCCCTTTACATTCAATAACTGGTTGTTCCACCTTTAGCTGCAATGGCGGCAGGTAGCCTAGTGGTTAGAGCGTTGGACTTGTAACCGGAGGGCTGCAAGTTCAAATCCCCGAGCTGACAAGGTAAAAATCTGTCGTTCTGCCCCTGAACAAGGCAGTTAACCCACTGTTCCCCGGGCGCCGAAGACGTGGATGTCGATTAAAGGCAGCCCCCCGCACCTCTCTGATTCAGAGGGGTTGGGTTAAATGCGGAAGACACATTTCGGTTGAAGGCATTCGGTTGTACAACTGACTAATAATGGTGACTTTGACAATGACTCCAACCAAACACTTCCTGTAGTAGTTGATCAGTCTCTCACATCACTGTGGGGGGAATTCTGGCCCTCTCTTCCATGCAGAGCTGCTGTAACTCAGTGACATTAGTGGGTTTTCAAACATGAACTGTCCTGCCACAACATCTAAATTGGGATTAGGTCTGACTAGGCCATTCCAAAACTTCAAATTTGTATGCCTTTCTTAAATTCGTTCTTAATTTCATTTATTTTCTTTATTCCCTGAACAATGCCTTTCACAGCAGCCTGTCTGATGGTCGTGATGATTCGTGCTGTGTGTGTGTGTGTGTGTGTGTGATGAGTCGTGAAGAGCTGATAACTGCCTTAGTCTGGGGTCGTCATGGTTCGTCAGTGGTCAGCGTAATGACTCTCTGATTGGTTGTTTGAAGTGGTAATCAGCTCATCTGATTGGTTGTTTGAAGTGGTAATCAGCTCATCAGTATCTGACTGTTAAATGTCACGTAGCCTACTACAGCCTGGCTGGCATACTTATAATTCCACTAGCACAACTCTGTTAAATGGTTATGTATATAGCCTGGGTTGTGTATTACAGTAAAGCACTCTACCATGATGTCGAATGGGCAGAGTTTGATGAACAGTGGGCTTGAAGAGCAGAGTTTGATGGATAGTGTGCTTGATGAGCAGAGTTTGATGGACAGTGTGCTTGATGAGCAGAGTTTGATGGACAGTGTGCTTGATGAGCAGAGTTTGATGGATAGTGTGCTTGATGAGCAGAGATTGATGGACAGTGTGCTTGATGAGCAGAGTTTGATGGACAGTGTGCTTGATGAGCAGAGTTTAATGGATAGTGTGCTTGATGAGCAGAGTTTGATGGATAGTGTGCTTGATGAGCAGAGTTTGATGGACAGTGTGCTTGATGAGCAGAGTTTGATGGATAGTGTGCTTGATGAGCAGAGTTTGATGGACAGAGTTTGGACAGTGTGCTTGATGAGCAAAGTTTGATGGACAGTGTGCTTGATGAGCAGAGATTGATGGACAGTGTGCTTGATGAGCAGAGATTGATGGAAAGTGTGCTTGATGGGCAGAATTTGATGGATAGTGTGCTTGATGAGCAGAGTTTGATGGACAGTGTGCCTGATGAGCAGAGTTTGATGGACAGTGTGCCTGTCATTCACTATTCATGTCCGGGATGATGGTTGAAACAGAGAAAAAACACTACAATTTCGTGATTGTGTCATAGACAAAATTATTACCACACCACCCTCTGTGGAAACTAGGATTCTATCCTTCAGAGTTAGTGAGAGAGAGAGAGAGAGAGAGAGAGAGAGAGAGGGGGAGAGAGAGAGAGAGAGAGAGAGAGAGAGAGAGAGAGAGAGAGAGAGAGAGAGAGAGAGAGAGAGAGAGAGAGAGAGAGAGAGGGGGAGAGAGAGAGAGAGAGAGAGAGAGAGAGAGAGAGAGAGAGAGAGAGAGAGAGAGAGAGAGAGAGAGAGAGTGTCTGAGAGAGAGAGAGAGAGAGAGAGAGAGAGAGAGAGAGAGAGAGAGAGAGAGAGAGAGAGAGAGAGAGAGAGAGAGAGAGGGGGAGAGAGAGAGAGAGAGAGAGAGAGAGAGAGAGAGAGAGAGAGAGGGAGAGAGAGAGAGAGAGAGAGAGAGAGAGAGAGAGAGAGGGGGAGAGAGAGAGAGAGAGAAGAAACTGACAGTTTACTGTTTACAATAGGGAAGATAGGGGTTACATTTCAAATTGCTAGTACGGTAGATTTGACTGACAGGTTGGCTTGTTTTGTGGATTATTATTTTTTCCTTTTTAGTTAATTGGCAAATTCCTTCCCGATCCCCCCAAAAGGTAAAAGACCACCACCCTCCCCTCTCAAAAATGACTCAATTAGAACATCACAGCATCTGTTGGTTCAATGTCTCTCTGTGTATGAGAAAGTGACATTAGGTGACATCATTGCCAAGTCAAGTCATAACAGTGCCTTGGGGCATAACTGTAACAGGGGATTTGAATGACCAGGAAGTGGGTAGGTAATAGGTATTAGCCAATCGTCTGAAGCCATTGCTAGATATACCTCTTGTTACACCTGTTGTCTAGCAGGTTCCTGGAAGACGATGACTGGAGTGAAACTGGAATATTGCAAGCATGCATGTACGTGCACACACACACAAACACATGCACTGGCAAGCACACGAGTGAAACTGGCGCATGGCCAGAGGAGTTGCTTGGGGTGAGGATCCCTGGGAAAAAAAAAGAGGGGGGTGAGTAGTGAGAGGGGTGGCCCTCCTTGTGGAAGAGGAGAAGAACAAAGGGATGACTAACTGTGTGTGAGAGAGAGAGAGAGAGAGAGAGAGAGAGAGAGAGAGAGAGAGAGAGAGAGAGCTAGAGAGAGAGAGAGAGAGAGAGAGAGAGAGAGAGAGAGAGAGAGAGAGAGAGAGAGAGTGAGAGCTCATGGGAACCTAAACCTGGGAACCTGTCCGACTTGGCCTTGATTGCTCAATGCGAGTGTTGTGTGTGTGGGAATAATGGTGTCATGTCTGTCAATATTAAATACAATTATTATTGTTATTATTAGTGGCCATATCTTCTTGGGAAAACTCTTAATGTATGTTAGGATAGTGTTGTATGTGTGTATATTTGATCCTTTGTCTACTTGTGGAAGTGTGGCATGTATTAGCTGGGCCTTGCAGGTGTGGTCCACTCTCTCATGGCCTCTGTGAGCCTTTAGAGGGGTTAAGAACCTTTAGAAGGGTTAAGAACCTTTAGAAGGGTTAAGAACTCCCTCTGACCTGCCCTCGCTCTCTGTAGCCTACAACTCCAGGTGTTTATAATGGGCATATCAAACAGCGTTTTCTGTTTTCAATAAAATACTGTGGGCATTTGCCGTTCTAAATTAAACATGTTGATATGAACCATAGTTCAGGCCTGTCTGTTTTAGGGCTGTCTGCTTTAGGCCTGTCTGTTTTAGGGCTGTCTGTTTTAGGGCTGTCTGTTTTAGGGCAGTCTGCTTTAGGGCTGTCTGCTTTTGGGCGGTCTGCTTTAGGGCGGTCTGCTTTAGGGCTGTCTGCTTTTAGGCTGTCTGCTTTAGGCCTGTCTGTTTTAGGGCTGTCTGCTTTAGGGCTGTCTGATTTTGGGCTGTCTGCTTTAGGGCGCTCTGCTTTAGGGCTGTCTGCTTTTGGGCTGTCTGCTTTAGGCCTGTCTGTTTTAAGGCGGTCTGCTTTAGGGCGGTCTGCTTTAGAGCAGTCTGCTTTAGGGCTGTCTGTTTTAGGGCTGTCTGCTTTAGGGCTGTCTGCTTTTAGGCTGTCTGCTTTAGGGCTGTCTGCTTTAGGGCTGTCTGCTTTTAGGCTGTCTGCTTTAGGGCTGTCTGCTTTAGGGCTGTCTGCTTTAGGGTGGTCTGCTTTAGGGCGGTCTGCTTTAGGGCGGTCTGCTTTTAGGCTGTCTGCTTTATGCCTGTCTGCTTTAGGCCTGTCTGTTTTAGGGCGGTCTGCTTTAGGGTGGTCTGCTTTAGGATAGTCAGGTAGCTAATCTATCTGTCAACAACTGATTTGACCTCTAGCCTAGGGTCAAGCCCAGTGAAACATGTTTTCACTACTGTCAATGGTGTAGAGTGAAAGGAGTATGGTCTATAACCACTGACCTCTGACCTCTCTCGATTGGCTATCTATGGGCTGTGATCTCTCTCTGTTGGGTATCCTCAGGTCATCAGCGGTCAGAGGAAGTGGAAAGGTCTGCTTTTCCCCATTAGTCTGTTTCTGAGTTTGCAAGAGACCAGTGACACATTTTCCCCTATTTGGGGCGGCAGGTAGCCTGGTGGTTAGAGGCAGGTAGCCTAGTGGTTAGAGGCAGGTAGCCTAGTGGTTAGAGCAGGTAGCCTAGTGGTTAGAGGCAGGTAGCCTAGTGGTTAGAGGCAGGTAGCCTAGTGGTTAGAGGCAGGTAGCCTAGTCGTTAGAGGCAGGTAGCCTAGTGGTTAGAGCAGGTAGTCTAGTGGTTAGAGCAGGTAGCCTAGTGGTTAGAGCAGGTAGCCTAGTGGTTAGAGCAGGTAGCCTAGTGGTTAGAGGCAGGTAGCCTAGTGGTTAGAGGCAGGTAGCCTAGTGGTTAGAGCAGGTAGCCTAGTGGTTAGAGGCAGGTAGCCTAGTGGTTAGAGGCAGGTAGCCTAGTGGTTAGAGGCAGATAGCCTGGTGGTTAGAGGCAGGTAGCCTAGTGGTTAGAGGCAGGTAGCCTAGTCGTTAGAGGCAGGTAGCCTAGTGGTTAGAGGCAGGTAGCCTAGTGGTTAGAGGCAGATAGCCTAGTGGTTAGAGGAAGATAGCCTAGTGGTTAGAGGCAGGTAGCCTAGTGGTTAGAGGCAGATAGCCTAGTGGTTAGAGCGTTGGACTAGTAATTGAAAGGTTGTAAGATCAAATCCCCGAACTGACAAGGTAAAAATCTGTCGTTCTGCCCCTGAACAAGGCAGCTAACCCCCTGTTCCTAGGCCGTCAATGAAAATAAGAATATGTTCTTAACTGACTTGCCTAGCTTAATAAAGGTAAAATAAAATTGTTCAAAATGGATTTTACACATAGAGACAGTGACAATGGCCAGATTGCAGTGATAATGTATGAGGGGTGGGTGAGTATTATTCTCCTGTTGTATGACTCATCCCAACAGACCTTACACAAGGTCTGTCACATCAAGATGAACACACCCACCCACACATTTCACTACCCCACTTCTTTGACTACAAATGCTTAACTCTCTGGACTGGAAATACACAACAGTGTTCATGGCCATTCATCCATCCATTAACTCATTCATCCGTCCCTCCATCCATCCCTCCATCCATCCATTAACCGTCCCTCCGTCCCTCCCTCACTGCCGCCATCCATCCCTCCATCCGTCCCTCCGTCCCTCCGTCCCTCCCTCACTGCCGCCATCCATCCCTCCATCCATCCCTCCGTCCCTCCGTCCCTCCCTCACTGCCGCCATCCATCCCTCCATCCATCCCTCCGTCCCTCCATCCCTCCCTCACTGCCGCCATCCATCCCTCCATCCATCCATTAACCATCCCTCCGTCCCTCCCTCACTGCCGCCATCCATCCCTCCATCCATCCATTAACCATCCCTCCATCCATCCTAGCTCTCAGTGTGAAAACTGGCACAGGATGTTCTCTTAAATGGTACATGAAGTGTCCACACTATCATCACAATCTAATCAGATTACACTGTTCATGTCCCAAATGGCTCCATATTCCGTATAGAGTTTACTACCTTTCAGCAGTGCCCATCGGTCTCTGGTCTATAGTAGTGCACTATATAGGGAATAGGGCTCTGGTCTATAGTAGTGCACTATATAGGGAATAGGGCTCTGGTCTATAGTAGTGCACTATATAGGGAATAGGGCTCTGGTCTATAGTAGTGCGCTATATAGGGAATAGGGCTCTGGTCTATAGTAGTGCGCTATATAGGGAATAGGGCTCTGGTCTATAGTAGTGCGCTATATAGGGAATAGGGCTCTGGTTTATAGTAGTGCGCTATATAGGGAATAGGGCTCTGGTCTGTAGTAGTGCACTATATAGGGAATAGGGCTCTGGTCTGTAGTAGTGCACTATATAGGAATAGGGCTCTGGTCTATAGTAGTGCACTATATAGGGAATAGGGCTCTGGTCTATAGTAGTGCACTATATAGGGAATAGGGCTCTGGTCTATAGTAGTGCACTATATAGGAATAGGGCTCTGGTCTATAGTAGTGCACTATATAGGGAATAGGGCTCTGGTCTATAGTAGTGCACTATATAGGGAATAGGGCTCTGGTCTATAGTAGTGCACTATATAGGGAATAGGGCTCTGGTCTATAGTAGTGCGCTATATAGGGAATAGGGCTCTGGTCTATAGTAGTGCGCTATATAGGGAATAGGGCTCTGGTCTATAGTAGTGCGCTATATAGGAATAGGGCTCTGGTTTATAGTAGTGCTATATAGGGAATAGGGCTCTGGTCTATAGTAGTGCACTATATAGGGAATAGGGCTCTGGTCTATAGCAGTGCACTATATAGGGAATAGGCCTCTGGTCTATAGTAGTGCACTATATAGGGAATAGGGCTCTGGTCTATAGTAGTGCACTATATAGGGAATAGGGCTCTGGTCTATAGTAGTGCACTATATAGGAATAGGGCTCTGGTCTATAGTAGTGCACTATATAGGGAATAGGGCTCTGGTCTATAGTAGTGCACTATATAGGGAATAGGGCTCTGGTCTATAGTAGTGCACTATATAGGGAATAGGGCTCTGGTCTGTAGTAGTGCACTATATAGGGAATAGGGCTCTGGTCTATAGTAGTGCACTATATAGGGAATAGGGCTCTGGTCTATAGTAGTGCACTATATAGGGAATAGGGCTCTGGTCTGTAGTAGTGCACTATATAGGGAATAGGGCTCTGGTCTGTAGCAGTGCACTATATAGGGAATAGGGCTCTGGTCTATAGCAGTGCACTATATAGGGAATAGGGCTCTGGTCTATAGTAGTGCACTATATAGGGAATAGGGCTCTGGTCTATAGTAGTGCACTATATAGGGAATAGGGCTCTGGTCTATAGCAGTGCACTATATAGGGAATAGGGCTCTGGTCTATAGCAGTGCACTATATAGGGAATAGGGCTCTGGTCTATAGTAGTGCACTATATAGGAATAGGGCTCTGGTCTATAGTAGTGCGCTATATAGGAATAGGGCTCTGGTCTATAGTAGTGCTATATAGGGAATAGGGCTCTGGTCTGTAGCAGTGCACTATATAGGGAATAGGGCTCTGGTCTATAGTAGTGCGCTATATAGGGAATAGGGCTCTGGTCTATAGTAGTGCGCTATATAGGGAATAGGGCTCTGGTCTATAGTAGTGCTATATAGGGAATAGGGCTCTGGTCTGTAGTAGTGCACTATATAGGGAATAGGGCTCTGGTCTATAGTAGTGCACTATATAGGGAATAGGGCTCTGGTCTATAGTAGTGCACTATATAGGGAATAGGGCTCTGGTCTATAGTAGTGCGCTATATAGGGAATAGGGCTCTGGTCTATAGTAGTGCGCTATATAGGGAATAGGGCTCTGGTCTATAGTAGTGCACTATATAGGGAATAGGGCTCTGGTCTATAGTAGTGCACTATATAGGGAATAGGGCTCTGGTCTATAGCAGTGCACTATATAGGGAATAGGGCTCTGGTCTATAGTAGTGCGCTATATAGGGAATAGGGCTCTGGTCTGTAGTAGTGCACTATATAGGGAATAGGGCTCTGGTCTGTAGTAGTGCACTATATAGGGAATAGGGCTCTGGTCTGTAGTAGTGCACTATATAGGGAATAGGGCTCTGGTCTGTAGTAGTGCACTATATAGGGAATAGGGCTCTGGTCTCTAGTAGTGCACTATATAGGGAATAGGGCTCTGGTCTATAGTAGTGCACTATATAGGGAATAGGGCTCTGGTCTATAGTAGTGCGCTATATAGGGAATAGGGCTCTGGTCTGTAGTAGTGCACTATATAGGGAATAGGGCTCTGGTCTGTAGTAGTGCACTACATAGCAGACAACAGGGCATAGCTGTGCTACAATATCAACTCTCCATGTGGATTCCACCCAGCATTTACCCTCTTATCCCCTTCACTCAGCAGACAGTTCCTGTGGACACCTATTACCACATCCCAAGGTAGTGTGATGGTCCAGGTATTATGATATAAGGTACCTGGGGTGTTTCTACAGAATACTCAGGACCCCCATAGAGAACAGTACTAAACGCCAATCAGGCTCCAGTAGTGGGCTTCCTAAACAGGCCTTTTACTTGAATCCACAGTCCTGCGACGTGCTAGACATGGCTACAGAAGTCTCTGGAATCACAAAATGTAATGTCAATGTGTGTTATTTTATTCAAATGTAGCAGCGATAACATTTTGACAAAAAACATACACAGATTTTTTTTCCACCCAGAATTTATTTCCATCTTTTCATTCAAACACAGTATGAAAAAGTAGACACTATTGACAGAGGGTTTGGTTTGAGATTAGTGACAAAAGTATACAATTTCACAAAAAATAAACTGTTCACAGATGTGTAAAATTGCAGACCCAAAAAAAGTTTAATGAACTGTTTTAAACAAACAGAAATAGATTTCAAATTTACATGCACTCTTCCACAAGAAGTATAAAAAGCATATAGCCTGGGTACCAACCCTCATATAGCCTGGGTACCAACCCTCATCTAGCCTGGGTACCAACCCTCATCTAGCCTGGGTGCCAACCCTCATCTAGCCTGGGTGCCAACCCTCATCTAGCCTGGGTACCAACCCTCATCTAGCCTGGGTGCCAACCCTCATCTCTATAAACCAGCTAGGACTGATTGTCACCAACTATCGGTCTGGCAATAACATCACTTTACAAAACAACACAGAACCAGACGGGCACGCAAGCTATTTAAAGTGAGCGTTAACATTCAAGCAGGTGCTATTTAGCCTCCTATAATGTACACACTGTATCCTATAGATTGGGCAGGCTGATTCGTCTGGAGATAGACACGGTAGTGTGGTCAGCGTCAACTACCAGAGAATCAGAGACAGACAGGAGGGTTTCATTCACTGGAGGGTGGCTGGGCTGGGCGGAGACAGACAGGAGGGTTTCATTCACTGGAGGGTGGCTGGGCTGGGCGGAGACAGACAGGAGGGTTTCATTCACTGGAGGGTGGCTGGGCTGGGCGGGCTTTTTTGTTTTACTGGCTGGGGTGTCTAGTGTAAACAAACAAATAAAGAAACAAATGAGGTCCCAGAGACAGGAGTGTCAATCCCTGGGGTGGCTTGGCTGGGTTTCTGCTGGGGCTGGGGACTGGGGCAGGGTAGGTCTCCTCACTATTCTACACCCTGTCGCAGGCTAGTGTTGATACTGACCGCCCATTACATCAAAGCCTAATACTGTGATCAACACATAGGGCCTGTGAGCCATTCCCAGTTCACACACAGGTAAGAAGTTAGCACCTAGCCTAGCGGTGTGACTTTAGCCTACATACAGTGTTGCATATGAATAGGTCTGGGTCTGTGTGGCCAGGCAGCACAGAACACAAAAGGAGAAAAGGCTACCAACCAACAACCGGCCTTCTCTCTCTCAACCCACCTCACGCTCTGACTATTGTAAGTCATTTAGCAGACACTCTTATCCAGAGTGACTTCATACATTTTCACACCCCCTGCCCGCCCGCCCCGCATACTGGTCCCCCCCGTGGGAATCCAACCCACAACTCTGGTGGTGCAAGCACCGCGCTCTACCAACTGAGCTACACGGTACTACCACACAGAGTCGGTGCAGTAGAACCTCAGGCTGGAATGGGCACCAATCCAGATCATGCAAATGAGTTCATAACATTTACATGACGGCCTTGTCCCACTGACAGGATGCTTGTGATGTACTTGGTTTAATATTCTCTGTATTATTTTTGCTCCTTACTTGGTTACCTAAACCTTTGTAATCCCTACTTGACAGACACTGTACTTTCGGGCATAGTGACTATCTGTCAACCTGTGCAATCAGGCACGATATAGTGCCCTGTTTTGTTGTAATCAATGTAAATCACTAAGCAATGCAGCTCAATCCACAGAGAAAGAGATCAGGAGAGAGAGCCTGCTCAGAGCAGCCTAGAAACACAACCACAGTCTTTTGACTAAAGTGAGCATATCCCCAGTATCTATATCACTGTTTCCAGACCAGGAGAAAACTAACCCGTTTTATAGGTCCAATGAGCTCAGTCCATTCAACACTGCAGTTCCATCGCTCTTACAAAGTCTTCATAAGTTAATAAATAATAGTCTTTCTGTCCATGACCAATGGGGTTTGTGTCTCAGATAAAACAGAAGAACTTCTTCCAGCTGCATTTAGAGAAGGCCTTGCTGCGTCTGTCCGACAGCCGTCTCTTCTTCTCCTTCCTGGCCTTGTGTTTGATGGCGGCAAAGATGGCCGCGTCGAACGCCTCTTTTAAGTTCTTCTGCGTCAACGAAGAACACTCCACATAGTCCACCGCTCTGATCTTATCCGCAATGCCCTGCGCCCGAGTGCTCAGCACTGGTTTGACCCCGCAGCGGGCCAGGTTGATCAGGACGTTGACGTCCAGCAGGAGGTCGGACTGGGTGCCCACGAGGATGATGGGAGCTGAGGGGTTGCAGGCTCGGATCTCGGGGATCCACTTGTTGGTGACATTGTGGAAAGAGGTGGGGTTGACCACACTGAAGCAGAGCAGGAAGACGTCCGTGTGGGAGTAGGAGAGGGAGCGGAAATCATCAAACACCTCCTGGAAATGTCAAGGTAGAGAGAGAGAGAGAGAGAGAGAGAGAGAGAGAGAGAGAGAGAGAGAGAGAGAGAGAGAGAGAGAGAGAGAGAGAGAGAGAGAGAGAGAGAGAGAGAGAGAGAGAGAGAGAGAGAGAGAGAGAGAGAGAGAGAGAGAGAGAGAGAGAGGGGCTGTTTCAGCAGAGTGTGTGAATGTTGTCTGGGGTCTGAACAACAACAATGGACACCGTGACAGAGAGAGAGAGACGAGGGCACACATGGTATGACATGTAGTGGGCCTTTAGAATGTAACACTACAATCTACTTCTGCTACATTGAAGAAGACTGAAAGTTTCCTGTCACTAAATCTGTTTCTCACATTTCTGACTGATCAAATCAAATCAAATTGTATTGGTCACATACACATGGTTAGCAGATGTTAATGCGAGTGTAGCGAAATGCGTGTGCTTCTAGTTCCGTCCATGCGGTAATATCTAACAAGTAATCTAACAATTTCACAACTACTACATTATACACACAAGTGTAAAGGAATGAATACGAGTATGTACATATAAATATATGGATGAGCGAAAGCACACGGGGTGTTCCATTCCAACATGTTTAAAACCGTTGTCATTCAAATTGGACTAATTAGATTCAAGAATAGATTATTCATTACGGATTACATCATTTTCTTATAAAAAAATAAATAAATATAGAGTCTATATTGTTACCTGTCCAGCTGTGTCCAGTAGTTGTATTCTGACTGGGGATCCTTCTACTTGTACTTGACCTGTTGAAGAAAACACAAGAATACAATTATTTTATAACTCAAGTTTGTACATAGTTTGGGTATTTCCATAAACAATTATAATTTACAGTGCATTAACCTAGTAGCCCAACAATACATTCAGTTATTAAATTGTTATAAATTATGCTAATATAAGCTTATAAATTTAGGCTACAACGTTTTTATTTTTTTGGGGGGGGGTAATTGAAAGGTACTCACCAGAAAACACATCAAAGCCTGTCTGTTTGTATTCCGTGGGGTATCCATTTGTGGTGTAACTGACTATCATGCTTGTCTTGCCCACCGCCCCGTCCCCCACCAGCATACAGCTGATAGCCGCTGGCTCCCTCTCCAACCCCGGCGCTGGCTCCCTCTCCAACCCGGCCTCTTGGCTCATCAGTCCGCATGAAGAGGAGACGCGGGATTCTTCACAATAATAATCCATTTGAGGTGGCATGTCCAACAGCTCAAATTGAAGAATAGTAACTTTCCAGTGCAGAAGTGATCAGTCTTCTTTCGATGTGCGATTCTCCAGAACAGTTTTGGTTTCTGTATGATCCTGGACGGAATGACTCCTCTAGGGTGACTTTGATGGTTTGTGAATGACCGTGTGATGCGACTTGGTTTTGAGGGAACTTTTCCGCTCAGACAGGTTGTGCTTTGCATAGCCTCGCCCCCGCTAAGCGCAGATGAAGACAAGGTGTGGACTGACACCTAGGTGAGATGAAACAATCACCATCTGACTCCCCAGCTAGCGCAGTTGGTTCCTCGGAAATTGTGAGATGGTTGGCAAAGAATATATATTCTTCTTGTTGTGGCCCCGAACCCCCCATCAAAGTTGCCCATCCCTGATATATACCGTCTGACAAAGAACGTTGGGTGGTTGGTTGAGTTCTTATATCGCTTGCTATTTTGAGATGCGGGCTACTTCACAGATGTTTGCTGTGATATTTGTTTTGAAAGAATGAAGATAATAATGCAAAGATAAGGAAATTACAAGAATAAAGTTTACAGGGAAATCTATTGTGCAATGAATCAAAAGTACAATAAATTATTTGCAGTTATGTATTTTCACAACTTACTATTGTTATCCATTTATTGTTATTTTTTTTAAAATAAAAAATAACATAAATAAACGTACTATTGGTATCCCTTTAACTGTCTCTTCTTGAAGAACTTTTTGGAAAAATTATTTCACCTTAAATTCCTATTGCTAACAACAACAAAAAAACATATTTTTGTTTTGTTTTACTCAAAAAGTCAAAAGAGGGCCATACCAGCAACGCCATATCAGAATGGCAATTTGTATAGCATTTTTACTCATTTCAACAATATTACAAAAAATACTTGGGTCATGAAATGTGTTTTAACCAATTTATGTTGTCTAATATAGTGTGCCAAAAATGCAATCATATTTTTCATCTAAATATGTATTAGATAATAAAGAAAAATGACATACCCTATTCTAAGCCCACCTTACTTTCACTGCCATATCAACTGCCTGGTTCAGGACAGTTCTACAAAATCCTTGCTTTTTAGGTTTTTTTTTTACATTTTAACAATTTATTTTCATATTTCTACTCTTCACAGTCTCTAGTACCACGAATGGTGCAATATGAAACCCTCACAAACTGAATTCCTGGCTTTAATCCCATATCTTTGGTGACTGATTTGGAGTTTCTTACAGCCCTCTAAGTGGAGTTTCTTACAGCCCTCTAAGTGGAGTTTCTTACAGCCCTGTAAGTGGAGTTTCTTACAGCCCTCTAAGTGGAGTTTCTTACAGCCCTCTAAGTGGAGTTTCTTACAGCCCTCTAAGTGGAGTTTCTTACAGCCCTCTAAGTGGAGTTTCTTACAGCCCTCTGAGTGGAGATTCTTACAGCCCTCTAAGTGGAGTTTCTTACAGCCCTCTGAGTGGAGATTCTTACAGCCCTCTAAGTGGAGTTTCTTACAGCCCACTAAGTGGAGTTTCTTACAGCCCTCTGAGTGGAGATTCTTACAGCCCTCTAAGTGGAGTTTCTTACAGCCCTCTGAGTGGAGATTCTTACAGCCCTCTAAGTGGAGTTTCTTACAGCCCTCTAAGTGGAGTTTCTTACAGCCCTCTGAGTGGAGATTCTTACAGCCCTCTAAGTGGAGTTTCTTACAGCCCTCTGAGTGGAGATTCTTACAGCCCTCTAAGTGGAGTTTCTTACAACCCTCTAAGTGGAGTTTCTTACAGCCCTCTAAGTGGAGTTTCTTACAGCCCTCTAAGTGGGTAAAGTGCCACAACATCGAACTGCAGCAACCTAAAATGATACAAATTGTGTAAATTGATGCAGGAGGGCTGGGGGAGTTGACCAATCAAGTACAACTGAATGTTTTTTCATATCCACTTCTAAATCCATTGTTAAAACATCCTCTACCAGCCGGTTGAGAATTGGGTTAAAGGGTTATGAAGTACAATAATGTATACATTTTCTTTCTTATTTGATTTTACAGTGAATTCTATTAATAATCACCATAACTAGATGGCAGCCCTTTTTGAATAATGGACAAAGTGCGCGTCCTCGTGTCAGACGTTAAGAACTACAAGTGTCCTGATCACATGAGGATATCCGTGGATCACCTGACCGAACTGGCCCTCCCTTGTTGTGCGTTTGTATATTTTTCAGGAAGCTTAAAAGAAATAAGCATGTTTCGATAGTTTTGAAGTGGATGAGGTTATACAGTTTTCTTTCTCGTGGGCTACTCTTCTATTTGGAAACACTTCTCTCGAGACGCAGGCAACCGGATCTGTTTTGTGCAGATTCTAAATGGCTAGCTAGCACAGTCATGCCATCCATCGCATGATCTGAACTCGTGGAAGTTAGCTATTAGTTAGGTTTTCTTTGTTTTAGACCCCCCTTTACGTTTTGCAATGTCTTCTATCCTGGATGAATACGAGGACTCGAAGAACAGCAGGCACCCTGTGCAACACAGTAGCCGCCTGTCTGCTGCCAACATCGGCATAACACACTCCGGTACTGGGGCAAGGCTACGGGCCTCTCAATTGGGTTTTTGTTTATGATAAGGCTAGTTGGGACCATATATATGGTTGAATATGTGCCCCAAATGACTTTCATACAGCTAATATAATAATTATCTGTATAATGTTTAGCTAGCTTGATACCGATTTGATCATATGGAATCGATTATGTTGCCAATGATGATGATTGACATACGTGATTAATGATTCGTTGTAGGGTTCGTGAATGTGAGACTGGAGGAGGAGAAGCCGATATTCAACAAACAGAGGATTGATTTCTCACCTCCAGAGAAGATCAACCACTTTGCTGTCTGCAACAATCAGCTATGCATGAGTTTAGGGAAGGACACTCTTCTGAGGTAGGGGACACTTTTATCTGCAACACCCCCGTGGTCACCCATGCCTGTCCATGCCACTCTGTAAAACGAGCAGAATGTGTGAAGGGTGCAGTTTGTATCTTGATGTGATTGTTAAACGATGGGATTAAAGGCTAAATGATGGATTAAGTGTTGATCATGTCAGTCATTCAGGGTGATTATGTATAATTTGTGGATTGGTGTAATGATGATATGCATGGATATTTTCTTGTTTTTCTTGTTGCACAACTTTAAAACATCTTCTGAAATAGCTGTGTGTGTGTTCACATACGATTGTATACCATATTGGTATCTAAAATAAGTTAATTT
Organism: Brachymystax lenok tsinlingensis; assembly: GCA_030435695.1. Taxonomy (NCBI): domain Eukaryota; kingdom Metazoa; phylum Chordata; class Actinopteri; order Salmoniformes; family Salmonidae; genus Brachymystax; species Brachymystax lenok. The sequence continues at coordinate 33,760,901 of CM059796.1, forward strand.
GACTTTATAAAGGGGTTTTAAGTTTTCCTCCGTATGTTGTTCCAGGATTGACCTTGCCAAGCCAGACCGGCCCAACCAGGTAGAACTGGGGAGGAAGGAAGACAGTAGAGTACACAAGCTCTTCCTGGACCCCACAGGTGAGAACCAGGGAGCTCTTCCTGGACCCCGCAGTTGAGAACCAGGGAGCTCTTCCTGGACCCCAGAGGTGAGAACCAGGGAGCTCTTCCTGGACCCCGCAGGTGAGAACCAGGGAGCTCTTCCTGGACCCCAGAGGTGAGAACCAGGGAGCTCTTCCTGGACCCCACAGTTGAGAACCAGGGAGCTCTTCCTGGACCCCAGAGGTGAGAACCAGGGAGCTCTTCCTGGACCCCACAGTTGAGAACCAGGGAGCTCTTCCTGGACCCCGCAGGTGAGAACCAGGGAGCTCTTCCTGGACCCCGCAGGTGAGAACCAGGGAGCTCTTCCTGGACCCCGCAGGTGAGAACCAGGGAGCTCTTCCTGGACCCCGCAGGTGAGAACCAGGGAGCTCTTCCTGGACCCCGCAGGTGAGAACCAGGGAGCTCTTCCTGGACCCCGCAGGTGAGAACCAGGGAGCTTTTCCTGGACCCCGCAGTTGAGAACCAGGGAGCTCTTCCTGGACCCCACAGTTGAGAACCAGGGAGCTCTTCCTGGACCCCACAGAACAGTAGAGAAACCCTCTCAAACCTTTTTTGTTGTTGCCGTCAACATTTCCCTGATAAAGATGGGTAATAGTAGCCTGCACGCCCTTCTGCAGCTTGCCTATGTGCTTGTCCCAGCCCACGTTTTGACAACTGAATGGGAAATTGCCTGCCCTCCCATTTGATTTTACAACTAAGAGAGATATGCTAACTTTGGATAACAGTTTTAACACTAGCTAGCAAAGTGATATAAACTCAGCAAAAAAAGAAACGTCCTCACATGTCAACTGCGTTTATTTTCAGCAAACTTAACATGTGTAAATATTTGTATGAACATAACAAGATTCAACAACTGAGACACAAACTGAACAAGTTCCACAGACATGTGACTAACAAATTTAATAATGTGTCCCTGAACAAAGGGGGAGGGGGTGTCTGGTGTGGCCACCAGCTGCATTAAGTACTGCATTGCATCTCCTCATGGACTGCACCAGATTTGCCAGTTCTTGCTGTGAGATGTTACCCCTCTCAGGCACCTGCAAGTTCCCAGACATTTCTGGGGGGGTATGGCCCTAGCTCTCACCCTCCAATCCAACAGGTCCCAGACGTGCTCAATGGGATTGAGATCCGGGATCTTCGCTGGCCATGGCAGAACACTGACATTCCTGTCTTGCAGGAAATCACGCACAGAACGAGCAGTATGGCTGGTGGCATTGTCATGCTAGAGGGTCATGTCAGGATGAGCCTGCAGGAAGGGTACCACATGAGGTAGGAGGATATCTTACAGCGTTGAGATTGCCTGCAATGACAACAAGCTCAGTCAGATGATGCTGTGACACACCGCCCCAGACCATGACGGACCCTCCACCTCCAAATCGATCCCGCTCCAGAGTACAGGCCTCGGTGTAACGCTCATTCCTTCGACGATAAACGCAAATCTGACCATCACCACTGGTGAGACAAAACCGCGACTCGTCAGTGAAGAGCACTTTTTGCCAGTCCTGTCTGGTCCAGCGACAGTGGGTTTGTGTCCATAGGCGACGTTGTTGCCTGTTATGTCTGGTGAGAACCTGCCTTACTACAGAAGGCCTACAATCCCTCAGTCCAGCCTCTCAGCCTATTGCGGACAGTCTGAGTACTGATGGAGGGATTGTGCGTTCCTGGTGTAACTCGGGCAGTTGTTGTTGCCATCCTGTACCTGTCCCGCAGGTGTGACATTCGGATGTACCGATCCTGTGCAGGTAATGTTACACGTGGTCTGCCACTGCGAGGGCAATCAGCTGTCCATCCTGTCTCTCTGTAGCACTATATATATATAACTACATCCATCTATTCTGCCAACAATTCCTTACTACATCATTGAATTTTAAGTAAAAAATTATATATTTTTAAAACCTTTTTAAGTTGGTTTTGTATCATAAACTGGGAATTTGATATTTTTTTACTGATATTATTATTTTCTGTCTGTTTCATATCTGCAAAGTTAAAACGTTGTCAGTTCCACTTTAAATGGACAGTCTGTTGCCTGTCAAGGTTTTCATAGAGGTGTTTCTCAGATAAATGATCACCAAGCTGTTTTAATTGTTTCTAACTGATGTAAACATAGTAAATAAGTCATAATAGCTGTTCATCTAAGAACCACAAATTAACTAAAGAAACGTCTTGGACCAATTAAATTCCCTTAATCTTTACAGTTCTGTTTAGGTGTCTGTTGAAATAAAGGTTATGACGCGACTGCTATGAGCTCTTCTCCAACCAGGAAAGAGGGTTTCATATCTGCGTGTTATTGCTGTTTACTACACAGTGTTACGTCTGTCAGTACCCATTCCAACACTGCTCTCCCCTCTCCTTTACCTGCAGGGTCCCACCTGGTGATTTCTCTCAGTACCAGTGAGTGTCTGTATCTGAACAGGAACACCCAGAAGGTGAGGTCTCTGTCCCGCTGGAGAGGACACCTTATAGAGAGTGTAGGCTGGAACAAGCTACTGAGGACAGAGACCAACACTGGGCCCATCCTAGTGGGAACCAGCCAGGGAATCATCTTCGAGGCTGAGATCTCTGCTTCAGAGGGAAGCCTGTTTAACACCAACCCTGACCAGTACTTCAAACAGGTCAGTGGTAGGATCTGACAATAAACATATGAGATTATACTGTATATCTTCATGTACAGTACCAGTCAAAAGTTTGGACATGGCTACTCATTCCAGTATTTTTACTATTTTCTACATTGTAGAATAATAGTGAAGACGAAATAACAAATATGGAATCATGTAGTAACCAAAAAAGTGTTAAACAAATCAAAATATATTAAGTAGCCACCCTTTGCCTTGATGACAGCTTTGCACACTCTTGGCATTCTCTCAAGCAGCTTCGAGTCACCTGGAAGGCATCTCAATTAACAGGTGTGCCTTGTAAAAAGGTCATTTGTGGAATTTCTTTCCTCCTTAATGCTTTTGAGCCAATCAGTTGTGTTGTGACAAGGTAGGGTTGGTATACAGAAGATAGACCGAGTGTCACGAGAATTTTGCTATCTCAATTGTTGAACTCAACTATCACTCAGGCTTTGAATAATTCCCAGAGGTTGTAAGGCTCTGGTTAATGAAGAGTTAGACAAATTCCCAAATCTGCAATAGGTCAGGTTTTATTCATGAGAGCTCTGTTCTCAAAATGGCAACACAGTCTTTTATATTGTACATACAAACAAACTCCACCCGCTTTAGGCGGCTGTATTTTTCCACAGTACACATTCATGGCTTATCACTTCTGATTTCAAGCTAGACAGTTTCTAATCGTTCTTCCCCTCCCGATGGTGGGAAGACCTCTTTTCTGTAGTTTGGTTTCACAATCAGCCCTTTGTTTTTTCCAAATACACCCTGCTTACATTGTAAGATAGGAATACAATGTCCTAGTCTCTAAAAAGTTCTTATTTGAGCTGTTCTTGCCATAATATGGACTTGGTCTTTTACCAAATAGGGCTTTCTTCTGTATACCACCCCTACCTTGTCACAACACAACTGATTGGCTCAAAAGCATTATGAATGAAAGAAATTCCACAACTTAACTTTTAACAAGTCACACCTGTTATTTGAAATCCCTCCAATCACCCGACCTCAACCCAATTGAGATGGTTTGGGATGAGTTGGACCGCAGAGTGAAGGAAAAGTAGTCAACAAGTGCTCAGCATTATGTGGGAACTCCTTCAAGACTGTTGGAAAAGCATTCCAGGTGACTACCTCATGAAGCTGGTTGAGAGAATGCCAAGGGTGTGCAAAGCTGTCATCAAGGGTGGCTACTTTGAAGAATGTAAAATATATTTAGATTTGTTTTACACTTGTTTTTTTTTTTGGTTACTACATGATTCCATATGTGTTATTTCATAGTTTTGATGTCTTTACTATTATTCTACAATGTAGAAAATGGTAAAAAAAAAAAAATAAGAAAAATCCTTGCATGAGTAGGTGTGTCCAAACTTCTGACTGGTACTGTATAGAAAATATACAACATAGCCCCCCAAAATAAGAAATGCTGTTAATAATATATAATAATAAGTAATACTGTATTATTTTTTTAGATTGAAGTTGAACCCATGAAAAGCCATACTAATCAAACCTCTTGACATTCAAACGAATCAATCCGTGCTGAGATGGTTACATTCAATGGTTTACACTCCTTCGTGTGAACTTATTCTTAACAGCTTTCGACTATCAGTGTTTTGATGTAGGATTTTGAAAGTGCGTTTGCAAAAACCAATCCTTATTATGCTGAGTAATGTATGTTACTGAAACACAGGTCCATTCCCTAGAGGAGGATGGGAAGCCTGCTCCAGTATGCTGTATAGAGGTGGAGCGAGGTCCGGAGTCTAAAGTCGTCATCATCGCCACCACCCGGAAGCGTCTGTTCCAGTTCGTAGGTCGTGCGGCAGAGGGGTCAGAGCAACAGGGCTTCAGCTCCATCTTCTCACAGAATCAGGTCTGTTAAAACAACAGGGCTTCAGCTCCATCTTCTCACAGAATCAAGTCTGTTAGAACAACAGGGCTTCAGCTCCATCTTCTCACAGAATCAGGTCTGTTAAAACAACAGGGCTTCAGCTCCATCTTCTCACAGAATCAGGTCTGTTAAAACAACAGGGCTTCAGCTCCATCTTCTCACAGAATCAGGTCTGTTAAAACAACAGGGCTGTGTTGGAAATTGGACCCTATTCCCTATATAGTCCACACACTTTTGGTCAGAGCCTACGAGGTTCTTTATAACTTGTCATAACCGTATATTTGAACACATGTCTCGTGACAAGGCTTATAATGTGCTATGTCTACTACTACTACCAGGAGCTTCTGCCCAGCTTCCAGGAGTTTCCGTTTAATATGGGCTACAGTGAAATCACCTTCTACACCTCCAAGCTCAGGTCCTGCCCCAAGGCCTTCGCATGGATGATGGGTAACGGAGTTCTCTATGGTCAGCTGGACTACGTCAAGCTGGACTCGCTGCTCAGTGACGTGCAGGTACTGTTTTTATAATATATTTAGGCTAGTATACTTTTTAAAGTTTGATGTGCTGTAGTGGTAAACTCCCTACAGGTGATAAGGGTGTGTTCAAGGTCTATTTGTTACTCGTCTTTCAAAATAATCCTATTCTATATTATATATCCTATTGTATATTATATATCCTATTATATATCCTATTATATATCCTATTCTATTCATATTGCTGCTGCACTTATCATTCTCTCTCTGTCTCTCTCTCTCTGTCTCTCTCTCTCTGTCTCTCGCTCACTCACTCACTCACTCTCTTTATTTATTTATTTTATTCCTCCCCATCAGGTGTGGGATTACACCCCAGACATAGACTTCAGTTTCAACAAGCCCATCTCCATTGTGTTGACTCAGTTTCACTTTCTACTCCTCCTCCCTGACCGCGTCAAAGCCATCTGCACCCTCAACGGACAGGTGGGCACACGCACGCACGCACAGCCGGGCTACTGTGGGGTCCAGGCCGGGTTACTGTGGGGTCCAGGCCTGGTTACTGTGGGGTCCAGGCCGGGTTACTGTGGGGTCCAGGCCGGGTTACTGTGGGGTCCAGGCCGGGTTACTGTGGGGTCCAGGCCGGGTTACTGTGGGGTCCAGGCCGGGTTACTGTGGGGTCCAGGCCGGGTTACTGTGGGGTCCAGGCCGGGTTACTCTGGGGTCCAGGCCGGGTTACTGTGGGGTCCAGGCCGGGTTACTATAAAAGCACTTAAGCTGCGTTCACACAGGTGGCCCAATTCTGATATTTTTTCACAACGCATCTTTTTTCAGAGCTGATTTTATTGTTCAAAGGACCAATTAGAGAAAAAAAATATCAGAATTGGGCTGCCTGTCTAAACTATGGCTGAATATTTTCCCGGTATTTTACAAATGATCCATCCCGTGAATAAATTACTTTTCTCCCGGGTAACCCGTTATTTCACGCCCAAACCGGAAGTGTCATTCAAAAGCATTATAAAGCATTATGTCTGGATTTGATTTAGAGCTTTGATCAGCATGAACATTCAAATCTGATTTTACCTGAGCCTGATGAGACCCTATATACATTTAATGAGCCCTACATTACCAACATTTCTTGAGCCCAAACTCCAAAAAAGTCCAAATGATTGTTCCATTATCCAGTGTATATATATGAATGGGCTACTGCACATTACACACATAAGCAAAACATAAAAGCCCATAGCTATATGCTCTCTTGGGTAAATAAATACAACTAGCTCCAGTAGGCTAATCTTTTTGCGTGTGAACTGTATTACTTTATACTGTAAATATATGGACGGGAATTACGCACATCGTTCAAACCATGATGAAGCAGAAGAGAACATGTGATTCTGGTGCAGCACATGCGGCCTACAAAGTTACAAGTACAGGCTAGCGGATTGGATTCACACTTGGAAATATAATGGGACCTATTTGTATAATTAGTAGGTTGATGCATATTTACCTTTCATAATAATTTACCCTAATGTTATTATCCTACCTCTCTCTCTCTCTCTCTCTCTCTCTAGCCCTCTTTAATCTCTCTCTCTCTCCCTCCCTCCCACTCTATTGTTGCTTCATTCCTTCCTCACTTTCAACAAATTTAAATACGTTTTGTTGTCCTATCTTCATCCATTCTAATGACATCCTTGAATAATATAGGACTAGAATTAGATGCAGAAGGCTTATGATTTTCTTCACGAAGTAGCCTATAGCCTACCGCCATCGTGCGTTCGCTCTTCTTTCAAACTACCCCTGAGTTCTATTGGCTGCTGTATTCAACATTCAGCAAACGAGAGCTCGCGTCCCTCTTTGAATAGTCTATTGGTATAAGAAATGCAAAAAATAAAAAAAACTATGTCCAGCAATCTATTCTAGTCTAGCTTTTGGGACTTGCAAGAGCCTTTTTTTCATGGAGGGGCCAGCGGAGCACAGGTACGTGGGTATTGCCAGAGGCTATCAGTTAGAAGCTTATTATGCATAACTCATCATTTTACTTAGCTAAATATAAGGCTAATACTGCATTGACTGTATTACCTGAAAGAGGTAGGCTAGGACATCTAAATAATATATATATCTATATATCTCTATCGCAATCTAGAACAGGATGATCTATTTTAGTTGCAATTTGAATGGAGTTGATGGAGAGAGAAACTGATTTTTAAACAACGATATTTGACTGATTGGCTGTTTTTAGAACTCTGCAGGTGCAATTGAAATAAATATTATCTTTACAATTATAAAAACAAGGTGATCACCAAAAGCCAGATGGAGATGTGTAAATGAAACGTGCGTTTGGTCTTTATTATTGTAGCATAGACTATGCTGCAGCCAATGTAGGCCTACCTATCACAAGACAAAAAAGTTATCCTGATGAAAGGACAGCGCATTGTGAACTGAGCTCCATACTGAGAGGGGCTGTCTGGCCCCACCCCTGGAGGGGCTGTCTGGCCCCACCCCGGGAGGGGCTGTCTGGCCCCACCCTGAGCGTTGATTCCTCATGCAGAGGCCATAGAGAAGCTAGCTTTGGGCATATCATATAATTTAACAGTTCCATTTCACACCATGCTGTTCATATAAAACATTTGTAATAATTTACCAGTATCTCGCAGTTATTTAACCCCGGGAAAAAGGAGTGGTTTTGGGCTGTAAATTCGGATACATTTCGTTAAGCGGGTTTCCGCCATTCAACCCTAGTCTAAACACAGTCTTAGTGACAACTGCCGATGTTGTATTTGTCCAAAATGGCACCCTATTCCCTATGTAGTGCACAGCTATTGATTAGGGCCCATTTTTATGAGTACATTCATTTGATTGATGTATGTATTGATTGATTGACAGGTGGTGTACGAGGATGTGTTCCCTGATAAGTTCGGCACGCTGAAGAAGATGACTAAGGACCCAGCAGGAGGCCTGGTGTGGATCTACACTGAGAAGGCCGTCTTTAGGTTCAGTTTTACATTTTATTTCGTTTTTAGTCAACTTAGCAGATGCTCCTACTCAGAGAGACTTACAATCAGTGCATTCAACTAGGATCGGTAGAACAACCATATCACAGCCGTTGCCAGTTAAACCCTGTTCCGCCGCTATCTGTGGAATCAGACTAGAACTGCCGTTGCTAGTTAAACCCTGTTCAGCTGCTACAGTGAGGGGAAAAAAGTATTTGATCCCTTGCTGATTTTGTACGTTTGCCCACTGACAAAGAAATGATCAGTCTATAATTTTAATGGTAGGTTTATTTGAACAGTGAGAGACAGAATAACAACAAAAAAATCCAGAAAAACGCATGTGAAAAATGTAATGAATTGATTTGCATTTTAATGAGGGAAATAAGTATTTGACCCCTCTGCAAAACATTACTTAGTACTTGGTGGAAAAACCCTTGTTGGCAATCACAGAGGTCAGACGTTTCTTGTAGTTGGCCACCAGGTTTGCACACATCTCAGGAGAGATTTTGTCCCACTCCTTTGCAGATCTTCTCCAAGTCATTAAGGTTTCGAGGCTGACGTTTGGCAACTCGAACCTTCAGCTCCCTCCACATATTTTCTATGGGATTATGGTCTGGAGACTGGCTAGGCCACTCCAGGACCTTAATGTGCTTCTTCTTGAGCCACTCCTTTGTTGCCTTGGCCGTGTGTTTTGGGTCATTGTCATGCTGGAATACCCATCCACGACCCATTTTCAATGCCTTGGCTGAGGGAAGGAGGTTCTCACCCAAGATTTGATGATACATGGCCCCGTCCCTCGTCCCTTTGATGCGGTCAAGTTGTCCTGTCCCCTTAGCAGAAAAACACCCCCAAAGCATAATGTTTCCACCTCCATGTTTGACGGTGGGGATGGTGTTCTTGGGGTCATAGGGAGCATTCTTCCTTCTCCAAACACGGCGAGTTGAGTTGATGCCAAAGAGCTCCATTTTGGTCTGATCTGACCACAACACTTTCACCCAGTTGTCCTCTGATTCATTCAGATGTTCATTGGCAAACTTCAGACGGGCATGTCTATGTGCTTTCTTGAGCAGGGGGACCTTGCGGGCGCTGCAGGATTTCAGTCCTTCACGGCGTAGTGTGTTACCAATTGTTTTCTTGGTGACTATGGTCCCAGCTGCCTTGAGATCATTGACAAGATCCTCCCGTGTAGTTCTGGGCTGATTCCTCACTGTTCTCATGATCATTGCAACTCCACAAGGTGAGATCTTGCATGGAGCCCCAGGCCGAGGGAGATTGACAGTTCATTTGTGTTTCATCCATTTGCGAATAATCGCACCAACTGTTGTCACCTTCTCACCAAGCTGCTTGGCAATGGTCTTGTAGCCCATTCCAGCCTTGTGTAGGTCTACAATCTTGTCCCTGACATCCTTGGAGAGCACTTTGGTCTTGGCCATGGTGGAGAGTTTGGAATCTGATTGATTGCTTCTGTGGACAGGTGTCTTTTATACAGGTAACAAGCTGAGATTAGGAGCACTCCCTTTAAGACTGTGCTCCTAATCTCAGCTCATTACCTGTATAAATGCAAATCATTTTTCTGGATTTTTTTGTTGTTATTCTGTCTCTCACTGTTCAAATAAATCTACCATTAAAATTATAGACTGATCATTTCTTTGTCAGTGGGCAAATGTACAAAATCAGCAGGGGATCAAATACTTTTTTCCCTCACTGTATCTGTTAGTTAAACCCTGTTCAGCCGCTATCTGTGGAATCAGTGCTAGCAAGAAAAGACACGTGGGAGTGTGAAAGACAAGTAAAACAGTAAGGTTTTTCTCTCTCAATCCAGATACCACATCCAGAGAGAAGCCAGGGATGTGTGGCAGATGTACATGAGCATGAACAAGTTTGACCTGGCTAAGGAGTACTGCCGGGACCGGCCAGAGTGCATGGACATAGTCCTGGCTAAGGAGGCAGAACACTGCTTCCAGAACAAACGCTACCTGGAGAGTGCTAAGTGCTACGCTCTGACCCAGAACTACTTTGAGGAGATTGCGTTGAAGTTCATCGAGGCGAAACAGGAAGAAGCTCTGAAAGAGTTCCTTCTGAAGAAACTCAACAACCTGAAACAGGTAGGATGTTTTTAGTAACTTAGTCAGTCCAAAATGTCACCTTGTGGGCCCTGGTCAAAAGTAGTGCACTATATAGGGAATAGGCTCCCATTTGGGGCAGACACTATTTTTGTTATTTTGTGTGATCTGAGGTAACTTGTAACTAAACTCTTTTTGAATTATTTGTTTTTAACTATTTTGTATGGACTATGGACTGTATTTTTGATCATGTTACCCCTGCTTGCAAACCAAACCTTGATTGATGAATTGAAACAGAGTGAAAAGACCCAGATCACCTTACTGGTCACCTGGCTGACTGAGCTCTACCTGAACCGCCTGGGGCTTCTACAATCAGATGAGGGGAAACATGGGGTGTTCCAGGAGACACGTGATGAGTTCCGGAAGTTCCTCAGTAGCTCCAAACACAAGGAGTGTCTCTATAACAACCGTTCGACCATCTATGACCTGCTGGCTAGCCACGGCAACGTGGACGACATGGTCTACTTCTCGGTCATCATGCAGGTATCTTATGATGCTATTTATCCAGAGTTGGGCCGTTTCAATTCTAGTCAATTCAGAAAGTGAACCAAATTTCTCTCTCTGTCTGTCTGTCTGTCTTATCTATAATATTATTTAAAACACAATACAACCACGTGGATAATGCATTTAAAATCGAGGATGACCCCAAAAAGTTTGAAAACTTATTTCCATTGGGGTCCTCTTAAATAAATGTATCTAATCATTAACACACAATAGTATGTTGCAGGTTGAAGATTGACAGTCTCAGTGGGCTTGGGATGAGGTTGAGCCAGTTTGGGTGGGAAAGTCCGTGTAGGTTCAGTGGAGGGGTCATCGATGGGACAGCCAAGGAGAAACGAACACAGTCTGAAAAAACTGGCCCAGATCTCTTCAAAACCTGCTTCTCTGAATGTTCAGTCACTCCATTGGAGCCACTTTTCTGGTACTGGTCCTTCATTTCCGTGATGCCACGGCTGCTGATAAGTGCACGAAAAGCCACCACATCTTGGCAGTGGTTAGGATCATTCCCTGAACAGTCCCTGACCTTCCTCTGCTACCTATGGACACACAATGCAGTCCTTGGTGTAATACTTCCAAACATATTAAACAAAAAGCCACATTATTTGAATCCAAAGAGCCACCTAGCTAGCTAACAAGCCCAAATACGTTTCATCATAATTCAGCAACTCTGAGAGTCGAGACCATAGGATATAGTGATCAAACCATAGAGCAGCCAAAATCACCCAAAAAAGTATTACAAAATGCAACAAAAAACACTTAAAAAAAAGATATGAACAATATTTACAGAGCTCGCCTAGGATACCTTACGGTGCCATGGCAACCACGGAACCAAATTCCAATTCCACATTTTCCTGATTTGAAAAGCATTGAAGAGATTTGGAATTTCAGTTTATTTCCTGAATTGACTGGAATTGAAATAGAATTTACCCCAAACTTGCTATTCATTCATGGTATTGAATTGTAGTACTTATTGCTGCTCTCTTTTGGTTGTCTCTAACAGTGTTCATTTTGTCAATTACTATGATGAAAATACTCAGCAGAAACCTATTTTTCCTGACTAAAACTACAACTATAACGAGTTGAAATGCCCTGGGAAAAAAATGATTAACTATTACTAATGGCTTTTCATTTTAGTCTACAAAAATTTGTAGGCGATCACTTCAGTCACTCTCCCACACAGCTCCCAGGCAGTCACTTCAGTCACTCGTCAATCTTTTGAACTGATGTGAAGCTAGGACACCGGACTTGTCACTGCCTTCAGCTAGAAATACGGGGAGTACCAGATCAATGTGGAGCTATATACAGGGAGTACCAGTACCAGATCAATGTGAAGCTATATACAGGGAGTACCAGATGTCATTGTATGCTGTAGCGTTAAGATTGGCCTAGCCCGAACCATGGAAAGTATGTAAAAGTATTCCAAACTTTACAGTTGGCACTATGCATCCTGGTCTTCGGGAAATCCAGATTCATCCATTTTACTGCCCCAGATGGTGAAGCGTGATTCACTCCATAGAACGCGTTTCCACTGCTCCAGAGTCCAATGGGTGGCGAGCTTTACACCACTCCAGCCGACGCTTGGCATTGCTCATGGTGATCGTAGGCTTGTGTCTGGCTTTTTGCAAACTCCAAGCAGGCTGTCATGTGCCTTTTTTACTGAGGAGTGGCTTCCGTCTCGCCTCCACCATAAAGGCCTGATTGGTGGTTTGCTGCAGAGATGGTTGTTCTTCTGGAAGGTTCTCCCAACTCCACAGAGGAACTCTAGAACCATTTGGGTTCTTGGTCACTTCTCTTACCAAGGCCTTTCTCCCCCGATTGCTCAGTTTGGCCGGGCGACCAGCTCTAGGAAGAGTCTTGGTGGTTCCAAACTTCTTCCATTTAAGAATGATGGAGGCCACTGTGTTCTTGGGGACCTTCAATGCTGCAGAAATGTTTTGGTACCCTTCCCCAGATCTGTGCCTCGACACAATCCTGTCTCAACGCTCTACTGACAATTCCTTCGACATGTTCGACATGGCTTGGTTTTTGCTCTGACATGCACTGTCAACCTTATATAGACAGGTGTGTGCCTTTCCAAATCATGTCCAATCAATTGAATTTACTCCAAGTTGTAGAAACATCTAAAGGATGATCAATGGAAACAGGATGCACCTGAGCTCAATTTCAAGTCTCATAGCAATGGGTCTTTCATTTTTAAGAAATGTGCAAAGATTTGTGTGTAGATTGATGAGGAATTTTGTTTATTTAATACATTTTAGAATAAGATTGTAATGTAACAAAATGTGGAAAAAATCCAGGGTCTGAATACTTTCCGAAGGCACCGTATGTGTGTTGCCACTGGCACCGAGGTCCGCAAATGTGAGTTGTGGTTGCTATTTTCCTGTGGGGAAAAAATGAACGCTATTTGTAGAATATTAGGAGTACAGTAATATTTCTGGCATTTTTGTCAAGCTCTAATTCTCATTTCTTTCAAGGATGCCACTGTTATCTCTCTCTCTCTCTCTCTCTCTCTCTCTCTCTCTCTCTCTCTCTCTCTCTCTCTCTCTCTCTCTAGGACTATGAGAGGGTGATCTCCCACCACTGTCAGCATGATGACTATAGCGCCGACCTGGAGGTGCTCTCTAAGCACTGCGACGAGAAGCTCTTCTATAAGTTCTCCCCCATCCTCATGCAACACATACCTAAGCAGGTGATGCAATGATTTTTAACCGCTTGCATTGAAATGTTTTGTTGTTGTTATTATTGTCTTTGTGTGTTCAAGTACAATGCAATTCAGTTTGACATGCCATACAATACCATACTTTATCTTGTAAAGTGTATATTTGTTTATTTGTGAATAATTAATAAAAATTTAAATTAATTAATGAACAATAAATATGCCTTTTTTAATAACCATAAAAGGTGGTAGATGCCTGGATCCAGATGGGTAGCAGGCTGGAGCCTAAGAAGCTGATCCCAGCCCTGGTCAACTACAGTCGGATGGGTTCAACACAACAGATCAACGAGACCATCCGTTACATGGAGTTCTGTGTCTACCAGCTCACTGTGACCGAAGAGGCCATACACAACTACCTGCTGTCCCTCTACGCCAAGTACAAACCTGATAGTCTCTTGTGGTACCTGGAACAGGTATGGTCAAGGCTGTGACTGTCCCAAATGGCACCCTGTTCCCTATATAGCACCTTACTTTTCACCAAGGACACACAGACCAAATGTCTTGATAATTGTGGAATTGACTTTTTTTTATAATAATGTGTTTAGATTTTATTATAGTTTACTCTTAATTGTCCTCTGGTATCTTGAAAGTAAATCAAATATAGTATTACAATTTATTATAATAATTATTAATATTAACACACATATATTATTAATAAATCAAATGTGTTATTATAATTGACAGGCTGGGACCCACTCGTCAGACATCCGCTATGATTTAAAGTATGCCTTGAGGCTGTGTGCTGAACACGGCTACCTCCAGGCCTGTGTTCTGGTCTATAAGATCATGGAGCTGTATGAGGAAGCTGTCGATCTGGCCCTACAAGTGAGTGTCTTAGCTACATATTCATCAAAACTAGCCAACTGTTGATCATTTGATATTAACAGGATATTGCAAGATAAGAAAGTGCAAATAGTGGGCTACACCATCAATATTAACATACATTATCTCAATATATACATTATCTCAATATTAACATACATTATCTCAATATATACATTATCTCAATATATACATTATCTCAATATTAACATACATTATATCAATGTATACATACATTATATCAATGTATACATTATCTCAACATATGCACATACATTATCTCAATAGACATACATACATTATCTCAATATACACATACATTATCTCAATATACACTACTGTTCAAAGGTTTGGGTTCTCTTAGAAATGTCCTTGTTTTTGAAAGAAAAGCAAAAAAACATTGTCCATTAAAATAACATAAAATGTATCAGAAATACAGTGTAGACATTGTTAATGTTGTAAATGACTATTGTAGCTGGAAACGGCTGATTTTTAATGGAATATCTACATAGGCGTACAGAGGCCCATTATCAGCAACTATCACTCCTTTGTTGCAATGGCACGTTGTGTTAGCTAATCCAAGTTTATCATTTTAAAAGGCTAATTGATAATTAAAAAACCCTTTTGCAATTATGTTAGCACAGCTGAAAACTGTTGTTCTGATTTAAAGAAGCAATACAACTGGCCTTTAGACTAGTTGAGTATCTGGAGCATCAGCATTTGTGGGTTTGATTACAGGCTCAAAATGGCCAGAAACAAAGAACTTTCTTCTGAAACTTGTCTGTCTATTCTTGTTATGAGAAATGAAGGCTATTCCATGTGAGAAATTGCCAAGAAACTGAAGATCTCGTACAATGCTGTGCACTACTCCCTTCACAGAACAGCACAAACTGGCTCTAACCAGAATAGAAAGAGGAGTGGGAGGCCCCGGTGCACAACTGAGCAAGAGGACAAGTACATTAGATTGTCTAGTTTGAGAAACAGACGCCTCACAAGTCCTCAACTGGCAGCTTCATTAAATAGTACCCGCAAAACACCAGTCTCAACAGTGAAGAGGCGACTCCGGGATGCTGGCCTTCTAGGCAGAGTTCCTCTGTCCAGTGCCTGTGTTCTTTTGCCCATCTTAGTCTTTTCTTTTTATTGGCCAGTCTGAGATATGGCTTTTTCTTTGCAACTCTGACTGCAGGGAGAGATTGAAAACGTCAGCGAAGACACTTGCCAGCTGGTCAGCGAATCTGTCTGGCCCTGCGGGCTTGTGAATATTAACCTGCTGAATATTAACCTTACTCACATCTGCTGCAGAGAGTGTGATCACACAGTCGTCTGGAACAGCTGGTGCTCTCATGCATGGTTCAGTGTTGCTTGCCTCGAAGCCAGCATAGAAGGCATTTTGCTGATCTGGTAGGCTCGCGTCACTGGGCAGCTCGTGGCTGGGTTTCCCTTTGTAATCCGTGATAGTATGCAAGCCCTGCCATATCCAACGACCGTCAGAGCCGGTGTAGTAGGATTCGATCTGAGTTCTGTATTCACGCTTTGCCTGTTTGATGATTCGTCGTAGAGCGTAGCGGGATTTCTTATAAGCATCTGGATTAGTGTCCCGCTCCTTGAAAAACGTTTCTCATGCGGCCGGTGCTTCTCCTGTGCTGTTTCTCCTTCCAGGTGGATGTGGACCTGGCCAAGTCGTGTGCTGACCTGCCTGAGGATGACGAGGAGTTGAGGAAGAAGTTGTGGCTGAAGATCGCCCGTCACGTGGTGCAAGAGGAGAAGGATGTGAAGAAGGCCATGAACTGTCTGTCCAGCTGTAACCTGCTCAAGATCGAAGACATACTGCCCTTCTTCCCGGACTTTGTCACCATAGACCACTTCAAGGTAATTCTGTCATCAAAGATTTAGGTCCAGGATCTAAACAAACACACAATACAATATTTGAGGTGCACTTAATTTACCTTGTAGCTTGCACTTTTGGGACTATTCTATTGTTTCCATTGTACCAGCCAAACCAAATGTTTGTAAGTATGTAATCTTTGCACCCGAACCAAATCTCAGCTTCTAGTTAGTATTTGACATGTGTTTGTGTTTTTATGTCTCTCTCTTCCTCTCCCTGCAGGAGGCTATCTGCAGCTCTTTAGAGGAATACAACCAGCACATAGACGAGCTGAAGCAGGAGATGGAGGAGGCAACGGAGAGCGCCAAGCGGATCAGAGAGGACATCCAGGAGATGAGGAACAAGTACGGGGTGGTGGAGAGCCAGGAGAAATGTGCTGCCTGCTGCTTCCCACTGCTCAACAGACCCTTCTATCTGTTCCTCTGTGGTCACATGTTCCACTACGACTGCCTCTTCCAGGAGGTCCGTATGCAAACCCATTTTATTTGACCTTTGACCCAATTTTCAAGAACTGTTAGCTTACAATATATACCAGGAGGTCAGTAGCACATCTTTTTTTATCTTGAACTTTGGCCCGATTTTCAAGAAGAGTTAGCCAACAATGTATTGCAGCAAACAGAGGGTCATTAGGCCATTACTGTGTATATATTTGTAAATTATGTACGCTACATACACAGTGGAAAAGGGCTTGGAAGAGGATATCCCCAAAAATGTATCACACCTAATGTGTCTTCTTCCCCCAAGAGGTTCAATAGTGTTTTTTTTTATTCACTAGTCATCTTGTATGGACCTCACATACTGTAACAGTGGATCTTTCCTCAGGTGAGCCCTCACCTGTCCACCTACAAGCAGACTAAACTAGATGAGCTGCAGAAGAAGCTGGCTGCAGCCACTCAGACCTCCAAGTCCCGCCACCGCCACGCCCCCAAGGAGAAGGAGGAGGGGGGCGACACCGCCAGCCTGGGGAAAGGAAGCGCCGGGGTCAGCCGAGAGCAGATCAAGTCCGACATCGATGACATCATTGCCTGCGAGTGTGTGTACTGCGGCGAGCTGATGATCAAGTCGATCGACAAGCCATTTATTGATCCCCAGAAGTTTGAGGAGGAGAAGTCCAGCTGGCTCTGAAATGGATAGTTGGACCTGCCTGAAACTGGACAGGTTTGAAACGGCGGACTTGAGTTGGCTGTCTGAATTGAACGGGTCTGAAATGGACTTGAGCTGTGAAATGAAGTGGGACTGTAACTGGTCTTAAATGGGCTGTCTGAACTCTTGAGTGAAATAGACTTGTCTATTTCAGAAATGTCTGAAATTATGACTGAAATGCGCAACTTATGCTGTCTGAAATGGAATGGAATATCTCTCTGTCATAATGGGATGTATAGCCATCGCTGCACAGTGCCTGGTGATGGATAGACACAGGAGAGGGGAAGAATGCAGGAGCTCCTTTGTTACCTCTTATCAAATCAAATGTTATTTGTCACATGTGCCGAATACAGCTGGTGTAGACCTTACAGTGAAACGCTGAATACAACAGGTGTAGACCTTACAGTGAAATGCTGAATACAACAGGTGTAGACCTTACAGTGAAACGCTGAATACAACAGGTGTAGACCTTACAGTGAAACGCTGAATACAACAGGTGTAGACCTTACAGTGAAATGCTGAATACAACAGGTGTAGACCTTACAGTGAAACGCTGAATACAACAGGTGTAGACCTTACAGTGAAACGCTGAATACAACAGGTGTAGACCTTACAGTGAAATGCTGAATACAACAGGTGCAGACCTTACAGTGAAATGCTTACTTACAAGCCCTTAACCAACAATGCAGTTTTAAGAAAATACCAACCAAACAAAAGTAAGAGATAAGAATAACAAATAATTAAAAAGCAGCAGTAAATGACAATAGCGAGGCTATATACAGGGGGTGCCGGTACAGAGTCAATGTGGAGACTATATACAGGGGGTACCGGTACAGAGTCAATGTGGAGGCTATATACAGGGGGTACTGCACAGAGTCAATGTGGAGGCTATATACAGGGGTATCGGTACAGAGTCAATGTGGAGGCTATATACAGGGGGTACCGGTACAGAGTCATTGTGCGGGGACACCGGTTAGTGGAGGTAATTGAGGTAATATGTGCATGTAGGTAGAGTTATTAAAGTGACTATGCATAGATAACAGAGAGTAGCAGCAGGGTAGAGGGGGGGGCAATGCAAATAGTCCGGTAGCCATTTGATATATTCTGGTCTCTCTCCCTCTTTCTCTCTCTCTCCGCTATGCTTCAGACTGTATTGAGGCTATGTCAGTCTCTCACACACATTTCTTCATCAGACTGTTACTACAGTAGATCAGTTTATCGTCTTTACTCAAATCTGTCTGAATTAACAAAACAACTCTGAAATTGTCTCTGAAATTAGATTTTTATAAATTCAGATTGATTAATCTCAACTGGTATTAGTTAATTCCACTGGCTAGTGACATGAATAGTACTATAGAATGTATGTGATTAATTACTCATGTTGTTATTTGTGTCACGTGGCGTCATGAGAACTTCCTTCACCCCTGTTTCATTGGCTGACAGTGTTTTCTGTTGTGACACCCTCTGCCATCAGGTCAATTTAACCCCACTTTGCTATGGTTTGCTAAATGCACTTATGAAAATTAAACAAACGTTTAAATCAGTTTATTTTTTTTATTGTCATATTTCAAGTGTTTGAACGTTATGAATTCAACGTCTGGAGTGGTAGACCTTCTATCTGAAAGCCGAAAGGGAAATATTAACATTTTAAATAAGGATTTAATTCTGGGAATTGAGTGAGACTCCTTCCTCTCATCAATATGCAGCAACTGACAAGGACCAGGGAAGTGGTCGAGTACTTCAGTTCAGTGTTTACATTTGTCATAAATACACAAGCATTTTCTCTGCACTGTTGCACCTCTTTGAAAAGTGAGTGTGAAGGTTGTTTGGAATAAAGGTAAATATATCAAAATATGTTATATGTATCAGGTGCACATTGACGTCACTGAAAGAAATTCATTGGACTCTATGTAAACTGGAAACCACATTCCCTGAGGCTGCATTTATTGTGGATGGGGATTTTAACAAGGCTAATCTGAAAACAAGGCTCACTAAAATTTTATCAGCATATCGAATGTGCGACCCGGGCCGGGAAAATCCTGGATCATTGTTATTCTAACTTCCGCAACGCATACAAGGCCATTCTCCGACCCTCCTTTCGGCAAATCTGACCACAACTCCATTTTGTTGCTCCCAGCCTATAGACAGAAACTAAAACAGGAAACGCCCGTTCTCAAGTCTGTTCAACGCTGGTCCAACCAATCTGATTCTATGCTTTAAGATTGCTTCGAGCACGTGGACTGGGATATGTTCCAGACAGCATCAGACAACAACATTGATGTATACGCTGATTCGGTGAGCGAGTTTATTAGCAAGTGCATCGGTGGTGATGTACCCATTGCAACTATTAAAACCTTCCCCAACCAGAAACCGTGGATTGATGGCAGCATTCGCACAAAACTGAAAGCGTGAACCACTGCTTTTAATCAGGGTAAGGCGACCGGAATCATGACTGAATACAAACAGTGTAGCTATTCCCTCCGCAAGGCAATCAAACCTAGCTAAGCGTCAATATAGAGACAAAGTTGAGTCGCATAAATCTGTCTCCTGTCCCTATCTCTGTCCTCTCCCATTTCTCTCTCTCCTCTCCCTATCTCTCTCTCCCCTCCCATTTCTCTCTCCCCATTTCTCTCTCCCCCATCCCGCTCCTTTTCTCTCCAACTATCTATCTTTTTCCCTCTCAATCTCCCTTCCTCGGTGAGTGTACCTGCCCAGTAGGGCCTACAGATCTCACTCCTCCATGGCGTCTGGGGTTGGGTAGACAGAGGTGGACAATGGGGCAGCAGGGTCTTCTTCAGGCCTGGCCAAGCCACTTCACCTCCAGCACCTGGTGAGATCCCTACGCCTGGACACCTTCCTCTGTCAGAACGCATTACAACAGAACAGAGATATATTCAGGTACTATACAATATGAATTACAACAACACGTTTCTCTGCAGCCTGGAATAAATGCTAAATGTCCTTTCATTGACATGACTGGGATGACTAGACGTATGTGTACATGGTTTTCATATCATGTGATGACAGCGATGATGGTGGACTGAGGGAGGGGCCTTCTTTGGGGGGCGACCAATCAGCGCGTGGTGCTGGTGATTTAAATGATGAGTCATGTCAAAGTCACCATTATTAGTCAGTTGTACAACCGAATGCCTTCAACCGAAATGTGTCTTCCGCATTTAACCCATTTAACCCAACCCCTCTGAATCATGTGACCCGGAGGAGGAGGGGCTTGCTACCGAGGGCAACACCCTCAATGGAGCTCTACTACAAGGTGAAGATGAGCTTTGTGAGAGTTCACCTGGATGGTTCAATTAGTTCACCTGGAAGGTTCAATTAGTTCACCTGGATGGTTCAATTAGTTCACCTGTAAGGTTCAATTAGTTCAGCTGGAAGGTTTAAATAGTTGCATGCACCTTAAAGCTGCAATATGTAGCATTTTGGGCGTCCCAACAAAATTCACATAGAAATGTGAGTTATAGAGCCGCCACTCTCACTGAAAGCAAGTCTAAGAAGCGGTAGATCTGTTCTATGTGCTCCATTTCTATGCTTCCTGTTATGTTTCTTTTTGAATCTTTTACTTTCAGTTTTGTACATCAGCTGAAAATATAATATGTTTGGTAATATAAAATATACTTCACAGCGGTTTAGATGGCACAATGATTCTCAACACTACACTATCTTCTTTTGTCACATAAACCCGAAATTAGGCAAATATGAAGAATTGGCGGAGCGATTTCAGCATAGTGCACCTTTTAAAAGAGTCCACTCCCTATCAGCTGTTGTATCGTGCTGCTACAGGATATGCTTCAGTAGGTATTTGGATTCCAAGGTGTAATCTCAGATTCATTGGAAACATTTGACTCCATACAAGTGCAATATCCTGTACCAATATCCAATCTCACCCAGACCTTTATTCACAGCCACTGATTCTCTCTTTCACACTCCCCCTCCTACCCTCCTTCTCTCTCCACAGAACACAAGGCAGACAAATCCAGGCTATACAACATATCCAAGCTGAAGAAGAAGAGCAGGAAATGGCTCAAGCTATTTGCATGACTGCATGATTGACTGTCTTAACGTTTAGGTTTCCCAAACAAATAAATCTAGTCCTGGACCCCCCAAAAAAATTATAGATTCTCCACTGAGCACGCTTTTTAGTCGAGGTTTAATCTGTGTCGGGGAAACCAAACTTTAGTGATATAGGGGGTGATCTTGGATGTATCTGAATTGTTCCTCATCCTCCTCTCCCCCCCCGCCATACGAGTATCCTGTTGAGTGACGACACCAGTGAGTCAGACACAGAGGACTCTGATTTCAGTCTGTCCAGAGAAGAGCTACAAGACATGCTCAGACTGCACCGGTTCATCAGGGAGCACCAGAACAAGTTCCACAACGACCGAGAGGTACATACACACACATTTATGGAACACTACACACTCACAGAAGTACACACTCACAGAAGTACACACTCATATATAGGTATACACACAGTCATATCACACACACACATTGTGATAGCATTGACTGAACTATGACGACCCTGTTTAGCTTGTGTTGTAACCGTTCTCACCCCTCCTCAGCTGCAGCGGTGTCAGTGCTATAGGACACAACGGCTCTCCTCCCAAGGTACGCTGGGTAGTGTAGTCTGAGATGGCTATAAGAGTCATGGTGATAAATGTAGGAGTGGGTGGAGGTCTTTGTAAATCTGTGAGTTGTTGTGAACTGTCAGTGGTGGAAAAAAGTACAACATTTTCATACTTGAGTAAAAGTAAACATACCTTAATAGAAAATGACTCAAGTGAAAGTCACCCAGTAAAATACTACTTGAGTAAAAGTATTTGGTTTTAAACGTACTTAAGTATCAAAAGTAAAAGTATAAATCATTGCAAATTCCTTATATTAAGCAAACAAGACGGCATCTTTTTTACATATTTTTTTATGTACTGATGGCCAGGGTCACACCAACACTCAGATATATTTACAAACTAAGCATTAGTGTTTAGTGAGTCCGCCAGATCAGAGGCAGTAGATGACCAGGGATGTTCTCTGTTTAGTGAGTCCTCCAGATCAGAGGTAGTAGATGACCAGGGATGTTCTCTGTTTAGTGAGTCCTCCAGATCAGAGGCAGTAGATGACCAGGGATGTTCTCTGTTTAGTGAGTCCTCCAGATCAGAGGCAGTAGATGACCAGGGATGTTCTCTGTTTAGTGAGTCTTCCAGATCAGAGGCAGTAGATGACCAGGGATGTTCTCTGTTTAGTGAGTCCTCCAGATCAGAGGCAGTAGATGACCAGGGATGTTCTCTGTTTAGTGAGTCTTTCAGATCAGAGGCAGTAGATGACCAGGGATGTTCTCTGTTTAGTGAGTCTTCCAGATCAGAGGCAGTAGATGACCAGGGATGTTCTCTGTTTAGTGAGTCTTCCAGATCAGAGGTAGTAGATGACCGGATGTTCTCTGTTTAGTGAGTCTTCCAGATCAGAGGTAGTAGATGACCAGGGATGTTCTCTGTTTAGTGAGTCTTCCAGATCAGAGGCAGTAGATGACCAGGGATGTTCTCTGTTTAGTGAGTCATCCAGATCAGAGGCAGTAGATGACCAGGGATGTTCTTTTGATAAGTGGGTGAATTGGACCATTTTCCTGTCCGGTTAAGCATTCAAAATGTAACGAGTACTTTTGGGTGTCAACGAAAATCTATGTAGTAAAAAGTACATTATTTTATTTAGGAATGTAGTGAAGTAAAAGTAAAAGTTGTCAAAAATGTAAATAATCTCAGCAAAAAAAGAAACGTCCTCTCACTATCAACTGCGTTTATTTTCAGCAAATTTAACATGTGTAAATATTTGTATGAACATAAAAAGATTCAACAACTGAGACACAAACTGAACAAGTTCTACAGGCATGTGACTAACAGAAATTGAATAATGTGTCCCGGAACAAAGGGGGGGTCAAAATCAAAAGTAACAGTCAGTATCTGGTGTGGCCAGTAAGTACTGCAGTGCATCTCCTCCTCATGCACTGCACCAGATTTGCCAGTTCTTGCTGTGAGATGTTACCCCACTCAGGCACCTGCAAGTTCCCAGACATTTCTGGGGGTAATAGCCCTAGCCCTCACCCTCCGATCCAACAGGTCCCAGACGGGCTCAATGGGATTGAGATCCGGGCTCTTCGCTGGCCATGGCAGAACACTGACATTCCTGTCTTGCAGGAAATCACGAAACTGAACGAGCAGTATGGCTGGTGGCATTGTCATGCTGGAGGGTCATGTCAGGATGAGTCTGCAGGAAGGGTACCACATGAGGGAGGAGGATGTCTTCCCTGTAACGCACAGCGTTGAGATTGCCTGCAATGACAACAAGCTCAGTCCGATGATGCTGTGACACACCGCCCCAGACCATGATGGACCCTCCACCTCCAAATCGATCCCGCTCCAGAGTATAGGCCTTGGTGTAACACTCATTCCTTCGACAATAGACGCGAATCCGAACATCACCCCTGGTGAGACAAAACCACGACTCGTCAGTGAAGAGCACTTTTTGCCAGTCCTGTCTGGTCCAGCGACGGTGGGTTTGTGCCCGTAGGTGACGTTGTTGCCGGTGATGTCTATTGAGGACCTGCCTTACAACAGGCCTACAAGCCCTCAGTCTAGCCTCTCTCAGCCTATTGCGGACAGTCTGAGCACTGATTGCCTTATTTTTCCTCAGGCATTCAAGCAAAAAAGAATCAGCCAAGAACTTTGTCCTAACCAATGTAGGGCAGCCACCCATTGGCCCAGCGTCGTCTGGGTTTGGTTGGGTTAAGCCGTCATTGTAACTGACTTGCCTAGTAAAATAAACATTCAAATGAGAGAGATGAGACTGGGGGAGCACAACCTGCAATAGTCATACTGACCTCTATATGTCACATAAGGTTTACTCAGTGAGCTCCTAAACCGGCAGTACTCCAGTACAATAACTGACATGGCCTGTAAAACAACTATCCTGTAAAACAACTGGGCTATAAAATGTAAAATGAGTGTTTGCGTAATTCCATAATACACCATAAAACCTACCTCAGTATCACAGGACAACCATCACATCTCCAGTTCTCTCCCTCCAGGCGAAACGTCAGCAGCGTGAGCTGAACTTCCTGATCACCCAGACGGAGCTGGGTCCTGGGGCGGAGGGAGAGGAGGAGGACGGGGGGACAGGAGGACATTCTCAACAAGCTGGATGATACCTCCTCTCACAGGCAGATGGACATCGGGGGAGGGGTGATGTTCAACGTTGGACAGGAGGACTACAGTAACGATTGTTACTTTAACATTCTAAATAACACATTCAGGCTACTTAATAGTCAAATCCATGTCTAACCCTTCTATCCAGGCCGGAGAGGACATCCCCCGTTCAACCATCTTCAAAGGCATGAACTGGCTGGCTAACCTCTACGAACAGGTGCGCACGACAAGCTTCAAAAGATAAACTACTCTTTCTCTGTCTCTCTCCTCGCTTGCTCTCTCTCTCATTCATTGTGTTGTACAGTACATGTGAGGGGGGGGTGCGGCATGTCAACCAGCTTGTATCAGAGGCCTGGCATCTTACCACACACCCTCCTATCTCTCATCTCTCTCCCTCTCTCTCTCTCTCTCTCTCCCTCTCTCTCTCATCTCCCTCTCTTGGCTTACATTTTTCATGTAATGTCTCATTGTGATGTAATTACTGTCTCTCTATTCACTGTGTTGGATATGTGAGGGGTTAATTCACTGTGTTGTACAGTATATGTGAGGGGTTAATTCATTGTGTTGTATATGTGAGGGGTTAATTCATTGTGTTGTACAGTATATGTGAGGGGTTAATTCATTGTGTTGTACAGTATATGTGAGGGGTTAATTCATTGTGTTGTACAGTATATGTGAGGGGGGGTGCGGCATGTCAACCAGCTTGTATCAGAGGCCTGGCATCTTACCACACACCCTCTCTATCTCTCATCTCTCCCTCGCTCTCTCTCTCTCTCTCCCTCTCTCTCTCTCTCTCCCTCTCTCTCTCTCATCTCCCTCTCTTGGCTTACATTTTTCATGTAATGACTCATCGTGATGTAATTACTGTCTCTCTCTCCATAGGGTATCAATGGTATCCTAGCAGACGAGCTGGGTCTGGGGAAGACTGTTCAGAGCATCGCCCTGCTGGGGCACCTGGCTCAAATTACAAACTGTATGTCAAATACTGTTTGCCTGGTGAAGTGGAACATGTACAAACAAACCAACCAAACATTGGATGAACTCCGAAGTACTCTATTGTGTTTGCACTTTGCATGCAAAAGCTGCAATGTCTCATTGTGAGAAAGAATGAGTGAAAAATGTGTCATTATTTTTTTTTTATGGACAATTGTTGATGAATGGGACCATTCCAGCTGCATCCATGCCATAATTGCATGTGCCTCTCTGGTCCTAAGTTGTTTTAGATGCAAGGGGAAGTAGAGGGACATTTGGAGAATGTCAGTGTACTGTTTTGAGCCCTTGTCCCATAGGAAGACAGCTGTGTCTTGTAGCCAAGTGTTTTGTGTTTTTAATACACACACACACCTGTTGTGGTGACTGACTGAGTGTGATCCTACCGACCTCTACAGCGTGACAACATCTGGGGTCCCGTCCCCCCATCAAACCTTTCTTTCTCTCGGTTAATTCACTGTGTTGTACATGTGAGGGGTTAATTCACTGTGTTGTACATGTGAGGGGTTAATTCACTGTGTTGTATATGTGAAGGGTTAATTCACTGTGTTGTACAGTATATGTGAGGGGTTAATTCACTGTGTTGTATATGTGAAGGGTTAATTCACTGTGTTGTACAGTATATGTGAGGGGTTAATTCACTGTGTTGTACAGTATATGTGAGGGGTTAATTCACTGTGTTGGATATGTGAGGGGTTAATTCATTGTGTTGTACAGTATATGTGAGGGGTTAATTCACTGTGTTGTACATGTGAGGGGTTAATTCACTGTGTTGGATATGTGAGGGGTTCATTCACTGTGTTGTATATGTGAGGGTTAATTCATTGTGTTGTACAGTATATGTGAGGGGTTAATTCACTGTGTTGTACATGTGAGGGGTTAATTCACTGTGTTGGATATGTGAGGGGTTCATTCACTGTGTTGGATATGTGAGGGGTTAATTCACTGTGTTGTATATGTGAGGGGTTAATTCATTGTGTTGTACAGTATATGTGAGGGGTTAATTCACTGTGTTGTACATGTGAGGGGTTAATTCACTGTGTTGGATATGTGAGGGGTTCATTCACTGTGTTGTATATGTGAGGGGTTAATTCATTGTGTTGTACAGTATATGTGAGGGGTTAATTCACTGTGTTGTACATGTGAGGGGTTAATTCACTGTGTTGGATATGTGAGGGGTTCATTCACTGTGTTGTATATGTGAGGGATTCATTCACTGTGTTGTATATGTGAGGGGTTAATTCATTGTGTTGTACAGTATATGTGAGGGGTTAATTCACTGTGTTGTACATGTGAGGGGTTAATTCACTGTGTTGGATATGTGAGGGGTTCATTCACTGTGTTGTATATGTGAGGGGTTAATTCACTGTGTGGGATATGTGAGGGGTTAATTCACTGTGTTGTACAGTATATGTGAGGGGTTAATTCACTGTGTTGTACAGTATATGTGAGGGGTTAATTCACTGTGTTGGATATGTGAGGGGTTAATTCACTGTGTTGTACAGTATATGTGAGGGGGGTGCGGCATGTCAACCAGCTTGTATCAGAGGCCTGGCATCTTACCACACCCTCCTCCTCCTCCACACCCTCCTTCTCCACACCCTCCTCCTCCTCCTCTCTCCTCCTTCTCCACACCCTCCTCCTCTCTCCTCCTCCTCCTCCACACCCTCCTCCTCTCTCCTCCTTCTCCACACCCTCCTCCTCCTCTCCTCTCTCCTCTTCTGTAATTGTTGGCTGTTTCTCAGAAGATAGTAAATCAAAAGTGTCACCATGGTAACGAGGTGTTAACAATGAATGATGAATATCAGTTAGTTCCTGGGAACGAGACGGGCATAGAAACTGACCCGACAACAACGGAAACACACACACAATGGAGCCTCAGCCAGTATGACTGATTCATTACGTCTCACATCAACAATCTCCAGTCAGAGTTCAAATGTTTTCTGGCGAAACAAGAAGGAGATTTTGTAAAAGGACATTGTATGAAAACGGCAAAGGTCCCTTTTATATTGAAATAATTATTGTTGCAGCTTGTAAATTTAAAAACACTGTTGTTTTTTTTACACAGAACTCCTTTTAAAAATTTAAATACACTGAGTCAATAGTTACTATAGAAACATTGAGAACACCTTCCTAATATTGAGTTGCACCCCTTTTTGCCCTCAGAACAGCCTCAATTTGTCGAGGGCATCGACTCTACAAGGTGCTGGCCCATGTTTACTCCAATGCTTCCCACAGTTGTGTCAAGTTGGCTGAATGTCCTTTGGGTGGTGGACCATTCTTGATACACACAGGAAACTGTTGTGCCTGGAACCTACTACCATACGGTGTTCAAAGGCACTTAAATCTTTTGTCTTGCCCATTCACCCTCTGAATGACACACATACACAATCCATGTCTCAATTGTCTCAAGGCTTAAAAATCCTTCTTTAACCTGTCTCCTCCCCTTCATCTACACTGATTTGAAGTGAATATAACAAGTGACATCAATGCAGGATCATAGCTTTCACCTGGATTCACCTGGTCAGTCTATGTCATGGAAAGAGCAGGTGTTCTTAATGTTTTGTTAACTCTGTGTGCTTACCTTGTGTAATGTTTGTCCTTCACGTGTTGTCATACTGGGGGGGGGATCAGGAACTTCTGGAGCCAGGTGAGCCAATGGCACATTCACTATGTGTTTTACAATAAGTTACGATACAATATTCTAAGAGCCTAGAAATTGTAGAACTAAAAGTTCTGTGTGTTCTGTGAGAGGGCTGAGTTGGTAACTGGATCTAAACTGGGTCCATCCTTCTGAATCACCTATGCCCTCGTCTCCCCCTGTAGAAAACCCTGAACACCCAGAATGCTCAGTTCCACGTGGTGATCACCAGTTTCCAGCTGGCAGTACATGGTTCTAGATGAGGCCCAGGCACTGACGATACTGCAGCAGTGTTCGGGTGGGACGTCCATGATGCAAACAGACTGCTGCTCACTGGAACACCTATACAGAACACCATAACAGAGGTGAAAGGTCATATACCATGTTCACACTATAGCTGTACTGTAATGACTTGGGTATTTATCAACTATTCTGGTTCTAAAAAACTTCAGTGGAATGTAACTTAAGCCATGGGAAGCCTGTCTTAGCTTGGCTCACTGTGAATCAAGGCAACCCAAAGAGCCATGTCTATACCCTGAAAGCTTATCTAGACTGTATGGAACAAAAGTGTGTGTGTGTGTCTCTCTCTCGCTCTCTCTGTGTAGCCTAGTGGTTAGAGTGTTGGACTAGTAACCGAGGCTGCAAGTTCAAATCCCCGAGCTGACAAGGTACAAATCTATCGTTCTGCCCCTGAACAGGCAGTTAACCCACTGTTCCTAGGCCGTCATTGAAAATAAGAATTTGTTCTTAACTGACTTGCCTGGTAAAATAAAAAAATCTATTGACTTTATTGACATGGCAAGTTCATTATTACTTACCTTGATATGTGTCGTTTTGGGTGTGTTCTAATAGAACTGTGTCCAAATAGAATTTATATTTGTCATCCTGATTTCCTGACCTTTTTTGGAATATCATTATATTTGTTTTTTTTTTAGGTTAACGGTCAGAGCCCAGGTCTGACAGAACCTGTGGTTAACGGTCAGAGCCCAGGTCTGACAGAACCTGTGGAGACGATCTAGATGCTGCTGTAACCCCTCTTTAGTGGGAAACAGCAGCACCAGGTCATCTGCGTACAGCAGACACTTGATTTCCGTGTTGTGTAGGGTGATTCCAGGTGCTGCCGATTCTTCCAATGTTTTTGCCAATTCATTAATGTAGATGTTAAATAGTGCTGGACTTATTGGACAGCCCTGTTTCACTCCCCGTCCCTGAGAGAAGAAGTCTGTTTTCTTGTTGCCAAATTTAACCGCACATTTGTTTTTAGTGTACATTGATTTAATAACGTCATATGTTTTCCCTCCAATGCCACTTTCTATTAGTTTATAAAAAAGACCTTCGTGCCAAATCTCTGTCTCTGTCTCTCTCTCTGTCTCTCTCTCTCTCTGCTTTATTTCTTATGTTTCTCCTTAAGCAAAAAGTTTAGAAGAAATTTGAATCTTGACGTTCTTGGACTTGTTCTTAATTCCAAGATAGCTAAACCCCTTGTCCTAAACTCTGGGCAGAGAGATAATACGCTCATGAAAGCAATTGAACATGTGTAATTCACTCACAAACTTCATCTGAAAGTTTCAGCGTTGATTATTTTAAACGCAAGAACATGTTTTAGAACAGTAATCTCAGTACGAAATATGCGAACATGATTGCCATTGCTAGCTAGATAGCTAGCTAAAACGGTTGCCTAGCAACACACATATTAAGAAGATTACCAAGAAGATATTTGAGGACAGAAAATCTTAAGATATTACAGAGAACTGGTCTGCCATCGACCAGAGTAAGGACAGTACACACACATCTCCTGCAATTATATTTCACTGGCATTCGATCTTTCACAAACTTACAAAAGGACATTAATTCTTAAGAAAAGTGTTCAATTTCTCTTGTCTTAATGTAATGATTTGTAGCTGAATGTTTATTTGTTCAGACCATATCTCCATTTGTAACTTGTTTGTTTTAGTTTTTATTGTTGTTGTTTAGACCAGCTGGATGTTTACTTGTTGTTGTTGTTTAGACCAGCTGAATGTTTATAGGTTGTTGTTGTTTAGACCAGCTGAATGTTTACATGTTGTTGTTGTTTAGACCAGCAGAATGTTTACATGTTGTTGTTTAGACCAGCTGAACGTTTACATGTTGTTGTTGTTTAGACCAGCTGAATGTTTGCATGTTGTTGTTGTTTAGACCAGCTGAATGTTTACATGTTGTTGTTGTTGTTCAGACCAGCTGAATGTTTACATGTTGTTGTTGTTGTTGTTGTTCAGACCAGCTGACTATTTAAATGTTGATGTTGTTTAGACCAGCTGAATGTTTACTTGTTGTTTAGACCAGCTGGATGTTTACATGTTGTTGTTGTTTAGAACAGCTGAATGTTTACTTGTTGTTTAGACCAGCTGGATGTTTACATGTTGTTGTTGTTTAGAATAGCTGAATGTTTACTTGTTGTTTAGACCAGCTGAATGTTTACATGTTGTTGTTGTTGTTTAGAACAGCTGAATGTTTACATGTTGTTGTTGTTTAGAACAGCTGAATGTTTACATGTTGTTGTTGTTTAGACCAGCTGAATGTTTACATGTTGTTGTTGTTTAGACCAGCTGAATGTTTACATGTTGTTGTTGTTTAGACCAGCTGAATGTTTACATGTTGTTTAGACCAGCGGACTATTTAAATGTTGTTGTTGTTTAGACCAGCTGAATGTTTGCATGTTGTTGTTGTTTAGACCAGCTGAATGTTTACATGTTGTTGTTGTTGTTCAGACCAGCTGAATGTTCACATGTTGTTGTTGTTGTTGTTCAGACCAGCTGACTATTTAAATGTTGATGTTGTTTAGACCAGCTGAATGTTTACTTGTTGTTTAGACCAGCTGGATGTTTACATGTTGTTGTTGTTTAGAACAGCTGAATGTTTACTTGTTGTTTAGACCAGCTGGATGTTTACATGTTGTTGTTGTTTAGAACAGCTGAATGTTTACTTGTTGTTTAGACCAGCTGAATGTTTACATGTTGTTGTTGTTGTTTAGAACAGCTGAATGTTTACATGTTGTTGTTGTTTAGAACAGCTGAATGTTTACATGTTGTTGTTGTTTAGAACAGCTGAATGTTTACATGTTGTTGTTGTTTAGACCAGCTGAATGTTTACATGTTGTTGTTTAGACCAGCTGAATGTTTACATGTTGTTGTTGTTTAGACCAGCTGAATGTTTACATGTTGTTTAGACCAGCGGACTATTTAAATGTTGTTGTTGTTTAGACCAGCTGAATGTTTACTTGTTGTTTAGACCAGCTGAATGTTTACATGTTGTTGTTGTTTAGACCAGCTGAATGTTTACATGTTGTTGTTGTTGTTTAGACCAGCTGAATCTTTACATGTTGTTGTTGTTTAGACCAGCTGAATCTTTACATGTTGTTGTTTATACCAGCTGAATGTTTACATGTTATTACTGTTTAGACAGCTCAATGTTTACATGTTGTTGTGTAGACCAGCTGAATGTTTACATGTTGTTGTTGTTGTTTAGACCAATTTAATGTTTACATGTTGTTGTTGTTTAGACACGCTGAATGTTTACATGTTGTTGTTGTTGTTGTTTAGACACGCTCAATGTTTACATGTTGTTTAGACCAGCTGGATGTTTATATGTTGATGTTGTTTAGACCAGCTGGATGTTTACTTGTTGTTTAGACCAGCTGAATGTTTACATGTTGTTGTTGTTTAGACCAGCTGAATGTTTACATGTTGTTGTTGTTGTTGTTTAGACCAGCTGGATGTTTACATATTGTTGTTGTTTAGACCAGCTGGATGTTTACATGATGTTGTTTAGACCAGCTGAATGTTTACATGTTGTTGTTGTTTAGACCAGCTGAATGTTTACATGTTGTTTAGACCAGCTGGATGTTTACATGTTGTTGTTGTTTAGAACAGCTGAATGTTTACATGTTGTTGTTGTTTAGAACAGCTGAATGTTTACATGTTGTTGTTGTTTAGACCAGCTGAATGTTTACATATTGTTGTTGTTTAGACAAGCTGGATGTTTACATGTTGATGTTGTTTAGACCAGCTGAATGTTTCCATGTTGTTGTTGTTTAGACACGCTGACTATTTAAATGTTGATGTTGTTTAGACCAGCTGAATGTTTACTTGTTGTTTAGACCAGCTGGATGTTTACATGTTGTTGTTGTTTAGACCAGATGGATGTTAACATGTTGTTATTGTTTAGAACAGCTGAATGTTTACATGTTGTTGTTTAGACCAGCTGAATGTTTACATGTTGTTGTTGTTTGGAACAGCTGAATGTTAACATGTTGTTTTTGTTGTTTAGACCAGCTGACTATTTAAATGTTGTTGTTGTTTAGACCAGCTGACTATTTAAATGTTGTTGTTGTTTAGACCAGCTGAATGTTTACATGTTGTTGTTGTTGTTGTTTAGACCAGCTGAATGTTTACATGTTGTTGTTGTTTAGACCAGCTGACCTTTTAAATGTTGATGTTGTTTAGACCAGCTGAATGTTTACTTGTTGTTTAGACCAGCTGGATGTTTACATGTTGTTGTTTATACCAGCTGAATGTTTAAATGCTGTTGTTGTTTAGACCAGCTGAATGTTTACATGTTGTTGTTTAGACCAGCTGACTATTTAAATGTTGATGTTGTTTAGACCAGATGGATGTTTACATGTTGTTGTTGTTTAGAACAGCTGAATGTTTACATGCTGTTGTTGTTTAGACCACATCTGAATGTTTACATGTTGTTGTTGTTTAGACCAGCTGAATGTTTACATGTTGTTGTTGTTTAGACCAGCTGAATGTTTACATGTTGTTGTTTAGGCCAGCTGAATGTTTACATGTTGTTGTTGTTTAGACCAGCTGAATGTTTACATGTTGTTTAGACCAGCGGTCTATTTAAATGTTGTTGTTGTTTAGACCAGCTGAATGTTTACTTGTTGTTTAGACCAGCTGAATGTTTACATGTTGTTGTTGTTTAGACCAGCTGAATGTTTACATGTTGTTGTTGTTTAGACCAGCTGAATCTTTATATGTTGTTGTTGTTTAGACCAGCTGAATCTTTACATGTTGTTGTTTATACCAGCTGAATGTTTACATGTTATTACTGTTTAGATAGCTCAATGTTTACATGTTGTTGTGTAGACCAGCTCAATGTTTACATGTTGTTGTTGTTGTTTAGACCAATTGAATGTTTACATGTTGTTGTTGTTTAGACACGCTGAATGTTTACATGTTGTTGTTGTTGTTTAGACACGCTCAATGTTTACATGTTGTTTAGACCAGCTGGATGTTTACATGTTGATGTTGTTTAGGCCAGCTGGATGTTTACTTGTTGTTTAGACCAGCTGAATGTTTACATGTTGTTGTTGTTGTTTAGACCAGCTGAATGTTTACATGTTGTTGTTGTTGTTTAGACCAGCTGGATGTTTACATGATGTTGTTTAGACCAGCTGAATGTTTACATGTTGTTGTTGTTTAGACCAGCTGAATGTTTACATGTTGTTTAGACCAGCTGGATGTTTACATGTTGTTGTTGTTTAGACCAGCTGACTATTTAAATGTTGTTGTTCTTTAGACCAGCTGACTATTTAAATGTTGTTGTTGTTTAGACCAGCTGAATGTTTACATGTTGTTGTTGTTTAGACCAGCTGAATGTTTACATGTTGTTGTTGTTTTGACCAGCTGACCTTTTAAATGTTGATGTTGTTTAGACCAGCTGAATGTTTACATGTTGTTGTTGTTTAGACCAGCTGAATGTTTGCATGTTGTTGTTGTTTAGACCAGCTGAATGTTTACATGTTGTTGTTGTTGTTCAGACCAGCTGACTATTTAAATGTTGTTGTTGTTTAGACCAGCTGAACGTTTACATGTTGTTGTTGTTTAGACCAGCTGAATGTTTGCATGTTGTTGTTGTTTAGACCAGCTGAATGTTTACATGTTGTTTAGACCAGCGGTCTATTTAAATGTTGTTGTTGTTTAGACCAGCTGAATGTTTACTTGTTGTTTAGACCAGCTGAATGTTTACATGTTGTTGTTGTTTAGACCAGCTGAATGTTTACATGTTGTTGTTGTTTGGAACAGCTGAATGTTAACATGTTGTTGTTGTTTAGACCAGCTGACTATTTAAATGTTGTTGTTGTTTAGACCAGCTGACTATTTAAATGTTGTTGTTGTTTAGACCAGCTGAATGTTTACATGTTGTTGTTGTTGTTTAGACCAGCTGAATGTTTACATGTTGTTGTTGTTTAGACCAGCTGACCTTTTACATGTTGATGTTGTTTAGACCAGCTGAATGTTTACTTGTTGTTTAGACCAGCTGGATGTTTACATGTTGTTGTTTAGACCAGCTGAATGTTTGCATGTTGTTGTTGTTTAGACCAGCTGAATGTTTACATGTTGTTTAGACCAGCGGTCTATTTAAATGTTGTTGTTGTTTAGACCAGCTGAATGTTTACTTGTTGTTTAGACCAGCTGAATGTTTACATGTTGTTGTTGTTTAGACCAGCTGAATGTTTACATGTTGTTGTTGTTTGGAACAGCTGAATGTTAACATGTTGTTGTTGTTTAGACCAGCTGACTATTTAAATGTTGTTGTTGTTTAGACCAGCTGACTATTTAAATGTTGTTGTTGTTTAGACCAGCTGAATGTTTACATGTTGTTGTTGTTGTTTAGACCAGCTGAATGTTTACATGTTGTTGTTGTTTAGACCAGCTGACCTTTTACATGTTGATGTTGTTTAGACCAGCTGAATGTTTACTTGTTGTTTAGACCAGCTGGATGTTTACATGTTGTTGTTTAGACCAGCTGAATGTTTACATGCTGTTGTTGTTTAGACCAGCTGAATGTTTACATGTTGTTGTTTAGACCAGCTGACTGTTTAAATGTTGATGTTGTTTAGACCAGCTGGATGTTTACTTGTTGTTGTTGTTTAGACCAGCTGGATGTTTACATGTTGTTGTTTAGACCAGCTGAATGTTTACATGCTGTTGTTGTTTAGACCAGCTGAATGTTTACATGTTGTTGTTTAGACCAGCTGAATGTTTACATGTTGTTGTTGTTGTTGTTTAGACCAGCTGAATGTTTACATGTTGTTGTTTAGACCAGCTGAATGTTTACATGCTGTTGTTGTTTAGACCAGCTGAATGATTACATGTTGTTTAGACCAGCTGAATGTTTACATGTTGTTGTTGTTTAGACCAGCTGAATGTTTACATGTTGTTTAGACCAGCTGAATGTTTACATGTTGTTGTTGTTTAGACCAGCTGAATGTTTACATGTTGTTGATGTTTAGACCAGCTGAATGTTTACATGTTGTTGTTGTTTAGACCAGCTGAATGTTTACATGTTGTTGTTGTTTAGACCAGCTGGATGTTTACATGTTGTTGTTGTTTTGACCAGCTGAATGTTTACATGTTGTTGTTTAGACCAGCTGAATGTTTACATGTTGTTGTTGTTTAGACCAGCTGGATGTTTACATGTTGTTGTTGTTTAGACCAGCTGGATGTTTACATGTTGTTGTTGTTTTGACCAGCTGAATGTTTACATGTTGTTGTTGTTGTTTAGACCAGCTGAATGTTTACATGTTGTTGTTGTTGTTTAGACCAGCTGTTCAAGCTCCATATGATCATGTTGACGAGGATCAAGAAGCACAAAGAGAACGAGCTCTCTGACAAGGTACTGACTGACCAAACACATTTCTTGTTCTCATTTCACTGACCAATCACAGCACTTGGTCTTACTTCACTTGACCAATCACACATAGAAGTGTAGATCACTTCAGACGTCCTGTCCAACCATCCTCACCCCACCCCTACTCTTCAGTCCGCTAGGAAGGGAGATTTCCTTTCCTCACCCCCCTATCCCCCTTCTCTCCGTGTGGCAGACGATATGCCGTTACAATCCCATGATGTTAGACCTGCCAGAAACCATGCATATATTGTGTGTTTTGATCTCAAGATTCAGGACACACACACACACGTTGACAAATACACAATGCCCTGGGGATGACAGAGGTCACTTTGCCCTACATCCGTCTCTTTCACTTTCTCTCTCTCCAGCCTGTCAATTCAATTCAATTTAAGGCCTTTATTGGCTTGGGAAACATATGTTTACATTGTCAAAGCAAGTGAAATAGATAATAAACAAAAGGGAAATATACAATAAAACTGAACAGCAAACATTACACTCACAGAAGTTCCATAGGAATAAAGACATTTCAAATGTCATATTATGTATATATACAGTGTTGTAACGATGTGCAAATAGTTAAAGGGAACATAAATACACATAGTTTTGTATTTGCAATGGTGTTTGTTCTTCACTGGTTGCCCTTTTCTTGTGGCAACAGGTCACAAGTCTTGCTGCTGTGATGGCACACTGGTATTTCACTCAATAGATATGAGAGTTTATCAAAATCGGGTTTGTTTTGTCTGTGTAATCTGAGGGAAATATGTGACACATCTCTCAATTCAATTCAATTCAATTCAATTCAATTTGCTTTATTGGCATGACGTAACAATGTACATATTGCCAAAGCTTACATTTGATATTTATAATATGAACATAATTAATAATCAAAATTGTCAACAGGACAACAGTAACAACAATAACCACATTGAACAACAACAATAAGCATACAGTAGAAGACATGTGCAGGTTGATTGGTCTGTCAGACACTGTCCCTCATCTTATGGCAGGCAGTGATGTAGTGCGCTGCCAACCCACAGCTTTCTGCTTCCTCCCCCAACAGGATGGGTAGCCTATTCTCATCAGAGAGGTCTTTGAAACCTTGAATATGGGTTTCAAATTTGGGGAAATGACACTCTCTAATTGTTTTATATTTTTGACATTTTGTCAGGAAATGCAGCTCTGTCTCAGGTTCTGCTGTGGTGCAGTGGTTGCACAGCCTTTCCTCTACAGGGAGCCAGGTTTTCCTGTGTCGACCCTTCTCAATGGCAAGGCTGTGCTCACTGAGCCTGTACTTTGTCAAGGTTTTTCTAAGGTTTTGATCAGTAACCATGGTCAAATAGTTTGCCACGGTGTACTGTCGATTTAGGGCCAGATAGCACTGCATTTTGCTTTGTGCTTGTGTTTCCCAATGAGCAATGTAGTTTTGTTTTGATTGTGATGTAATTTGGTTTATTCTGATTGATTGGATGTTCTGGTCCTGAGGCTTCAGTGTGTTAGTAGAACAGGTTTGTGGACTCAGCCCCAGGACCAGCTGGATGAGGGGACTCTTTTCTTTGCTCAGCTCTTGGCATTGCAGGGCTTGGTAATGATATGAGAGGGGGTCACTGTATTTTAGATGTTTCCAAAACTTAATTGCTCTTTTTTGAGTTTTTATTATTAGTGGATATTGGCCTAATTCTGCCCTGCATGCATTGTTTGTAGTTTTCCTCTGGACATGTAGGAGAATCTTACAGAACTCTGCATGCAGGGTTTCAATGGGGTGTTTGTCCCATTGGGTGAAATCCTGTTTTGCAAGTGGACCCCACACCTCGCTGCCATAAAGTGCAATTGGTTCAATGACATATTCAATAAGTTTTAGCCAAATTTTAATAGGTATTTCAATTTGAATTTGTTTTTTAATGGCGTAGAATGCCCTGCGTGCTTGAGTGCTTCAGTTCCCCACTTTGACAGTCTCTCTCTCTCTCTCTCTCTCTCTCTCCCACTGTGACAGTCTCTCTCTTTCTCTTTCCCACTGTGACAGTCTCTCTCTCTCTCTCTCCCACTGTGACAGTCTCTCTTTCTCTCCCCCCCGTGACAGTCTCTCTCTCTCTCTCTCTCCCACTGTGACAGTCTCTCTCTCTCTCTCTCTCTCTCTCTCTCTCTCTCTCTCTCTCTCTCTCTCTCTCTCTCTCTCCCCCACTCTGACACATCTCTCTCTCTCCCCCACTGTGACAGATCTCTCTCTCTCTCTCTCTCTCTCTCTCTCTCTCTCTCTCTCTCTCTCTCTCTCTCTCTCTCTCTCTCTCTCTCTCTCTCTCTCTATCCCACTGTGACACATCTCTCTCTCTATCCCACTGTGACACATCTCTCTCTCTATCCCACTGTGACACATCTCTCTCTCTCTCCCACTGTGACAGATCTCTCTCTCTCTCTCCCCCACTGTGACACATCTCTCTCTCTTCCCCACATTGACAGTCTCTCTCTCTCCCCCACTGTGACACATCTCTCTCTCCCCCACTGTGACAGTCTCTCTCTCTCCCCCACTGTGACACATCTCTCTCTCTTCCCCACTGTGACAGTCTCTCTCTCTCCCCCACTTTGACAGTCTCTCTCTCTTCCCCACTTTGACAGTCTCTCTCTCTCTCCCCCACTGTGACACATCTCTCTCTCTCCCCCACTGTGACACATCTCTCTCTTCCCCACTTTGACAGTCTCTCTCTCTCTCCCCCACTGTGACAGTCTCTCTCTGTCTCTCTCCCCCACTGTGACAGTCTCTCTCTCTCTCCCCACTGTGACAGTCTCTCTCTCTCCCCCACTGTGACAGTCTCTCTCTCCCCCACTGTGACACATCTCTCTCTCTCCCCCACTGTGACAGTCTCTCTCTCTCCCCCACTGTGACAGTCTCTCTCCCCCACTGTGACAGTCTCTCTCTCCCCCACTGTGACACATCTCTCTCTCTCCCCCACTGTGACACATCTCTCTCTTCCCCACTGTGACAGATCTCTCTCTCTCTCCCCCACTGTGACAGTCTCTCTCTCTCTCCCCCACTGTGACACATCTCTCTCTCCCCCACTGTGACAGTCTCTCTCTCTCCCCCACTGTGACAGATCTCTCTCTCTCTCTCTCCCCCACTGTGACACATCTCTCTCTCCCCCACTGTGACAGTCTCTCTCTCTCCCCCACTGTGACAGTCTCTCTCTCCCCCACTGTGACACATCTCTCTCTCTCCCCCACTGTGACACATCTCTCTCTTCCCCACTGTGACAGATCTCTCTCTCTCTCCCCCACTGTGACAGTCTCTCTCTCTCCCCCACTGTGACACATCTCTCTCTCTTCCCCACTTTGACAGTCTCTCTCTCTCCCCCACTGTGACAGTCTCTCTCTCTCCCCCACTGTGACAGTCTCTCTCTCTCCCCCACTGTGACACATCTCTCTCTCTTCCCCACTTTGACAGTCTCTCTCTCTCCCCCACTGTGACACATCTCTCTCTCTCCCCACTGTGACAGTCTCTCTCTCTCCCCCACTGTGACAGTCTCTCTCTCCCCCACTGTGACACATCTCTCTCTCTCCCCACTGTGACAG
The DNA here is from genome assembly GCA_030435695.1 of Brachymystax lenok tsinlingensis. Classification (NCBI taxonomy): domain Eukaryota; kingdom Metazoa; phylum Chordata; class Actinopteri; order Salmoniformes; family Salmonidae; genus Brachymystax; species Brachymystax lenok. The sequence continues at coordinate 33,800,277 of CM059796.1, forward strand.
TCTCTCTCTCCCCACTGTGACAGTCTCTCTCTCCCCACTGTGACACATCTCTCTCTCTCCCCACTGTGACACATCTCTCTCTTCCCCACTGTGACACATCTCTCTCTTCCCCACTGTGACACATCTCTCTCTCTCCCCACTGTGACAGTCTCTCTCTGTCTCTCTCCCCCACTGTGACAGTCTCTCTCTCTCCCCCACTGTGACACATCTCTCTCTTCCCCACTGTGACAGATCTCTCTCTCTCTCCCCCACTGTGACAGTCTCTCTCTCTCTCCCCCACTGTGACACATCTCTCTCTCCCCCACTGTGACAGTCTCTCTCTCTCCCCCACTGTGACACATCTCTCTCTTCCCCACTTTGACAGTCTCTCTCTCTCCCCCACTGTGACAGATCTCTCTCTCTCTCCCACACTGTGACAGTCTCTCTCTCTCTCTCCCCCACTGTGACACATCTCTCTCTCCCCCACTGTGACAGTCTCTCTCTCTCCCCCACTGTGACAGTCTCTCTCTCCCCCACTGTGACAGTCTCTCTCTCCCCCACTGTGACACATCTCTCTCTCTCCCCCACTGTGACACATCTCTCTCTCTCCCCCACTGTGACACATCTCTCTCTTCCCCACTGTGACACATCTCTCTCTCTCTCTCTCTCTCTCTCTCTCTCTCTCTCTCTCTCTCTCTAATTTTAACACTGTTGTGGCTGTCTTGGTCCCACCACTAGGTGGTGCTGCGGGTCTGTCAATCTCTCACAGCCATTCTTATAGTCATTCCACTGCCAACAGACTGTGGAGGGGTTGAATGACTGGTTCACAGCCGTTCTGATAGTCATTCCACTGAGAGGTTGAATGACTGGTTCACAGCTGTTCTGATAGTCATTCCACTGAGAGGTTGAATGACTGGTTCACAGCTGTTCTGATAGTCATTCCACTGAGGGGTTGAATGACTGGTTCACAGCTGTTCTGATAGTCATTCCACTGAGGAGTTGAATGACTGGTTCACAGCCGTTCTGATAGTCATTCCACTGAGGGGTTGAATGATTGGTTCACAGCCGTTCTGATAGTCATTCCACTGCCAACAGAAGGTTTAGGTCCGTCAGATTGTTTTATTGATGGTGTCTCTGTCTCCAGAACCTGATGTTGATCTGTCCCAGCCCAGGTCTGATCGGTCACAGTGATGTTCTGGTCCACATCCACCAAATCCACCATTCTACAACCAGGCCAGCTACCCAACTTCCTGCTCACAGCCATGCTCAGGGTAAGGCCTCACTGTGTGTTTTGAGAGAGAGAATAAGAGACAGGTGTCTGTGTGTGTCTGTGTGTGTCTGTCTGTGTGTCTGTGTGTCTGTCTGTGTGTGTGTGTGTCTGTCTGTGTGTGTGTGTGTCTGTGTGTGTCTGTGTGTGTGTGTGTGTCTGTCTGTCTCTGTCTCTGTCTCTGTCTCTGTCTCTGTGTCTGTGTCTGTGTGTTATGAAGGTAAATAAATACGTGGCCCAACAGAGACGTGTTTAGAAGTCACTGTTTGTTTAGATTGCAGCTGGAAGCCACCGCAGGGGTTCACACAACACATGTTATGCAGATATAAGGCTGCTCATTGTTGCACATTTCCAAAGACAACACACCCTCCCCTCCCCCAACACGCAACCTGCTGCTCTGTCACACACACACACACACACACACACACACACACACACACACACACACACACACACACACACACACACACACACACACACACACACACACACACACCCTGGTGATTCGCTGATCACAGCTTACACGTCAACAGAGACCAAGAAACATTGCTCCCTCCCTGGAAGACCACCACACTGGGGTCAACTTCATTCTAGACCCCCTCAGTCTCTGTGGACCATTTTTGGGTTAATTAGTTTGACCATAACGACAACGTCAAAGAATCCCCCAGCTGTCTTCAATACTCTGTTTTGACCTAATAAATCCCTCAGTTGCTGCCTCTGTGTCTTTAGGCCTGGTTTGCCCACAGTTGGCAGAGCAGAGACTCAGGCAGGCGCCAGAGTGCCAGCACGTCCATGGGAACCTGATAACACATGTTATTTATTATCACAGAGAACTAGGGCCTGTGACCTTGGTTAATCTTTGTGACATAGCTTGTCACAGAGTCCCATTTAGGCCTGTGTGAGCCAGTCGTAAATCCCGTCTCTCTGTGCCAAAATACGGCTGTAACATGTCTGGGATAAGACAAGACGGAAGGAGGATTGTACTGGCCGACGAGAGAGTGGGAGGAGACGATAGTATGGATACAGAGAAGGGCACAGAATGGGCACTGACCTTTATGAATCACCCCAGCAGGAAATATTGTTAGAGCTTAGTTAGTGAGCCAAAACCCCCCCATGTCATCTGTTCCGCTGTGGAACAACAAATAGTGGATTTGTCAAATTGGAGTCGTGAGACCTGACCTGGGGTCCTGGCTGGCTGGCAGAATGAACCAGTGAGAGGTTTCAGTCATGTTTACAATGACGTATTGAGGGTAGCTCTGAATTAGATTTTAAAAGGGGAGATCAAAAATCACAGTGATCAAATCAACATCTGAACATTTCATCGTAATGACAAATAATTATCCTGTTTGGTTCCCTAGGTAACAGCGGTTCCCATGGAGCGGTACTGTGATGACCGCAGCGCTGAGTACGAGTGGCGGGTGACGCGGATGGGAGGGGGCTCGGCCCGTCAAGCAGTGCTTACTGTATGGCTCCCCTGGTTTGGCCTCTGATTGACTGTCTAGAGCCAATGCCAATTACCCACAATGCTCTGGGAGAGTGATGGCGCTCTACCCCCACCATGGCTGACCCTACATCAGAATACCAGGTACAGAGAGAGAGAGAGAGAGAGAGAGAGAGAGTGTGTGTGTGCGTTGGAACTAAAACAGTAGAAGGAAACACTTTCCCTCGTCCTGCCGCCCTGCAATCAGACGACACATAATGTGAGCCAGAGGAACTAGGGCCTGCCAGCTCTGGGAGGGTAAAGCTCTGGGAGAACCACCTCAGGTCACAGCAAGAAGCAGGATAACGATAGCCTGGGTCAGCAGCCAAGGGGTCATTCCAGAGCACAGCAGAGCCAGCCTAGAGTTCTCTTCTACCACTGCCAGCCTAGAGTTCTCTTCTACCACTGCCAGTCTAGTGTACTCTTCTACCTCTGCCAGCCTAGTGTACTCTTCTACCTCTGCCAGCCTAGTGTACTCTTCTACCTCTGCCAGCCTAGTGTACTCTTCTACCTCTGCCAGCCTAGTGTACTCTTCTACCTCTGCCAGCCTAGTGTACTCTTCTACCACTGCCAGCCTAGTGTACTCTTCTACCACTGCCAGTCTAGTGTACTCTTCTACCTCTGCCAGCCTAGTGTACTCTTCTACCACTGCCAGCCTAGTGTACTCTTCTACCACTGCCAGCCTAGTGTACTCTTCTACCACTGCCAGCCTAGTGTACTCTTCTACCACTGCCAGCCTAGTGTACTCTTCTGTCACTGCCAGTCTAGTGTACTCTTCTGTCACTGCCAGTCTAGTGTACTCTTCTGCCACTGCCAGCCTAGTGTACTCTTCTACCTCTGCCAGCCTAGTGTACTCTTCTACCAGTCTAGTGTACTCTTCTGTCACTGCCAGTCTAGTGTACTCTTCTACCACTGCCAGCCGATCCTCGGACTCTCTATCAAACACGCTACTTTATCTCAGACCTGCTACTGTGGGTGTCTTTATCTCAGACCTGCTACTGTGGGTGTCTTTATCTCAGACCTGCTACTGTGGGTGTCTTCATCTCAGACCTGCTACTGTGGGTGTCTTTATCACAGACCTGCTACTGTGGGTGTCTTTATCTCAGACCTGCTACTGTGGGTGTCTTCATCACAGACCTGCTACTGTGGGTGTCTTCATCACAGACCTGCTACTGTGGGTGTCTTCATCTCAGACCTGCTACTGTGGGTGTCTTTATCTCAGACCTGCTACTGTGGGTGTCTTTATCACAGACCTGCTACTGTGGGTGTCTTTATCACAGACCTGCTACTGTGGGTGACTTTATCTCAGACCTGCTACTGTGGGTGTCTTTATCACAGACCTGCTACTGTGGGTGTCTTCATCACAGACCTGCTACTGTGGGTGTCTTTATCACAGACCTGCTACTGTGGGTGTCTTCATCTCAGACCTGCTACTGTGGGTGTCTTTATCTCAGACCTGCTACTGTGGGTGTCTTTATCACAGACCTGCTACTGTGGGTGTCTTTATCACAGACCTGCTACTGTGGGTGTCTTTATCTCAGACCTGCTACTGTGGGTGTCTTCATCACAGACCTGCTACTGTGGGTGTCTTCATCACAGACCTGCTACTGTGGGTGTCTTTATCTCAGACCTGCTACTGTGGGTGTCTTTATCACAGACCTGCTACTGTGGGTGTCTTCATCTCAGACCTGCTACTGTGGGTGTCTTTATCACAGACCTGCTACTGTGGGTGTCTTTATCTCAGACCTGCTACTGTGGGTCACACAGACCTGCTACTGTGGGTGTCTTCATCACATACCTGCTACTGTGGGTCACACATACCAGTCTCTGTCAGACCAGATGACTGATGTGTAGTGGGGGTTAGAGGTTTACAAAGACTTCCCCTCTCACAGACCTATCAACCCTACACTTTACAATATAATGACATCCCACTTTTGGTTTGGAGTCATATTGTTTTTGGCCCTGCGAATGGTGTGGGAGGTTGTGTGAGAACAGTCTGAGAGCCTGTGAAGTTTCTCGGGGGAGGAGGACAAAGTGAGGAAGTTTAACTATTGGTCATTGTGTCCAGTGCTTAGGTTGATAGACTGTATTCAGACTCCTAGTGATGTTGTCTCACCTCGCCTTGCACAGGAAGTATTCCTCTTTCTGTGTTTGACTGCGCTTGCATGCTTCAACGTCTGTGTTTGCAAGATGTGTGTGTGTCTGAGTGTGTGTGTGTGTGTGTGTGTGTGTGTGTCTGAGGGTGTGTGTGTGTGTGTCTGAGGGTGTGTGTGTGTGTGTCTGAGGGTGTGTGTGTGTGTGTCTGAGGGTGTGTGTGTGTGTGTCTGAGGGTGTGTGTGTGACTCATTTTCAGACTAGCTGAAATGTCTCACTTCTCCTCCCACAGTCTCCCAGACACTTTCTCTCTGTGTGTGTGTGTGTGTGTTGACGTGTCTCACCTCTCCTCTGTCTCAGAACGATGTGAAGGAAATGACCCAATGCTCCACCAATCCCACTGCCCTATTGTTGTCACATCAAGGCTCATATGTCCAGTTAGTTCACCAGTTTTTCCCACACTCTTCCCTCTCGCTCTCTCCCAACCTTTGTTCCTGTTCAATCCTTTCTTCCCTATGCCCCCTTCTCACCCATTTTCCTACCCTCCCTCCGTGCCTCTCTCTGAAATCGCAGTCCCGCACCTTTTTATTACACACATCCGATGAATAGTGTATTTGTTCGAGCATGCCGTGAGCTACCAGCCAATATCGGCCAACACATTTTAGTCATGAGAACCTTAAGGAATCAAGCCCGGGTGGGAGAAAACAATGGCGTCAGTGGCTTGAGTTGATTATGTGTGAATGGTAATGATGATTGACCATAAATACAAATCCCGTTGAGCTTTGTTTGTTACACATGAGGTTAGTCTCGTGGTCACCTCTCATTGCTATTTCAATGCAGACGTTTATTTTTTTTTATTTTTTTATCTCAATATCAAATCATTCATGTAATTTATTGAGATTGTTTTCAATTAAAACGGTCAAAAAGAAACTAAAATAGTTTCTTAGCAAAGAGCAATTTCTCAAGTAGGAATTTTGATAGGACTGTCTGGGTGTGGGGAGGGGAAAACTGAAAACTGAAAATGATCTGTTATTGGTAGAGAGGTTTGGAACTGTTTCGTAAAGCCGATTTTCATGGTCAATCCGGACTCTGTATTGGCCGTGCAGCATGTACGGTGATACTGCCTCTGCAGAAGTCAGGGCATTTATACTCCTTACGCTTTATGGAGCAGAGCAGATCTGTTGTGAAGGAAGTGCTTCCACCTACCATCAACCAATCATGCCAATACAGAGCAATACAGAGCTATACAGAGCAATACAGAGCAATACAGAGCTATACAGAGCTATACAGAGCTATACAGAGCAATACAGAGCAATACAGAGCTATACAGAGCAATACAGAGCAATACAGAGCTATACAGAGCAATACAGAGCAATACAGAGCTATACAGAGCAATACAGAGCAATACAGAGCTATAGTGAGGGAAAAAAGTATTTGATCCCCTGCTGATTTTGTACGTTTGCCCACTGACAAAGAAATGATCAGTCTATAATTTTAATGGTAGGTTTATTTGAACAGTGAGAGACAGAATAACAACAAAGAAATCCTGAAAAACGCATGTGAAAAATGTTCTACATTTATTTGCATTTTAATGAGGGAAATAAGTATTTGACCCCTCTGCAAAACATTACTTAGTACTTGGTGGCAAAACCCTTGATGGCAATCACAGAGGTCAGACGTTTCTTGTAGTTGGCCACCAGGTTAGCACACATCTCAGGAGGGATTTTGTCCCACTCCTCACTCTCCAAGTCATTAAGGTTTCGAGGCTGACGTTGGGCAACTCGAACCTTCAGCTCCCTCCACAGATTTTCTATGGGATTAAGGTCTGGAGACTGGCTAGGCCACTCCAGGACCTTAATGTGCTTCTTCTTGAGCCACATCTTTGTTGCCTTGGCCGTGTGTTTTGGGTCATTGTCATGCTGGAATACCCATCCACGACCCATTTTCAATGCCCTGGCTGAGGTTCTCACCCAAGATTTGACGGTACATGGCCCCGTCCATCGTCACTTTGATGCAGTGAAGTCCCCTTAGCAGAAAAACACCCCCAAAGCATAATGTTTCCACCTCCATGTTTGACGGTGGGGATGGTGTTCTTGGGGTCATAGGCAGCATTCCTTCTCCTCCAAACACGATGAGTTGAGTTGATGCCAAAGAGCTCCATTTTGGTCTCATCTGACCACAACTCTTTCACCCAGTTATCCTCTGAATCATTCAGATGTTCATTGGCAAACTTCAGACGGGCATGTATATGTGCTTTCTTGAGCAGGGGGACCTTGCGGGCGCTTCAGGATTTCAGTTACCAATTGTTTTCTTTGTGACTATGGTCCCAGCTGCCTTGAGATCATTGACAAGATCCTCCCGTGTAGTTCTGGGCTGATTCCTCACCGTTCTCATGATCATTGCAACTCCACAAGGTGAGATCTTGCATGGAGCCCCAGGCCGAGGGAGATTGACAGTTATTTTGTGTTTCTTCCATTTGCAAATAATCGCACCAACTGTTGTCACCTTCTCACCAAGCTGTTTGGCGATGGTCTTGTAGCCCATTCCAGCCTTGTGTAGGTCTACAATCTTGTCCCTGACATCCTAGGAGAGCTCTTTGGTCTTGGCCATGGTGGAGAGTTTGGAATCTGATTGATTGCTTCTGCGGACAGGTGTCTTTTATACAGGTAACAAGCTGAGATTAGGAGCACTCCCTGTGTGCTCCTGATCTCAGCTCGTTACCTGTATAAAAGACACCTGGGAGACAGAAATCTTTCTGATTGAGAGGGGGTCAAATTCTTATTTCCCTCATTAAAATGCAAATCAATTTATAACATTTTTCACATGCGTTTTTCTGGATTTTTGTGTTGGATTTCTGTCTCTCACTGTTCAAATAAACCTACCATTAAAATTATAGACTGATCATTTCTTTGTCAGTGGGCAAACCTACACAATCAGCAAGGGATCAAATACTTTTCCCCCTCACTGTATACAGAGCAATACAGAGCTATACAGAGATAAACAGAGCTGCAAGAGCCGTACGGAGCATCCGGACCACATGGTACACTGTTTTCTGATTTCCTGTCCCTTAAAAGAATCTCAGCTCTCCAGAAAAAAAAAGACAGGAAATGTCCCTGGCCTTCTGATAGAGTGACAAATACTGGTGTGCAAAAAGTAAATAAAAACAATATGGGGATGAGATAGGTAGTTGGATGGGCTATTTACAGATGGGCTGTGTACAGCTGCAGCGATCGGTAAGCTGCTCAGATAGCTGATGCTTAAAATTGTTAAAGTTAGTGAGCGATTTCTTCCAACTTCAGCGATTTTTGCAATTTGTTCCAGTCATTGGCAGCAGAGAACTGGAAGGAAAGGCGGCCAAAGGAGGTGTTGGCTTTGGGAATGACCAGTGAGATATACCTGCTGGAGCGCGTGCTACGGGTGGGTATTGTTATGGTGACCAGTGAGCTGAGACAAGGTGGAGCTTTACCTAGCAAAGACTTATAGATGACCTGGAGCCAGTGGGGTCTGGCGACGAATATGTAGCAAGGGCCAGCCGATGAGAGCAGCCTTAAAACAGCATCATCACCCCTCACCATAGGCTTATCCCTTCAGACAGCATCATCACCCCTCACCATAGGCTTATCCCTTAAGACAGCATCATCACCCCTCACCATAGGCTTATCCCTTAAAACAGCATCATCACCCCTCAACATAGGCTTATCCCTTCAGACAGCATCATCACCCCTCACCATAGGCTTATCCCTTCAGACAGCATCATCACCCCTCACCATAGGCTTATCCCTTTCTGTCTGCTTCACTCTTTTGGATCTTCATTAAAACAATAAAATAGAAAATGCAGTTTTCCTGACCACCGTTAATCATAGACAGTCAAATCAAAACTTTATTTGTCATCTGCGCCGTATACAACAGGTGTAGATCTAACCTTGGTCTGATGAATGCTATGAGTGGCACATCTGTTTTCTCTCTCTACTTTTTCTCTCTCTTTCTCTCTCTTCTCTTTCTCTCTCTTCTCTTTCCCTCTCTACACTTTCCCTCTCTTCTCTTTCTCTCTTCTCTCTCTTCTCTTTCTCTCTCTTCTCTTTCCCTCTCTTCTCTCTTTCTCCTCTTTTTCTCTCTTCTCTTTCCCTCTCTTCTTTCTTTCTTTCTTTCTTTCTTTCTTTCTCTTCTCTTTCCCTCTCTTCTCTTTCTTCTCTTTCTCCTCTTTCCCTCTCTTCTCTTTCCCTCTCTCTTGTTTCCCTCTCTTCTCTTTCCCTCTCTCCTCTTTCCCTCTCTTCTCTTTCCCTCTCTCTTGTTTCCCTCTCTTGTTTCCCTCTCTTCTTTCCCTCCTTTCCCTCTCTTACTCTCGTTTTTCTCTCGTCTCTTTCCATCTCTTCTCATCTCTTCTCTTTCTTCTCTTTCTTCTCTTTCTCCTCTTTCCCTCTCTTCTCTTTCCCTCTCTTCTCTTTCTTTCTCTTCTCTTTTATCCCTCTCTATATTCTCCCTCTCTCTTGCCCATAGTCTAGCAGTGAAAGGGGGGGGATATACAGTAGGCCTATAATATTAATGAAATCAGGCAAGGAATTGTAATCAGGCAGCAGGTCTAGGCTAATAGCTTAATTATCTGCCCCTGGTTGGGCGCACCAGCGTTGTGATTGGGTCAGGGCCGGGTCAGGACCACAGGGATTGGATTACACCACCTGGATATGAGTGGGGACAAAGGAGGGAGGGGAGAGAGAGAGAGAAGGAAGGGAGGTAAGGAAGAGTGGGAGATTGGAGGGAGGGGAGAGAGAGAAGGCAGGGAGGTAAGGAAGAGAGAGAGTTTCTCTGATTGCAGCAATATGTCACTTTTTTGAGCGACCCGACCAAATTCACATAGAAATGTGAGTTACAGACCTGTCGTTCTAAGAAGCGGTAGATATGTTCTATGTGCACTATTTCTATGCTTCCTGTTCTTACGTTTCGTTTTTTGCGTCTTTTACGTTTGTTTTTGTACACCAGCTTCAAACAGCTGAAAATACAACATGTTTGGTAATGGAGAATATATTTCACAGTGGTTTAGATGGTACCATGATTCTCTACTAGCTTGTTTTGTCACAGAAACTGAAATTAGGTGAACTATTAGAATTTGAGCAACCAGGAAATGGCGGAGCGATTTCTGCATTGTGCAACTTTGTCATTTGGGAGAACTATCCCTTTAAGTCATCTTAAGGCCATGGTGAAATCTTTTCAGTCTCCTGAGGGGGAATAGGTTTTGTCGTGCCCTCCTCACGACTGTCTTGGTGTGCTTGAACCATGTCAGTTTGTTGGTGATGTGGACGCCAAGGAACTTGAATCTCTCAACCTGTTCCACTACAGCACCGTCGATGAGAATGGGGGCTTGCTCAGTCCTCCTTTTCCTGTAGTCCACAATCATCTCCATTGATCACGTTGAGGGAGAGGTTGTTGTCCTTGCACCACACGTGGTCTCTACCTCCTCCCTATAGGCTGTCTCATCATTGTCTGTGATCAGGCCTACCACTGTTGTGTCATCGGCAAACTTAATGATGGTGTTGGAGTTGTGCCTGGCCGTGCAGTCATGAGTGAATAGGGAGTACAGGAGGGGACTGAGCACGCACCCCTGAGGAGCCCCCGTGTTGAGGATCAGCGTGGCGGATGTGTTGTTACCTACCCTTACCACCTGGGGGCGGCCCGTCATGAAGTCCAGGATCCAGTTGCAGACGGAGGTGTTTAGTCCCAGGGTCCTTAGCTTATTGATGAGCTTTGAGGCCACTATGGTGTAGAATGCTGAGCTGTAGTCAATGAACAGCATTCTCACATAGGTGTTCCTTTTGTCCAGGTGTGAAAAGGCAGTGTGGAGTGCAATAGAGATTGCATCATCTGTGGATTTGTTGGGGCGGTATGCAAATTGGAGTGGGTCTAGGGTTTCTGGGATAATGGTGTTGATGTGAGCCATGACCAGCCTTTCAAAGCACTTCATGGCTACAGACGTGAGTGCTACTAGTCGGTAGTCATTTAGGCAGATTACCTTAGTGTTCTTGGGCACAGGGACTATGGTGGTCTGCTTGAAACATGTTGGTATTACAGACTCAAACAGGGAGAGGTTGAAAATGTCAGTGAATACACTTTCCAGTTGGTCAGCGCATGCTCGCAGTACACGTCCTGGTAATGTTGACCTGATTAAAGGTCTTACTCACATCGGCTGTGGAGAACGTGATCTCACAGTCGACCGGAACAGCGGATGCTCTCATGCTTGTTTCAGTGGTACTTGCCTCGAGGCATAGAATTAATTTAGCTCGTCTGGTAGGCTCGTGTCACTGGGCAGCTCTCGGCTGTGCTTCCCTTTGTAGTCTGTAGTCGTTTGCAAGCCCTGCCACATCCGACAAGCTTTGGAGCCGGTGTAGTATGATTCGATTTTAGTCCTGTATTGATGCTTTGCCTGTTTGATGGTTTGTTGGAGGGCATAGCGGGATTTCTTATAAGCTTCCGGGTTAGAGTCCCGCTCCTTGAAAGCGGCAGCTCTAGCCTTCAGCTCAGTGCGGATGTTGCCTGTAATCCATGGCTTCTGGTTGGGGTATGTACGTACGATCACTGTGGGGACGTCGTCCTCGATGCACTTATTGATGAAGCCAGTGACTGATGTGGTGTGCTCCTCAATGCCATCGGAGGAATCCTGGAGCATATTCCAGTCTGTGATAGCAAAACAGTCCTGTAGTTTAGTGTCTGCTTCATCTGACCACTTTTTTATAGACTGAGTCACTGGTGCTTCCTGCTTAAATTTTTGCTTGTAAGCAGGAATCAGGAGGATAGGAATTATGGTCAGATTTGCCAAATGGAGGGGGAGGGAGAGCTTTGTATGGGTCTCTGTGTGTGGAGTAAAGGTGGTCCAGAGTTTATTTTCCTCGGGTTGCACATTTAACTTCTTAACGGATTTAAGTTTCCCTGCATTAAAGTCCCGGGCCACTAGGAGAGCCGCCTCTGGATGAGTGTTTTCCTGTTTGCTTATGGCCGTATACAGCTCATTGAGTGCTGTCTTAGTGCCAGCATCGGTTTGTGGTGGTAAATAGACAGCTACGAAGAATATAGATTAACATTCTCTAGGTAGATAGTGCTGAATCCTAGGTAGTGGTTTAGTTCTGGATCCTAGGTAGTGGTTTAGTGCTGGGTCCTAGGTAGTGGTTTAGTGCTGGATCCTAGGTAGTGGTTTAGTTCTGGGTCCTAGGTAGTGGTTTAGTGCTGGATCCTAGGTAGTGGTTTAGTTCTGGGTCCTAGGTAGTGGTTTAGTGCTGGGTCCTAGGTAGTGGTTTAGTGCTGGGTCCTAGGTAGTGGTTTAGTGCTGGATCCTAGGTAGTGGTTTAGTGCTGGATCCTAGGTAGTGGTTTAGTGCTGGATCCTAGGTAGTGGTTTAGTGCTGGGTCCTAGGTAGTGGTTTAGTGCTGGGTCCTAGGTAGTGGTTTAGTGCTGGGTCCTAGGTAGTGGTTTAGTGCTGGGTCCTAGGTAGTGGTTTAGTGCTGGGTCCTAGGTAGTGGTTTAGTGCTGGGTCCTAGGTAGTGGTTTAGTGCTGGGTCCTAGGTAGTGGTTTAGTGCTGGGTCCTAGGTAGTGGTTTAGTGCTGGGTCCTAGGTAGTGGTTTAGTGCTGGGTCCTAGGTAGTGGTTTAGTGCTGGATCCTAGGTAGTGGTTTAGTTCTGGATCCTAGGTAGTGGTTTAGTGCTGGGTCCTAGGTAGTGGTTTAGTGCTGGGTCCTAGGTAGTGGTTTAGTGCTGGGTCCTAGGTAGTGGTTTAGTGCTGGATCCTAGGTAGTGGTTTAGTTCTGGATCCTAGGTAGTGGTTTAGTGCTGGGTCCTAGGTAGTGGTTTAGTGCTGGGTCCTAGGTAGTGGTTTAGTTCTGGATCCTAGGTAGTGGTTTAGTGCTGGGTCCTAGGTAGTGGTTTAGTGCTGAATCCTAGGTAGTGGTTTAGTGCTGGATCCTAGGTAGTGGTTTAGTGCTGGGTCCTAGGTAGTGGTTTAGTGCTGGGTCCTAGGTAGTGGTTTAGTGCTGGGTCCTAGGTAGTGGTTTAGTGCTGGGTCCTAGGTAGTGGTTTAGTGCTGGGTCCTAGGTAGTGGTTTAGTGCTGGGTCCTAGGTAGTGGTTTAGTGCTGGGTCCTAGGTAGTGGTTTAGTTCTGGATCCTAGGTAGTGGTTTAGTTCTGGATCCTAGGTAGTGGTTTAGTTCTGGATCCTAGGTATTGGTTTAGTTCTGGATCCTAGGTAGTGGTTTAGTTCTGGATCCTAGGTAGTGGTTTAGTTCTGGATCCTAGGTAGTGGTTTAGTTCTGGTAGTTCTGGATCCTAGGTAGTGGTTTAGTTCTGGATCCTAGATAGTGGTTTAGTTCTGGATCCTAGGTATTGGTTTAGTTCTGGATCCTAGGTAGTGGTTTAGTGCTGGATCCTAGGTAGTGGTTTAGTTCTGGATCCTAGGTAGTGGTTTAGTGCTGGGTCCTAGGTAGTGGTTTAGTTCTGGATCCTAGATAGTGGTTTAGTGCTGGGTCCTAGGTAGTGGTTTAGTTCTGGATCCTAGGTAGTGGTTTAGTGCTGGATCCTAGGTAGTGGTTTAGTGCTGGATCCTAGGTATTGGTTTAGTTCTGGATCCTAGGTAGAAACTGCTTTTCTTTCCTCATTGGATCACCATCACCCTAATAGTTGTAGTCTGATGGGGCTCACACTCACAGTATAAAAGGAACCAAATCCACTGCTGAGAGGCAGCCTGTACCTCCCTTGGGGATTCCTAACCCATGCCACACCCCTGAACCCTGACCTCTGACTCCGGCCTTATGTTCCCTGGCTCAGAGGGGTGACTTGGAGGTCAGACCACCATCGTGTGACTGTCACAGGTGGACAGGAGACACACATCCTCGACATTGTGTTGCCTGACGTTAATACTTCATTATCGTCTAGCCGCTAGAGGGACAATTGGACTTTAATTAACAGATCTAGTGTCTGATGAGAGATTACCATGTGTTCTCTATGGTCTGGTGTGTTGGTCTATTTAACTCTGTGACCCTTGACCTGCCCCCCAAATCCAACCTTCACCATTTGGGCAATGATGAAATAGATACCAGTCTCTATCACCTACCCTGTGTGCAACTCAGTTTCAGCTGTCCAGCTAACAGTACAAATGAGGGCAGGATTGACTGAATTTTGTTTCCCGTAACAACGGTATAGCTGTCATCTAACAGGGATCAAAGAGATCAGTAGCTATCGTTTTAACAGGGCTTGATATAAAGCTGATTGTAGACTACAGACGGACGGACGGACAGTAGAGGATCAGGGTATTTAGGCCTATCTGGTGTTTATCTGACTCTGTACAGGCTTATGGATGACTACAATTTATTATTTCCTGGATTATCTTTGATCCTGATGAACTCTGCTCTGCTGATTTGATAAATCAGATAATCCCATCGCTTTCGAATTACGATATTTAATGACATCATGGAGGTTATGTGGCGTGAACTATAGCCTACACTACATGACCAAAAGTATGTGGACACCTGCTTGTCAAACATCTCATTCTAAAAATCATGGGCATTAATATGGAGTTGGTCCCCCTCCCTCCCCTTTTCTGCTATAACAACCTCCACTCTTCTGGGAAGGCTTTCCTCTAGATGTTGGAACATTGCTGCGAGGACTTGCTTCCATTCCAGCCACGAGAGCATTAGTGAGGTCGGCCACTGATGTTGGGCGATTAGGCCTAGCTCACAGTCGGCATTCCAATTCAATGCATGCTGGGCCTGGCATGCCCTGAGCTCTTGAAGTGAGCGTTACTCGAGTGAAATTTGAGCAGCGAGAAGTCAAATATGGGCACGCCAGGCCCAGCATGCATTGAATTGGAATGCCGACTGTGAGCTAGGCCTAATCGCCCAACATCACTCCGCTCACGTACTCTGGTCATCCACAGAAACACTGGATCCTTACATAAAAAATAAGTTAAGTTGTTGTTTTATCCACTAGAGGGTTCAGGTACAGCAGCTCTGCTCTGATCAGACTCTCCCTCTGCTTTGTTAGACACCAGAGAGCTAATTAGAATTACTCTGACTAATTATCAGGTCAGAGTTATCATCCAGGCCTCATCTGTAGAACCGCCTGCCATATGGAGGAGAGAAAGAGGGAGGGAGGGGAGAGAGTGTCTGGCAAGAGGGGGAGGGGAACAGTGGGGAGAGAGAGAGAGAGAGAGAGAGAGAGAGAGAGAGAGAGAGAGAGAGAGAGAGAGAGAGAGAGAGAGAGAGAGAGAGAGAGAACAGGAAAACAAAAGCAGAGAAAGAAACAAAGAAGAGCGGGCACGAGTCAGAAACAGAACAGAGAGGTCTGGGGGTTTTTTCAGCGCATGGGAAGGTCTCTTGTTGATTTGAAAGCCAGGCTGTCGTGCTGTGGGAATGGGAACACGCACACTTGCTTCCAGCAACATGACTGCTGAACAACAATGGCGCTCTGTCTAACTCCGTCTAGCTCTATCGCCATTGTTGTCCTGCACCGTGTTGCAAATTCCACTTTTAGTCTGGAAGGCACCTCTGTGGCACCTCCAGTGAAGTCAACAGGCATTCTCTCATGGTTGGCTGAGATCTTTCCACGATGAGGTCTTTGAGGCTCTTAACATATCAGCCCTGCCCACCTTCTGAGTCTGGAAGGCAGAGAGGCAACCTCCCAGTGAATTCTTCCTCCATTCCCTCATCACTGGCCTCTTCGTTTCCATGACTAGGTATGATGGTTCAACTAGCGGCCCTGGCAAGGTGACTGGCCACATTGTTCTTCCTGTCTGTTGGCTGACATGGCTGGCAGACATCTGATGGACTAATGCCATTTGGTGGGGGAAGTAAAGCCAAATAACAAAGTGATGTGAGGATTTATGACCTGTCACTCACTGGACATCATCTACGCAACATTAAATGGGCAGGGAGGGAGGAACTAATACCAGTGGTGGGGGAAAAAAGCACCAAAAAAGACTGTACTTTACAAAAAAGAGATGATTTGACTAACTATACATGGGCAGGGAGGGAGGGAAAATAGAAAGCCAGCGGTGGTGGTAAAATGGCAGAACAACAAAGGGGGTTTATACTTAGGTCTTTAAAAGAGATGACGTGTGACCACTGACGGAATGCACTTAATTATCTTCACTCTTGAATCTTTCATGTTATACCTTCACTCACCAGCAGGTGGCAGATCAGATAGAGATTTTTCTGAAAATGAGACATTCCTAAATTATATCACACTGTAGCTTCCGTCTCCCCTTATCTCTCTCTCTCAATTCAATTTCAATTTAAGGGGCTTTATTGGCATGGGAAACATTTGTGTTTACATTGACAAAGCAAGTGAAATAGATAATAAACAAAAGTGAAATGAACAATAAAAATTAACAGTAAACATTACAGGAATAAAGATATTTCAAATGTCATATTATGTTCGAATAGTTAAAGTACAGAAGGGAACATAAATAAACATATATATGGGTTGTATTTACAATGGTGTTTGTTCTTCACTGGTTGCCCTTTTCTTGTGTGATTGCACACTGGTATTTCACCCAGTAGATATTGGAGTTTATCACAATTCGGTTTGTTTTCAAATTCTTTGTGGGTCTGTGTAATCTGAGGGAAATATGTGTCTCTAATATTGTCATACATTTGGCAGGATGTTAGGAAGTTCAGCTCAGTTTCCACCTCATTTTGTGGGCAGTGTGCACATAGCCTGTATTCTCTTGAGAGCCAGGTCTGCCTACGGCAGCCTTTCTCAATTGCAAGGCTATGCTCACTGAGCCTGTACATAGTCAAAGCTTTCCTAAAGTTTGGGTCAGTCACAGTGGTCAGGTATTCTGCCACTGTGTACTCTCTGTTTAGGGCCAAATAGCATTTTAGTTTGCTCTGTTTTTTTGTTAGTTCTTTCCAATGTGTCAAGGAATTATCTTTCTGTTATCTCATGATTTGGTTGGGTCTAATTGTGTTGTTGTCCTGGGGCTCTGTGGGGTCTGTTTGTGTTTGTGAACAGAGCCCCAGGACCAGCTTGCTTAGGGGGACTCTTCTCCAGGTTCATCTCTCTGTAGGTGATGGCTTTGTTACGGAAGGTTTGGGAATCACTTCCTTTTAGGTGGTTGTAGAATTTAACAGCTCTTTTCTGGATTTTGATAATTAGCGGGTATCGTCCTAATTCTGCTCTGCATGCATTATTTGCAGAATTCTGCATGCAGAATCTCAGACCCCAGACCTCACAAACATAAAGGGCAATGGGTTCTATAACTGATTCAAGTATTTTTAGCCAGATCCTAATTGGTATGTCGAATTTTATGTTCAATTTGATGGCATAGAAGACCCTTCTTGCCTTGTCTCTCAGATCATTCACAGCTTTGTGGAAGTTACCTATGGCGCTGATGTTTAGGTCGACGTATGTATCGTTTTTTTGTGTGCTCTAAGGCAACGGTGTCTAGATGAAATTTGTATTTGTGGTCCTGGACATTTTTGGCACACCATTATTTTGGTCTTACTGAGATTTACTGTCAGGGCCCAGGTCTGACAGAATCTGTGCAGAAGATCAAGGTGCTGCTGTAGGCCCTCCTTGGTTGGTGACAGAAGCACCAGATCATCAGCAAACAGTAGACATTTGACTTCAGAATCTAGTAGGGTGAGGCCAGGTACTGCAGACTGTTCTTGTGCCCTCGCCAATTCGTTGATATATATGTTGAAGAGGGTCTGGCTTAATTTTATCATTTCAGTTAGGATACCATCAAAGCCACAGGCCTTTTTGGGTTGGAGGGTTTGTATTTTGTCCTGTAGTTCATTCAATGTAATTGGGGAATTCAGTGCGTTCTGGTCGTCTTTAATAGTTGATTCTAAGATCTGTATTTGATCATGTATATAAAAAGTATTTGATCCCCTGCTGACTTTGTATGTTTGCCCACTGACAAAGAAATGATCAGTCTATCATTTTAATGGTAGGTTTATTTGAACAGTGAGAGACAGAATAACAACCAAAAAATCCAGAAAAACGCATGTGAAAAATGTTGCATTTTAATGAGGGAAATAAGTATTTGACCCCCTCTCAGTCAGAAATATTTCTGGCTCCCAGGTGTCTTTTATACAGGTAACGATCTGAGATTAGGAGCACACTCTTAAAGGGAGTGCTTCTAATCTCAGCTTGTTACCTGTATAAAAGACACCTGTCCACAGAAGCAATCAATCAATCAGATTCCAAACTCTCCACCATGGCCAAGACCAAAGAGCTCTCCAAGGATGCCAGGGACAAGATTGTAGACCTACACAAGGCTGGAATGGGCTACAAGACCATCGCCAAGCAGCTTGGTGAGAAGGTGACAACAGTTGGTGCGATTATTCGCAAATGGAAGAAACACAAAAGAACTGTCAATCTCCCTCGGCCTGGGGCGCCATGCAAGATCTCACCTCGTGGAGTTGCAATGATCATGTGATCATGAGACCGGTGAGGAATCAGCCCAGAACAACACGGGAGGATCTTGTCAATGATCTCAAGGCAGCTGGGACCATAGTCACCAAGAAAACAATTGGTAACACACTACGCCGTGAAGGACTGAAATCCTGGAGCGCCCGCAAGGTCCCCCTGCTCAAGAAAGCACATATACATGCCCGTCTGAAGTTTGCCAATGAACATCTGAATTATTCAGAGGATAACTGGGTGAAAGAGTTGTGGTCAGATCAGACCAAAATGGAGGGCCCTCACCTCCTCCCTGTAGGCCGTTTCGTCGCTGTTGCTAATCAAACCTACCACTGTAGTGTCATCAGCAAACTTGATGATTGGGTTAGAGGCGTGCTTGGCCACGCAGTCATGGGTGAACAGGGAGCACAGGAGAGGGCTGAGAACGCACCCTTGTGGGGCCCCAGTGTTGAGGATCAGCGGGGTGGAGATTTTGTTTCCTACACTCACCACCTGGGGCCGGCCCGTCAGGAAGTCCAGGACCTAGTTGCACAGGGCTAGAGGCGTCACTACAGACCCTGGTTCGATTCTAGGCCGTATCACAGCCGGCCGGGATTGGGAGTCCCCTATGGTGGCGCACAATTGGCCCAGCGTTGTCCATGTTAGGGATTGGTCAAGATGTCATTGTAAATAAGAATTTCCAGAAATGGTTAGTCTATGGTCTCGCGCTCTCTCTCCCTCCCTCCCGCTCTCTCTCCCTCCCTCCAGCTCTCTCTCTCTCTCTTGCGCTCTCTCTCGCTCTCTCTCTCTGTCTCCCTTCCCTCCCTCCTCCTCTACCTCGCCACCTCTCAAACCTCTTCTACCTCCTTCCCCAATATGATCTCTCTCCAGCTGGAGTAGATTTTCTGTCCCCTCTTTCCAGTTCTTTTTGGAAAAACCCGATATTGCAATCTGTGTTATTAGTGTCATTGTTTTCGTCGGCGGTTCTCTGTCTGTGTGTGTGACATCACTGATTGATCACCTATAGCTCCGAGCGGGAATGACGTCAGCTGTTCTGTCAGGGCAGAATCGTCTCTCTGTTGCAGGTCGTGTTTATTTACTCCTCTACATGGTCTGAACAGCACAGGAAAAGACAGGAGAGCCAACGCTAGTTGTTTGCCAGCTCACATATTTAGCGGTGAACTATTGCTCACTCAAGCACACACAGTTGCAGCATGGTTATCTCATGTTGGGGGCCTATGCTACTTTTGACATTTCAATCAGATAGATGTAGCTAGTCTTCATTTATGGGTCCTTTATGCCAAGCGCTCCCCTTGTGAGACCGCATAAACAATTACATTGCGTCTGCTGAGTAGATTACTAGAACAGCAGGCATGCCAAGACATAGATAATAGAGGCCTGGGACTGAACACAGACTGATGCAAAGTTGCTTTATAGATGTGTGATGCGTTACATGTCTTATTTATTATTGTCCAGGAGTCTGGAGACTCGATCGAGAGACGTTGAGGGAAGTGCTAAATCACTGGGCTCTGGCAGTATGGCGCTGCTCTGCCGGCCAGGAGGGAGAAGGTTATGTCCTGGCCAGTCCCTCATAGGATTGGTAGGGCAGACATGGGAGATGGGGAGGATGAAGTAACTCGGGGAGGCAGGAAAAGAGAGGGAGACTGGTTAGAGGGGAGGTTTGGAAGAGGGCTGGGTATGTGGGGGAGGCAGCTCTCACTGTAACATCCCATTGGCTAGAACCCCAGAGCCAATCAGAGGTGGTTAGCTTTCAGAGACAAGGGTCTAATGGTCCTCATGTTGTCTTCACCAGGACCAGATGTGTTGTGTGGGACCATAGCCTGACACCCAGTCAGACACCCAGTCAGACACCCAGTCAGACACCCAGTCAGACACAGGATACACCTTATTCCGTGGTGCACTACTTTGGGCGCTAGTCAAAAGTATTGCCCTACAGTTTAAAGGGATGCAATGTGGAACACAACCACAGTTACCGTATAACCGTGTAAAAGACGGTTATGGATGAAGACAGTCACGAAAATAGAATAACCGTCATAACCGTTTATTTTTTACCGAAGACAGGATGGCCAAGTGTTTGTTCGGCCGGGTCCGTTTGTGCGGAAACACGGACTGTTAACAACGTGATGAAAATGTGTTGCTCCTTGCTGAAACACGGACTCTCAACAACGTGATGAAAATGTGTTGCTCCTTGCTGAAAAAAGGACTCTTAACAACGTGATGAAAATGTGTTGCTCCTTGCTGAAACACGGACTCTCAACAACGTGATGAAAATGTGTTGCTCCTTGCTGAAACACGGACTCTCAACAACGTTATGAAAATGTGTTGCTCCTTGCTGAAACACGGACTCTCAACAACGTTATGAAAATGTGTTGCTCCTTGCTGAAACAAGCAAGGTGTTGTAGCAAGTATTGTACATTCCATGGTAATGTAGAATGTTCATTATTATGATGTTAAAGGTAAAGTATCAGTCAAAAGTTTGGAGACATTTACTCTTTCAAGGGTTTTTCTTTATTTTTTACTATTTTCTACATTGTAGAATAATAGTGAAGACATCAAAACTATGAAATAACACATACTGAATCACGTAGTAACCAAAAAAGTGTAAGAACCAATCAAAATATATTTTAGGTTCTTCAAAGTAGCCACCCTTTGCCTTGATGACAGCTTTGCACACTCTTGGCATTCTCTCAACCAGCTTTACAAGGAATGCTTTTCCAACAGTTTTGAAGGAGTTCCCACATAATGCTGTATGTATCTGGGTTCGCTTCATACTGTTACAGCTTGGTAGCCAGGGCACCACAAACATCAGAGAAGTCGAGCTCTTAGTTGTTGTGGAAATTGACCTACTATGCTGTTTACTTCATATCCACATCATACTGCTGAGTCTACCTTCAACTGATATGCCTCTGTAATGTCCGTTGAAAAATCACAGCACGTATGGGTACAGTTGCAAAGTCCACCCATTATGCCATCATTGATTTGAATGAGAATGCTTGTTCTTTTCATTTTATTTCTATGGCAGCACAGTCAGGAGTGGAAGAGAGGAAAAATGATCTTATTATTTCATTTTTTTATCTGGCTTTTCAAATGGATATTACAATGACTGCTGTCATTTGGCTGCCCAATAATCGTCATCCAGATTTCCATGACTGCCACGGCCCTACAACCACAGCCAGTCCCAGAGCTCAGGGCTGAGACTGGAGGACCGGAGCTGTCCCAGAGCTCAGGGCTGAGACTGGAGGACTGGAGCTGTCCCAGAACTCAGGGCTGAGACTGGAGGACTGGAGCTGTCCCAGAGCTCAGGGCTGAGACTGGAGGACTGGAGCTGTCCCAGAGCTCAGGGCTGAGACTGGAGGACTGGAGCTGTGGGTGGCACAGTGGGAGGGTGGTGGACTTGGAAAGGGATATGAGGAGTAAGAAGAGGCTATAGTCTGTGACAGTTGGAAAGTGGTCTTGGAGAGAGTTTGGGGTCTGGAATTAGGAGGTGACAGTGAATCATCGGGGGGGGGGGGACTGTGGAATGTAGACTTGTGCCAGCGGGGTAATGTTGAACGGGCCAAGTGTTGGAGTGAGTGGAGTTAGAGATCAACACATCACCTCATCACCAGACTTATATAAATCTATATATACTAGACTTTATAAGCTAAAGAGTAAAGGCCCAAAGACCGCTCCCTAGTGAACCCCCATTGTACTCACACTGTCCTCCTGACCCTTGTGCTACATAGAGGACATTAGAGAACCCCCAAATAGGAACACATTTATTAATTTGGTTTTTTTTTTGTGGGGGGGGCAATATGTTTTTAACCACTTATAGTAAAACAAGCATTTAAAATGTGACTAAATCAGTGTCACCTCATCACACTGTCTGACCCCTGTCTGAGCCCTGTCTGAACCCCGAGCGACATAAAGGACCAGTATGCTGGGCGTTCCCAATGTCATGCCACACTTGAATAATGTAAATTATCTATAAGATGAAGAGTAAAAGCCCTAAGATGGTTCCCTGTGGACCCTTCATTTTACAGTTGCTAGACGACGAGGCCTTCTGGTTGATTCTAACACACAACTTGGCTCAGAATTTGACATGCAACTAAATCAGTGTCAGAGCAGTCAGCGCTGCTCCAAGGTCCAGAAATTAAGAAATACTGGAATAAAGCTGCTTGAAAAACTGGAATAAAGCTGTTTGGAATTCTGGAATAAAGCTGTTTGGTATACTGGAATAAAGCTGTTTGGAATTCTGGAATAAAGATGTTTGGAATACTGGAATTAAGCTGTTTGGTATGCTGAAATTAAGATGTTTGGAATACTGGAATTAAGCTGTTTGGTATACTGGAATAAAGCTGTTTGGTATACTGGAATAAAGCTGTTTGGTATACTGGAATAAAGCTGTTTGGAATACTGGAATAAATCTGTTTGAAATACTGAAATTAAGATGTTTGGAATACTGGAATTAAGCTGTTTGGTATACTGGAATTAAGCTGTTTGGTATGCTGAAATTAAGATGTTTTGGAATACTGGAATTAAGCTGTTTGGTATACTGGAATAAAGATGTTTGGTATGCTGAAATTAAGATGTTTGGAATACTGGAATTAGGCTGTTTGGTGTACTGGAATAAAGCTGTTTGGTATACTGGAATAAAGCTGTTTGGTATACTGGAATAAAGCTGTTTGGTATACTGGAATTAAGCTGTTTGGTATACTGGAATAAAGCTGTTTGGTATACTGGAATAAGGCTGTTTGGTATACTGGAATAAAGCTGTTTGAAATACTGAAATTAAGATGTTTGGAATACTGGAATTAAGCTGTTTGGTATACTGGAATAAAGCTGTTTGGTATACTGGAATTAAGCTGTTTGGTATACTGGAATAAAGCTGTTTGGAATTCTGGAATAAAGATGTTTGGAATACTGGAATAAAGCTGTTTCTCAAGTAATGTTTGCACCAGGGACTGCTATGCTGGGGTTACCCTCTGTGTGGAGACTACGTCCCATTATTAAAAGGAATGCGATCACTTGGAAACCGCTTCTTCTGGCGTCAGCTCACAAACTGAGGTAGCATTCATTAACAACATACTGTAACTAAAGGACTGTGGGACTGTCTGACCAGGTCAGCATTGGCAAAGTCCCATGGACTGGATGTTGAGAAACAGTTATGTTGATTGATATTCTACGGCGTGGATGAGTGGACTCCAAACCAGTGGTCTGTGGTTTGGTGTTCTGTGTTGTGGCCTACTTCTAGCTGTCTGAGTTCTCTTGTGTCTCGAGGGAGTGGAGGATATCTCAGGCCAGGACCAGCCTGCCTCAAGCTGGGACCAAAAAGGCTGTTGACTCTGCAGGAGTCTTCCTCCTGAGAGGACCATTAGAATGAAAACATGCTCTTGGAAACAAGACTGGGGGACAGATCAGCAGCATCCCAAGGAGCGGAAGAGGTTGAGAAAGAAAAGATGGGTTTAGATTCATTCCCTGGGAGTTTGACGAGGGTGTACTTCAAACCCTGTGGTCCCTTAGTGTTGTAATATGAACCCCACGCAGCTCTCTGAGTTCTCTCATGACCCGTTGACTGAAGAACAAGCCAAGACATCTCTCGCCAGGTCCCAGACTCAAGCTGCGACCCAAAAGGACTGAACTGTCCTATCATGGTCTCTCTTTCTCTTCTTCCCACATCCCTTTCTCTCCTTCCCACATCTCTTTCTCTCCTTCCCACATCTCTTTCTCTCCTTCCCACATCTCTTTCTCTCCTTCCCACATCCCTTTTTTCTCTCTCTCCCAGGAGTGCATGGTGTATCGCAAACACACCTACATACGTCTGGACGGCTCCTCCAAGATCTCAGAATGCAGAGACATGGTGGCAGACTTCCAAAGCCGGTGAGTAGACAGACAGGCAGCCAGGAGAGTGTGTGTGTGTGTGCGTGTGTGTGTCTGTGTGTCTGTCTGTATCTTGCCTGTTTCTGTGTGTTCTGGTTATCATTAGTTCTGCTCTCTTTGGGCCTCTGGTACTCTGCTCTCTGGTACTCTGCTCTCTGGTATTCTGCTCTCTGGTATTCTGCTCTCTGGTATTCTGCTCTCTGGTACTCTGCTCTCTGGTACTCTGCTCTCTGGTACTCTGCCTCTGGTACTCTGCTCTCTAGTACTCTGCTCTCTGGTATTCTGCTCTCTGGTATTCTGCCTCTGGTACTCTGATCTCTGGTATTCTGATCTCTGGTATTCTGCTCTCTGGTATTCTGCTCTCTGGTACTCTGCTCTCTGGTATTCTGCTTTCTGGTACTCTGCCTCTGGTACTCTGCTATCTGGTACTCTGCCTCTGGTACTCTGCTATCTGGTACTCTGCCTCTGGTACTCTGCTCTCTGGTACTCTGCCTCTGGTACTCTGCCTCTGGTATTCTGCTCTCTGGTACTCTGCTCTCTGGTATTCTGCTCTCTGGTACTCTCCTCTCTGGTACTCTGCTCTCTGGTACTCTGCTCTCTGGTACTCTGCTCTCTGGTACTCTGCCTCTAGTACTCTGCCTCCTGTACTCTGCTCTCTGGTACTCTGCTCTCTGTAATGTACTCGGTCGTGGACGGAGCAATTCCCGTATCAGGACATGAAACGTCTCTCTGGCTGTAAAATCTGCTGACCAGCATGTTAGTAATGTCTCTCTCTCTCTGTCCCTCTCTCTCTCTCATCTCTCTCTCTCTCTCTCATTACCCTCTCTCTTTCTCAATTCAGTTCAAGGGGCTTTATTGGCATTGGAAACATATGTTAACATTGCCAAAGTAAGTGAAGTCAATAATATACAAAAGTGAAAGAAAAACAATAAAAATGAACAGTAACTCTCAACCTCTCATCACCCTCTCTCTCTCTTTCTCACCCTATCTTTCTCATCACCCTCTCTCACTCACCCTCTCTCTCTCACCCTCTCTCACCCTCTCTCTTTCTCACTCAAATTGGAGCCATTGATAAAGTAAGTTATGTATGTCTAAATAAGCTGCGTTAAATGTTTCTCCAAACAGAGGCCCATAACTAATGTACTGTTTAAATGTCTTTGTCACTGTTTAACTGTCTCACTGTCGGACTGTATAACTGTCTCACTGTCGGACTGTATGACTGTTGGACTGTAGGACTGTATAACTGTTGGACTGTTGGACTGTATAACTGTTGGACTGTTGGACTGTAGGACTGTATAACTGTTGGATTGTTGGACTGTATAAATGTTGGACTGTATAATTGTTGGACTGTAGGACTGTATAACTGTTGGACTGTAGGACTGTATAACTGTTGGACTGTTGGACTGTATAACTGTTGGACTGTAGGACTGTAGGACTGTATAACTGTTGGACTGTTGGACTGTTGGACTGTATAACTGTTGGACTGTTGGACTGTTGGACTGTATAACTGTAGGACTGTTGGACTGTATGACTGTTTGACTGTTGGACTGTATAACTGTTGGACTGTATAGCTGTCGGACTGTAGGTCAGTTCGACTGTAGGACTGTTGGACTATTGGACTGTTGGACTGTATGACTGTATGACTGTGGGACTGTATAACTGTTGGACTGTTGGACTGTTGGACTGTATAACTGTTGGATTGTTGGACTGTATAACTGTTGGACTGTAGGACTGTATAATTGTTGGACTGTAGGACTGTAAAACTGTTGGACAGTTGGACTGTTGGACTGTATAATTGTTGGACTGTTGGACTGTATAACTGTTGGATTGTTGGACTGTTGGACTTTTGGATTGTATAACTGTTAGACTGTTGGATTGTTGGACTGTAGGACTGTAGGACTGTATAACTTTTGGACTGTAGGACTGTATGACTGTATAACTGTTGGAATGTATAACTGTTGGACTGTTGGACTGTTGGACTGTATAACTGTTGGACTGTTGGACTGTTGGACTGTAGGACTGTATAACTGTTGGACTGTTGGACTGTTTGACTGTTTGACTGCTGGTCTGTATAACTGTTGGACTGTATAACTGTTGGACTGTATAACTGTTGGACTGTTGGATTGTTGGACTGTAGGACTGTATAACTGTTGGACTGTAGGACTGTATAACTGTTGGACAGTATAATTGTTGGACTGTTGGACTGTTGGACTGTTGGACTGTTTAACTGTTGGACTGTTGGACTGTATAACTGTTGGACTGTTGGACTGTAGGACTTTTGGACTGTTGGACTGTTGGACTGTATAACTGTTGGGCTGTTGGACTGTATAACTGTTGGGCTGTTGGACTGTATAACTGTTGGATTGTTGAACTGTTGGACTGTATAACTGTTGGACTGTTGGACTGTTGGACTGTATAACTGTTGGACTGTAAGACTGTTGGACTGTAGGACTGTTGGACTGTGACTGTTGGACTGTTGGACTGTAGGACTGTGACTGTTGGACTGTTGGACTGTATAACTGTTGGACTGTATAGCTGTAGAACTGTAGGACTGTCGGACTGTAGGTCAGTTCGACTGTAGGACTGTCGGACTGTCGGACTGTTGGACTGTATGACTGTTGGACTGTAGGACTGTAGGACTGTATAACTGTTGGACTGTTGGACTGTATAATTGTTGGACTGTTGGACTGTATAACTGTTGGACTGTATAACTGTTGGACTGTTGGACTGTAGGACTGTTGGACTGTTGGACTGTATAACTGTTGGACTGTAGGACTGTATAACTGTTGGACTGTAGGACTGTATAACTGTTGGACTGTTGGACTGTATAACTGTTGAACTGTAGGACTGTAGGACTGTATAACTGTTGGACTGTTGGACTGTTGGACTGTATAATTGTTGGACTGTTGGACTGTATAACTGTTGGACTGTTGGACTGTATAGCTGTTAGACTGTTGGACTGTATAACTGTTGACTGTTGGACTGTTGGACTGTAACTGTTGGACTGTAGGACTGTATAACTTTTGGACTGTTGGACTGTTGGACTGTATAAATGTTGGACTGTTGGACTGTATAACTGTTGGACTGTATAACTGTATAACTGTTGGACTGTATAAATGTTGGATTTTTGGACTGTTGGACTTTAGGACTGTATAACTGTTGGACTGTAGGACTGTAGGACTGTATAACTGTTGGACTGTGTAACTGTTGGACTGTAGGACTGTATAACTGTTGGACTGTTGGACTGTTGGACTGTATAACTGTTGGACTGTAGGACTGTATAAGTGTATAACTGTTGGACTGTTGGACTGTATAATTGTTGGACTGTATAACTGTTGGACTGTTGGACTGTATAACTGTTGGATTGTTGGACTGTTGGACTGTTGGACTGTATAACTGTTGGACTGTTGGACTGTATAACTGTTGGATTGTTGGACTGTTGGACTGTTGGACTATATAAATGTTGGATTGTTGGACTGTTGGACTGTAGGACTGTATAACTGTTGGATTGTTGGACTGTTGGACTGTAGGACTGTATAACTGTTGGACTGTTGGACTGTATAACTGTTGGACTGTAGGACTGTAGGACTGTATAACTGCTGGACTGTAGGACTGTATAACTGTTGGACTGTTGGACTGTATAACTGTTGGATTGTTGGACTGTTGGACTGTATAAATGTTGGATTGTTGGACTGTTGGACTGTAGGACTGTATAACTGTTGGACTGTATAACTGTTTGACTGTTGACTGTATAAATGTTGGATTGTTGGACTGTTGGACTTTAGGACTGTATAACTGTTGGACTGTTGGACTGTATAACTGTTGGACTGTAGGACTGTAGGACTGTATACCTGTTGGACTGTTGGACTGTATAATTGTTGGACTGTTGGACTGTATAACTGTTGGACTGTTGGACTGTATAACTGTAGGACTGTAGGACTGTATGACTGTTGGAACTGTATGACTGTTTGACTGTTGGACTGTATAACTGTTGGACTGAATAACTGTTGGATTGTTGGACTGTAGGACTGTTGGACTGTATAGCTGTAGAACTGTAGGACTGTCGGACTGTAGGTCAGTTCGACTGTAGGACTGTTGGACTGTTGGACTGTATGACTGTATGACTGTTGGACTGTATAACTGTTGGACTGTTGGACTGTTGGACTGTATAACTGTTGGACTGTATAACTGTTGGACTGTATAACTGTTGGACTGTTGACTGTATAAACTGTTGGACTGTTGGACTGTATAACTGTTGGACTGTTGGACTGTATAACTGTTGGACTGTAGGACTGTAGGACTGTATAACTGTTGGACTGTTGGACTGTATAACTGTTGGACTGTTGGACTGTATAACTGTTGGACTGTAGGACTTTATAACTGTTGGACTGTTGGACTGTTGGACTGTGTAATTGTTGGACTGTTGGACTGTATAACTGTTGGACTGTTGGACTGTATAGCTGTTGGACTGTTGGACTGTATAACTGTTGGACTGTTGGACTGTTGGACTGTATAACTGTTGGACTGTAGGACTGTAGGACTGTATAACTTTTGGACGGTTGGACTGTTGGACTGTATAAATGTTGGACTGTTGGACTGTATAACTGTTGGACTGTATAACTGTATAACTGTTGGACTGTATAAATGTTGGATTGTTGGACTGTTGGACTTTAGGACTGTATAACTGTTGGACTGTAGGACTGTAGGACTGTATAAATGTTGGACTGTATAACTGTTGGACTGTTGGCCTGTATAACTGTTGGACTGTTGGACTTTTGGACTGTATAACTGTTGGACTGTATAACTGTTGGACTGTTGGACTGTATAACTGTTGGACTGTATAACTGTTGGACTGTAGGACTGTATAACTGTTGGACTGTTGGACTGTATAACTGTTGGACTGTTGGACTGTATAACTGTTGGACTGTAGGACTGTATAACTGTTGGACTGTTGGACTGTATAATTGTTGGACTGTTGGACTGTATAACTGTTGGACTGTTGGACTGTAGGACTGTATAACTGTAGGACTGTATAACTGTAGGACTGTAGGACTGTATGACTGTTGGACTGTTGGACTGTTGGATTGTTGGACTGTTGGACTGTTGGACTGTATAACTGTTGGACTGTTGGACTGTATAACTGTTGGATTGTTGGACTGTTGGACTGTTGGACTATATAAATGTTGGATTGTTGGACTGTTGGACTGTAGGACTGTATAACTGTTGGATTGTTGGACTGTTGGACTGTAGGACTGTATAACTGTTGGACTGTTGGACTGTATAACTGTTGGACTGTAGGACTGTAGGACTGTATAACTGCTGGACTGTAGGACTGTATAACTGTTGGACTGTTGGACTGTATAACTGTTGGATTGTTGGACTGTTGGACTGTATAAATGTTGGATTGTTGGACTGTTGGACTGTAGGACTGTATAACTGTTGGACTGTATAACTGTTTGACTGTTGGACTGTATAAATGTTGGATTGTTGGACTGTTGGACTTTAGGACTGTATAACTGTTGGACTGTTGGACTGTATAACTGTTGGACTGTAGGACTGTAGGACTGTATACCTGTTGGACTGTTGGACTGTATAATTGTTGGACTGTTGGACTGTATAACTGTTGGACTGTTGGACTGTATAACTGTAGGACTGTAGGACTGTATGACTGTTGGACTGTATGACTGTTTGACTGTTGGACTGTATAACTGTTGGACTGAATAACTGTTGGATTGTTGACCGTAGGACTGTTGGACTGTATAGCTGTAGAACTGTAGGACTGTCGGACTGTAGGTCAGTTCGACTGTAGGACTGTTGGACTGTTGGACTGTATGACTGTATGACTGTTGGACTGTATAACTGTTGGACTGTTGGACTGTTGGACTGTATAACTGTTGGACTGTATAACTGTTGGACTGTATAACTGTTGGACTGTTGGACTGTAGGACTGTTGGACTGTTGGACTGTATAACTGTTGGACTGTAGGACTGTAGGACTGTATAACTGTTGGACTGTAGGACTGTATAACTGTTGGACTGTTGGACTGTATAACTGTTGGACTGTAGGACTGTAGGACTTTATAACTGTTGGACTGTTGGACTGTTGGACTGTGTAATTGTTGGACTGTTGGACTGTATAACTGTTGGACTGTATAGCTGTTGGACTGTTGGACTGTATAACTGTTGGACTGTTGGACTGTTGGACTGTATAACTGTTGGACTGTAGGACTGTAGGACTGTATAACTTTTGGACGGTTGGACTGTTGGACTGTATAAATGTTGGACTGTTGGACTGTATAACTGTTGGACTGTATAACTGTATAACTGTTGGACTGTATAAATGTTGGATTGTTGGACTGTTGGACTTTAGGACTGTATAACTGTTGGACTGTAGGACTGTAGGACTGTATAAATGTTGGACTGTATAACTGTTGGACTGTTGGCCTGTATAACTGTTGGACTGTTGGACTTTTGGACTGTATAACTGTTGGACTGTATAACTGTTGGACTGTTGGACTGTATAACTGTATAACTGTTGGACTGTAGGACTGTATAACTGTTGGACTGTTGGACTGTATAACTGTTGGACTGTTGGACTGTATAACTGTTGGACTGTAGGACTGTATAACTGTTGGACTGTTGGACTGTATAATTGTTGGACTGTTGGACTGTATAACTGTTGGACTGTTGGACTGTTGGACTGTATAACTGTAGGACTGTATAACTGTAGGACTGTAGGACTGTAGGACTGTATGACTGTATGACTGTTGGACTGTTGGACTGTTGGACTGTTCGACTGTTGGACTGTATAACTTTTGGACTGTATAACTGTTGGATTGTTGGACTGTAGGACTGTTGGACTGTATAGCTGTAGAACTGTAGGACTGTCGGACTGTAGGTCAGTTCGACTGTAGGACTGTTGGACTGTATGACTGTATGACTGTTGGACTGTATAACTGTTGGACTGTTGGACTGTTGGACTGTATAACTGTTGGATTGTTGGACTGTATAACTGTTGGACTGTTGGACTGTTGGACTGTATAATTGTTGGACTGTAGGACTGTATAACTTTTGGACTGTAGGACTGTAGGACTGTTTGACTGTTGGTCTGTATAACCGTTGGACTGTATAACTGTTGGACTGTTGGACTGTATAACTGTTGGACTGTATAACTGTTGGACTGTTGGACTATTGGACTGTTTAACTGTTGGATTGTTGGACTGTTGGACTGTATAACTGTTGGACTGTAAGACTGTTGGACTGTAGGACTGTTCGACTGTGACTGTTGGACTGTTGGACTGTAGGACTGTGACTGTTGGACTGTTGGACTGTATAACTGTTGGACTGTATAGCTGTAGAACTGTAGGACTGTCGGACTGTAGGTCAGTTCGACTGTAGGACTGTCGGACTGTCGGACTGTTGGACTGTATGACTGTTGGACTGTAGGACTGTAGGACTGTATAACTGTTGGACTGTTGGACTGTATAATTGTTGGACTGTTGGACAGTATAACTGTTGGACTGTATAACTGTTGGACTGTTGGACTGTAGGATTGTTGGACTGTTGGACTGTATAACTGTTGGACTGTAGAACTGTAGGACTGTATAACTGTTGGACTGTAGGACTGTATAACTGTTGGACTGTATAACTGTTGGACTTTTAGGACTGTAGGACTGTATAACTGTTGGACTGTTGGACTGTTGGACTGTATAATTGTTGGACTGTTGGACTGTATAACTGTTGGAATGTTGGACTGTATAGCTGTTGGACTGTTGGACTGTATAACTGTTGGACTGTTGGACTGTTGGACTGTATAACTTTTGGACTGTTGGACTGTTGGACTGTATAAATGTTGGACTTTTGGACTGTATAACTGTTGGACTGTATAACTGTATAACTGTTGGACTTTATAAATGTTGGATTGTTGGACTGTTGGACTTTAGGACTGTATAACTGTTGGACTGTAGGACTGTAGGACTGTATAAATGTTGGACTGTATAACTGTTGGACTGTAGGACTGTATAACTGTTGGACTGTATAACTGTTGGACTGTTGGACTGTATAACTGTTGGACTGTTGGACTGTATAACTGTTGGACTGTTGGACTGTATAGCTGTTGGACTGTTGGACTGTATAACTGTTGGACTGTTGGACTGTTGGACTGTATAATTGTTGGACTGTTGGACTGTATAACTGTTGGACTGTTGGACTGTATAGCTGTTGGACTGTTGGACTGTATAACTGTTGGACTGTTGGACTGTTGGACTGTATAACTGTTGGACTGTAGGACTGTATAACTTTTGGACTGTTGGACTGTTGGACTGTATAAATGTTGGACTGTTGGACTGTATAACTGTTGGACTGTATAACTGTATAACTGTTGGACTGTATAAATGTTGGATTTTTGGACTGTTGGACTTTAGGACTGTATAACTGTTGGACTGTAGGACTGTAGGACTGTATAACTGTTGGACTGTGTAACTGTTGGACTGTAGGACTGTATAACTGTTGGACTGTTGGACTGTTGGACTGTATAACTGTTGGACTGTAGGACTGTATAAGTGTATAACTGTTGGACTGTTGGACTGTATAATTGTTGGACTGTATAACTGTTGGACTGTTGGACTGTATAACTGTTGGATTGTTGGACTGTTGGACTGTTGGACTGTATAACTGTTGGACTGTTGGACTGTATAACTGTTGGATTGTTGGACTGTTGGACTGTTGGACTATATAAATGTTGGATTGTTGGACTGTTGGACTGTAGGACTGTATAACTGTTGGATTGTTGGACTGTTGGACTGTAGGACTGTATAACTGTTGGACTGTTGGACTGTATAACTGTTGGACTGTAGGACTGTAGGACTGTATAACTGCTGGACTGTAGGACTGTATAACTGTTGGACTGTTGGACTGTATAACTGTTGGATTGTTGGACTGTTGGACTGTATAAATGTTGGATTGTTGGACTGTTGGACTGTAGGACTGTATAACTGTTGGACTGTATAACTGTTTGACTGTTGGACTGTATAAATGTTGGATTGTTGGACTGTTGGACTTTAGGACTGTATAACTGTTGGACTGTTGGACTGTATAACTGTTGGACTGTAGGACTGTAGGACTGTATACCTGTTGGACTGTTGGACTGTATAATTGTTGGACTGTTGGACTGTATAACTGTTGGACTGTTGGACTGTATAACTGTAGGACTGTAGGACTGTATGACTGTTGGACTGTATGACTGTTTGACTGTTGGACTGTATAACTGTTGGACTGAATAACTGTTGGATTGTTGGACTGTAGGACTGTTGGACTGTATAGCTGTAGAACTGTAGGACTGTCGGACTGTAGGTCAGTTCGACTGTAGGACTGTTGGACTGTTGGACTGTATGACTGTATGACTGTTGGACTGTATAACTGTTGGACTGTTGGACTGTTGGACTGTATAACTGTTGGACTGTATAACTGTTGGACTGTATAACTGTTGGACTGTTGGACTGTAGGACTGTTGGACTGTTGGACTGTATAACTGTTGGACTGTAGGACTGTAGGACTGTATAACTGTTGGACTGTAGGACTGTATAACTGTTGGACTGTTGGACTGTATAACTGTTGGACTGTAGGACTGTAGGACTTTATAACTGTTGGACTGTTGGACTGTTGGACTGTGTAATTGTTGGACTGTTGGACTGTATAACTGTTGGACTGTATAGCTGTTGGACTGTTGGACTGTATAACTGTTGGACTGTTGGACTGTTGGACTGTATAACTGTTGGACTGTAGGACTGTAGGACTGTATAACTTTTGGACGGTTGGACTGTTGGACTGTATAAATGTTGGAACTGTTGGACTGTATAACTGTTGGACTGTATAACTGTATAACTGTTGGACTGTATAAATGTTGGATTGTTGGACTGTTGGACTTTAGAGACTGTATAACTGTTGGACTGTAGGACTGTAGGACTGTATAAATGTTGGACTGTATAACTGTTGGACTGTTGGCCTGTATAACTGTTGGACTGTTGGACTTTTGACCGTATAACTGTTGGACTGTATAACTGTTGGACTGTTGACCGTATAACTGTATAACTGTTGGACTGTAGGACTGTATAACTGTTGGACTGTTGGACTGTATAACTGTTGGACTGTTGGACTGTATAACTGTTGGACTGTAGGACTGTATAACTGTTGGACTGTTGGACTGTATAATTGTTGGACTGTTGGACTGTATAACTGTTGGACTGTTGGACTGTTGGACTGTATAACTGTAGGACTGTATAACTGTAGGACTGTAGGACTGTAGGACTGTATGACTGTATGACTGTTGGACTGTTGGACTGTTGGACTGTTCGACTGTTGGACTGTATAACTTTTGGACTGTATAACTGTTGGATTGTTGGACTGTAGGACTGTTGGACTGTATAGCTGTAGAACTGTAGGACTGTCGGACTGTAGGTCAGTTCGACTGTAGGACTGTTGGACTGTATGACTGTATGACTGTTGGACTGTATAACTGTTGGACTGTTGGACTGTTGGACTGTATAACTGTTGGATTGTTGGACTGTATAACTGTTGGACTGTTGGACTGTTGGACTGTATAATTGTTGGACTGTAGGACTGTATAACTTTTGGACTGTAGGACTGTAGGACTGTTTGACTGTTGGTCTGTATAACCGTTGGACTGTATAACTGTTGGACTGTTGGACTGTATAACTGTTGGACTGTATAACTGTTGGACTGTTGACTATTGACTGTTTAACTGTTGGATTGTTGGACTGTTGGACTGTATAACTGTTGGACTGTAAGACTGTTGGACTGTAGGACTGTTCGACTGTGACTGTTGGACTGTTGGACTGTAGGACTGTGACTGTTGGACTGTTGGACTGTATAACTGTTGGACTGTATAGCTGTAGAACTGTAGGACTGTCGGACTGTAGGTCAGTTCGACTGTAGGACTGTCGGACTGTCGGACTGTTGGACTGTATGACTGTTGGACTGTAGGACTGTAGGACTGTATAACTGTTGGACTGTTGGACTGTATAATTGTTGGACTGTTGGACAGTATAACTGTTGGACTGTATAACTGTTGGACTGTTGGACTGTAGGATTGTTGACCTGTTGACCGTATAACTGTTGGACTGTAGAACTGTAGGACTGTATAACTGTTGGACTGTAGGACTGTATAACTGTTGGACTGTATAACTGTTGGACTTTTAGGACTGTAGGACTGTATAACTGTTGGACTGTTGGACTGTTGGACTGTATAATTGTTGGACTGTTGGACTGTATAACTGTTGGAATGTTGGACTGTATAGCTGTTGGACTGTTGGACTGTATAACTGTTGGACTGTTGGACTGTTGGACTGTATAACTTTTGGACTGTTGGACTGTTGGACTGTATAAATGTTGGACTTTTGGACTGTATAACTGTTGGACTGTATAACTGTATAACTGTTGGACTTTATAAATGTTGGATTGTTGGACTGTTGGACTTTAGGACTGTATAACTGTTGGACTGTAGGACTGTAGGACTGTATAAATGTTGGACTGTATAACTGTTGGACTGTAGGACTGTATAACTGTTGGACTGTATAACTGTTGGACTGTTGGACTGTATAACTGTTGGACTGTTGGACTGTATAACTGTTGTACTGTTGGACTGTATAACTGTTGGACTGTAGGACTGTATAACTGTTGGACTTTTGGACTGTTGGACTGTATAATTGTTGGACTGTTGGACTGTATAACTGTTGGACTGTTGGACTGTATAACTGTTGGACTGTTGGACTGTATAATTGTTGGACTGTAGGACTGTATAACTTTTGGACTGTAGGACTGTAGGACTGTTTGACTGTTGGTCTGTATAACCGTTGGACTGTATAACTGTTGGACTGTTGGACTGTATAACTGTTGGACTGTATAACTGTTGGACTGTTGGACTTTTGGACTGTTTAACTGTTGGATTGTTGGACTGTTGGACTGTATAACTGTTGGACTGTAAGACTGTAAGACTGTTGGACTGTAGGACTGTTCGACTGTGACTGTTGGACTGTAGGACTGTGACTGTTGGACTGTTGGACTGTATAACTGTTGGACTGTATAGCTGTAGAACTGTAGGACTGTCGGACTGTAGGTCAGTTCGACTGTAGGACTGTCGGACTGTCGGACTGTTGGACTGTATGACTGTTGGACTGTAGGACTGTAGGACTGTATAACTGTTGGACTGTTGGACTGTATAATTGTTGGACTGTTGGACTGTATAACTGTTGGACTGTTGGACTGTAGGACTGTTGGACTGTTGGACTGTATAACTGTTGGACTGTAGAACTGTAGGACTGTATAACTGTTGGACTGTAGGACTGTATAACTGTTGGACTGTATAACTGTTGGACTGTTGGACTGTATAACTGTTGCACTTTTAGGACTGTAGGACTGTATAACTGTTGGACTGTTGGACTGTATAATTGTTGGACTGTTGGACTGTATAACTGTTGGAATGTTGGACTGTATAGCTGTTGGACTGTTGGACTGTATAACTGTTGGACTGTTGGACTGTATAACTTTTGGACTGTTGGACTGTTGGACTGTATAAATGTTGGACTGTTGGACTGTATAACTGTTGGACTGTATAACTGTATAACTGTTGGACTGTATAAATGTTGGATTGTTGGACTGTTGGACTTTAGGACTGTATAACTGTTGGACTGTAGGACTGTAGGACTGTATAAATGTTGGACTGTATAACTGTTGGACTGTAGGACTGTAGGACTGTAGGACTGTATAACTGTTGGACTGTTGGACTGTATAATTGTTGGACTGTTGGACTGTATAACTGTTGGACTGTATAACTGTTGGACTGTATAACTGTTGAACTGTTGGACTGTAGGACTGTTGGACTGTTGGACTGTATAACTGTTGGACTGTAGAACTGTAGGACTGTATAACTGTTGGACTGTAGGACTGTATAACTGTTGGACTGTATAACTGTTGGACTTTTAGGAATGTAGGACTGTATAACTGTTGGACTGTTGGACTGTTGGACTGTATAATTGTTGGACTGTTGGACTGTATAACTGTTGGAATGTTGGACTGTATAGCTGTTGGACTGTTGGACTGTATAACTGTTGGACTGTTGGACTGTTGGACTGTATAACTTTTGGACTGTTGGACTGTTGGACTGTATAAATGTTGGACTGTTGGACTGTATAACTTTATAACTGTTGGACTGTATAAATGTTGGATTGTTGGACTGTTGGACTTTAGGACTGTATAACTGTTGGACTGTAGGACTGTAGGACTGTATAAATGTTGGACTGTATAACTGTTGGACTGTAGGACTGTATAACTGTTGGACTGTATAACTGTTGGACTGTTGGACTGTATAACTGTTGGACTGTTGGACTGTATAACTGTTGGACTGTATAACTGTTGGACTGTATAATTGTTGGACTGTTGGACTGTTGGACTGTATAACTGTTGGATTGTTGGACTGTTGGACTGTTGGACTGTATAAATGTTAGATTGTTGGACTTTTGGACTGTAGGACTGTATAACTGTTGGACTGTATAACCTTTAGGACTGTATAACTGTTGGACTGTAGGACTGTAGGACTGTATAAATGTTGGACTGTATAACTGTTGGACTGTTGGCCTGTATAACTGTTGGACTGTTGGACTTTTGGACTGTATAACTGTTGGACTGTATAACTGTTGGACTGTTGGACTGTATAACTGTTGGACTGTATAACTGTTGGACTGTAGGACTGTATAACTGTTGGACTGTTGGACTGTATAACTGTTGGACTGTTGGACTGTATAACTGTTGGACTGTAGGACTGTATAACTGTTGGACTGTTGGACTGTTGGACTGTATAATTGTTGGACTGTTGGACTGTATAACTGTTGGACTGTTGGACTGTATAACTGTTGGACTGTTGGACTGTATAATTGTTGGACTGTAGGACTGTATAACTTTTGGACTGTAGGACTGTAGGACTGTTTGACTGTTGGTCTGTATAACCGTTGGACTGTATAACTGTTGGACTGTTGGACTGTATAACTGTTGGACTGTATAACTGTTGGACTGTATAACTGTTGGACTGTTGGACTTTTGGACTGTTTAACTGTTGGATTGTTGGACTGTTGGACTGTTTAACTGTTGGACTGTAAGACTGTTGGACTGTAGGACTGTTCGACTGTGACTGTTGGACTGTTGGACTGTAGGACTGTGACTGTTGGACTGTTGGACTGTATAACTGTTGGACTGTATAGCTGTAGAACTGTAGGACTGTCGGACTGTAGGTCAGTTCGACTGTAGGACTGTCGGACTGTCGGACTGTTGGACTGTATGACTGTTGGACTGTAGGATTGTAGGACTGTATAACTGTTGGACTGTTGGACTGTATAATTGTTGGACTGTTGGACAGTATAACTGTTGGACTGTATAACTGTTGGACTGTTGGACTGTTGGACTGTATAACTGTTGGACTGTAGAACTGTAGGACTGTATAACTGTTGGACTGTAGGACTGTATAACTGTTTTAACTGTTGGACTGTATAACTGTTGGACTTTTAGGACTGTAGGACTGTATAACTGTTGGACTGTTGGACTGTTGGACTGTATAATTGTTGGACTGTTGGACTGTATAACTGTTGGAATGTTGGACTGTATAGCTGTTGGACTGTTGGACTGTATAACTGTTGGACTGTTGGACTGTATAACTGTTGGACTGTATAACTGTTGGACTGTATAACTGTTGGACTGTATAATTGTTGGACTGTTGGACTGTATAACTGTTGGACTGTTGGACTGTATAACTGTTGGATTGTTGGACTGTTGGACTGTTGGACTGTATAAATGTTAGATTGTTGGACTGTTGGACTGTAGGACTGTATAACTGTTGGACTGTATAACTGTTTGACTGTTGGACTGTATAAATGTTGGATTGTTGGACTGTTGGACTGTAGGACTGTATAACTGTTGGACTGTTGGACTGTATAACTGTTGGACTGTAGGACTGTAGGACTGTATAACTGTTGGACTGTTGGACTGTATAATTGTTGGACTGTTGGACTGTATAACTGTTGGACTGTTGGACTGTATAACTGTAGGACTGTAGGACTGTTGGACTGTATGACTGTTGGACTGTATGACTGTTTGACTGTTGGACTGTATAACTGTTGGACTGTATATCTGTTGGATTGTTGGACTGTAGGACTGTTGGACTGTATAGCTGTAGAACTGTAGGACTGTCGGACTGTAGATCAGTTCGACTGTAGGACTGTTGGACTGTTGGACTGTATAACTTTATGACTGTTGGACTGTTGGACTGTATAACTGTTGGACTGTTGGACTGTAGGACTGTTGGACTGTTGGACTGTATAACTGTTGGACTGTAGGACTGTATAACTGTTGGACTGTTGGACTGTATAACTGTTGGACTGTAGGACTGTAGGACTGTATAACTGTTGGACTGTTGGACTGTTGGACTGTGTAATTGTTGGACTGTTGGACTGTATAACTGTTGGACTGTATAGCTGTTGGACTGTTGGACTGTATAACTGTTGGACTGTTGGACTGTTGGACTGTAGGACTGTATAACTGTTGGACTGTAGGACTGTAGGACTGTATAACTTTTGGACTGTTGGACTGTTGGACTGTATAAATGTTGGACTGTTGGACTGTATAACTGTTGGACTGTATAACTGTATAACTGTTGGACTGCATAAATGTTGGATTGTTGAACTGTTGGACTTTAGGACTGTATAACTGTTGGACTGTAGGACTGTAGGACTGTATAAATGTTGGACTGTATAACTGTTGGACTGTTGGCCTGTATAACTGTTGGACTGTTGGACTTTTGGACTGTATAACTGTTGGACTGTATAACTGTTGGACTGTTGGACTGTATAACTGTTGGACTGTATAACTGTTGGACTGTAGGACTGTATAACTGTTGGACTGTTGGACTGTATAACTGTTGGACTGTAGGACTGTATAACTGTTGGACTGTTGGACTGTATAATTGTTGGACTGTTGGACTGTATAACTGTTGGACTGTTGGACTGTATAACTGTTGGACTGTTGGACTGTATAACTGTTGGACTGTTGGACTGTATAACTGTTGGATTGTTGGACTGTTGGACTATATAAATGTTGGATTGTTGGACTGTTGGACTGTAGGACTGTATAACTGTTGGACTGTATAACTGTTTGACTGTTGGACTGTATAAATGTTGGATTGTTGGACTGTTGGACTGTAGGACTGTATAACTGTTGGACTGTTGGACTGTATAACTGTTGGACTGTAGGACTGTAGGACTGTATAACTGTTGGACTGTAAAATTGTTGGACTGTTGGACTGTATAACTGTTGGACTGTTGGACTGTATAACTGTAGGACTTAAGGACTGTATGACTGTTGGACTGTAGGACTGTTGGACTGTATAGCTGTAGAACTGTAGGACTGTCGGACTGTAGGTCAGTTCGACTGTTGGACTGTTGGACTGTATGACTGTATGACTGTTGGACTGTATAACTGTTGGACTGTTGGACTGTATAACTGTTGGATTGTTGGACTGTATAACTGTTGGATTGTTGGACTGTTGGACTGTATAATTGTTGGACTGTAGGACTGTATAACTTTTGGACTGTAGGACTGTAGGACTGTTTGACTGTTGGTCTTTATAACCGTTGGACTGTATAACTGTTGGACTGTTGGACTGTATAACTGTTGGACTGTATAACTGTTGGACTGTTGGACTGTTGGACTGTATAACTGTTGGACTGTTGGATTGTTCGACTGTAGGACTGT
The DNA here is from genome assembly GCA_030435695.1 of Brachymystax lenok tsinlingensis. NCBI lineage: Eukaryota > Metazoa > Chordata > Actinopteri > Salmoniformes > Salmonidae > Brachymystax > Brachymystax lenok. The sequence continues at coordinate 33,841,170 of CM059796.1, forward strand.
ATAACTGTTGGAATGTAGGACTGTATAACTGCTGGACTGTATAATTGTTGGACTGTTGGACTGTTTAACTGTTGGACTGTTGGACTGTAAAACTGTTGGACTGTTGGACTGTAGGACTTTTGGACTGTTGGACTGTTGGACTGTATAACTGTTGGGCTGTTGGACTGTATAACTGTTGGACTGTTGGACTTTTGAACTGTTTAACTGTTGGATTGTTGGACTGTTGGACTGTATAACTGTTGGACTGTTGGATTGTTGGACTGTAGGACTGTATAACTGTTGGACTGTATAATTGTTGGACTGTTTAACTGTTGGACTGTTGGACTGTAGGACTTTTGGACTGTTGGACTGTTGGACTGTATAACTGTTGGGCTGTTGGACTGTATAACTGTTGGATTGTTGAACTGTTGGACTGTATAACTGTTGGACTGTTGGACTGTTGGACTGTGTAACTGTTGGGCTGTAAGACTGTTGGACTGTAGGACTGTTGGACTGTGACTGTTGGACTGTTGGACTGTAGGACTGTGACTGTTGGACTGTTGGACTGTATAACTGTTGGACTGTATAGCTGTAGAACTGTAGGACTGTCGGACTGTAGGTCAGTTCGACTGTAGGACTGTCGGACTGTTGGACTGTATGACTGTTGGACTTTAGGACTGTATAACTGTTGGACTGTTGGACTGTATAACTGTTGGACTGTATAACTGTTGGACTGTTGGACTGTTGGACTGTAGGACTGTATAACTGTTGGACTGTAGGACTGTTGGACTGTTGGACTGTTGGACTGTATAACTGTTGGACTGTAGGACTGTAGGACTGTATAATTGTTGGACAGTTGGACTGTATAACTGTTGGACTGTTGGACTGTATAGCTGTTGGACTGTTGGACTGTATAACTGTTGGACTGTTGGACTGTTGGACTGTATAACTGTTGGACTGTAGGGCTGTAGGACTGTATAACTTTTGGACTGTTGGACTTTTGGACTGTATAACTGTTGGACTGTTGGACTGTATAACTGTTGGACTGTAGGACTGTAGGACTGTATAACTTCTGGACTGTAGGGCTGTAGGACTGTATAACTGTTTGACTGTCGGACTGTTGGACTGTTGGACTTTATAACTGTTGGAGTGTTGGACTGTTGGACTGTAGGACTGTTGGACTGTTGGACTGTAGGACTGTATAACTGTTGGACTGTTGGACTGTATAACTGTTGGACTGTAGGACTGTATAACTGTTGGACTGTTGGACTGTATAACTGTTGGACTGTTGGTCTGTATAACTGTTGGACTGTTGGACTGTATAACTGTTGGACTGTTGGACTGTATAACTGTTGGACTGTATAACTGTTGGACTGTTGGACTGTATAACTGTTGGATTGTTGGACTGTTGGACTGTATAACTGTTGGACTGTTGGACTGTATAACTGTTCGATTGTTGGACTGTAGGACTGTATAACTGTTGGACTGTAGGACTGTAGGACTGTTGGACTTTTGGACTGTATAACTGTTGGATTGTTGGACTTTTTAACTGTTGTACTGTTGGACTGTATAACTGTTGAATTGTTGGACTGTTGGACTGTAGGACTGTATAACTGTTGGACTGTTGGACTGTTGGACTGTATAACTGTTGGACTGTAGGACTGTAGGACTGTATACAGTGGGGAAAAAAGTATTTAGTCAGCCACCAATTGTGCAAGTTCTCTCACTTAAAAAGATGAGAGTGGCCTGTAATTTTCATCATAGGTACACTTCAACTATGACAGACAAAATGAGGAAAAGAAATCCAGAAAATCACATTGTAGGATTTTTAATGAATTTATTTGCAAATTATGGTGGAAAATAAGTATTTGGTCACATACAAACAAGCAAGATTTCTGGCTCTCACAGACCTGTAACTTCTTCTTTAAGAGGCTCCTCTGTCCTCCACTCGTTACCTGTATTAATGGCACCTGTTTGAACTTGTTATCAGTATAAAGACACCTGTCCACAACCTCAAACAGTCACACTCCAAACTCCACTATGGCCAAAACCAAAGAGCTGTCAAAGGACACCAGAAACAAAATTGTAGACCTGCACCAGGTTGGGAAGACTGAATCTGCAATAGGTAAGCAGCTTGGTTTGAAGAAATCAACTGTGGGAGCAATTATTAGGAAATGGAAGACATACAAGACCACTGATAATCTTCCTCGATCTGGAGCTCCACGCAAGATCTCACCCCGTGGGGTCAAAATGATCACAAGAACGGTGAGCAAAAATCCCAGAACCACACGGGGGGACCTAGTGAATGACCTGCAGAGAGCTGGGACCAAAGTAACAAAGCCTACCATCAGTAACACACTACGCCGCCAGGGACTCAAATCCTGCAGTGCCAGACGTGTCCCCCTGCTTAAGCCAGTACATGTTCAGTACCGTCTAAAGTTTGCTAGAGAGCATTTGGATGATCCAGATGAGGATTGGGAGAATGTCATATGGTCAGATGAAACCAAACTAGAACGTTTTGGTAAATACTCAACTCGTCGTGTTTGGAGGACAAAGAATGCTGAGTTGCATCCAAAGAACACCATACCTACTGTGAAGCATGGGGGTGGAAACATCATGCTTTGGGGCTGTTTTTCTGCAAAGGGACCAGGACGACTGATCCGTGTAAAGGAAAGAATGAATGGGGCCATGTATCATGAGATTTTGAGTGAAAACCTCCTTCCGTCAGCAAGGGCATTGAAGATGAAACGTGGCTGGGTCTTTCAGCATGACAATGATCCCAAACACACCGCCCGGGCAACGAAGGAGTGGCTTCAGAAGAAGCATTTCAAGGTCCTGGAGTGGCCTAGCCAGTCTCCAGATCTCAACCCCATAGAAAATCTTTGGAGGGAGTTGAAAGTCCGTGTTGCCCAGCGACAGCCCCAAAACATCACTGCTCTAGAGGAGATCTGCATGGAGGAATGGGCCAAAATACCAGCAACAGTGTGTGAAAACCTTGTGAAGACTTACAGAAAACGTTTGACCTCTGTCATTGCCAACAAAGGGTATATAACAAAGTATTGAGATAAACTTTTGTTATTGACCAAATACTTATTTTCCACTATAATTTGCAAATAAATAAATTAAAAATCCTACAATGTGATTTTCTGGATTTCTTTTTCTCATTTTGTCTGTCATAGTTGAAGTGTACCTATGATGAAAATTACAGGCCTCTCTCATCTTTTTAAGTTGGAGAACTTGCACAATTGGTGGCTGACTAAATACTTTTTTGCCCCACTGTAACTGTTGGGCTGTTGGACTGTATAACTGTTGGACTGTTGGACTGTATCGCTGTTGGACTGTTGGACTGTATAACTGTTGGACTGTTGGACTGTATAACTGTTGGACTGTTGGACTGTATAACTGTTGGACTGTTGGACTGTTGGACTGTATAACTGTTGGACTGTAGGACTGTAGGACTGTAGGACTGTAGGACTGTATAACTGTTGGACTGTAGGACTGTAGGACTGTTGGACTGTTGGACTGTATAACTGTTGGATTGTTGTACTTTTTAACTGTTGTACTTTTGTACTTTTGGACTTTTGGACTTAAGGAATGTTGGACTGTTGGACTGTTAACTGTTGGACTTTAGGACTGTTGGACTGTTGGACTGTATAGCTGTTGGATTGTTGGACTGTATAACTGTTGGATTGTTGGACTTTTTAACTGTTGGACTGTTGGACTGTAGGACTGTAGGACTGTAGGACTGTATAACTGTATGACTGTTGGACTGGTGGACTGTATAACTGTTCAATTGTTGGACTGTATAACTGTCAGATTGTGTAACTGTAGGACTGTTGGACTGTAAGACTGTAGGGCTGTTGGACTGTTGAACTTTAGGACTGTTGGACTGTAAGACTGTTGGACTGTAGGACTTTTGGACTGTAGGAATGTTGGACTGTAGGACTGTAAGACTGTTGGATTGTTGGACTGTATTACGGTAGGACTGTTAGACTGTTGGACAGTATGACTGTTGGACTGTATGACTGTTGGGCTGTAGGACTGTATGACTGTTGGGCTGTAGGACTGTAGGACTGTTTTACTGTTGGACTATTGGACTGCAGGACTCTAGGATTTTAGGATTGTTGGACTATTGGACTGTAGGACTGTAGAACTGTATTACTGTTGGACTGTGGGACTGTAGGACCCATCAGATCCAGAGGATGGTGATCGCTGTTGTTGTTATCCTGAAACCTAAAGAGGTGGTCATTCTGCTGCTGGACGAAGAGGAGTTGGAGAAGAGATGTGAAACCTCTTTAGGTTTCAGAGTGTCTGGCTTAAAGTTCACCCCGGAGATCACCATCCTCTGGACCTCCCACACACCTAGATACTACAGAAACACACTCAAGCGATGTATTCTGTGGTGGTTTTAAAACTCCTCACTTTTCTGCAATATTCACAGTTTTGATCTCAAAATATGTCATACATGTCAATCGTGTAGCTCTGTAAAAACAAAACGTTTGGAGTGGGGAGTTCTGATGAGAAGTGTGCAGACGCAGAGTGTATCACCCATTGAACTATACAAGAGAAGCGCAAACAGATGAGTGATCTCTGAGTGATTACTAAATAACGATGTATGTTTCTCATATCGAAATGAATGACTGAGCCCAGAATGCATCCCTAAACGTCCTACAAATTGAAGATCTTTGAGTTCAGAGGAATGGCAGATATGTCATATCAGAATGAGTGCTTCATCCAATAATAGTCCGTGTGACAGCTGTGATCAGCCAGCCACATCCCCTAACCAGACGTTAGCCCACTCAGCTGTGAGCAGCCAGCCGCATCTAACCAGCCATTAGCCTACTCAGCTGTGATCAGACAGCCTCATCCTTGTCACAACACAACTGACTGGCTAAAACACATTAAGGAAAGAAATACCACAAATGAACAAGACACACCTGTTAATTGAAATGCATTCCAGGTGACTACCTCATGAAGCTGGTTGAGAGAATGCCTAGCGTGTGCAAAACTGTCATCAAGGCAAAGGGTGGCTACTTTGAAGAATATAAAACATATTTAGATTTGTTTAACACTATTTTGGTTACTACATGATTCCTGATTGACTTTATTATTATTCTACAATGTAGAAAATAGTAAAAATAAAGATCAAACCTTGAATGAGTGCGTGTTCAAACTTTTGACTGATACTGTACGTGAAATATCATAACTTTTAAAACCATGACCAGAGAGAGACTGCCAAAAAATACAGCAAAGATCTGCTGTTTTTATCAGGTTTTTAAGTAAACACTGTTTTTATTCAACACTTTTACAAAACCACAAAATGTACAACTCCCTACTTCCACTCGCACTGCAGCTACGATGGATGAGTAGTCAAGTGTATCGATAGGCCTGCGTTTTAATTATAATTTAGCAACTTGTCGTGTCTATTTTAATATTGAGGAATGTTTCACTTTCTCCGGTCATAGGAACAACATGAATTGGTGCGTGAGGCAGAAATTATGCAATGTGACTGGAGTTTCACCATCAGGTGGAAGACGGTGCCCGAAAAGGAAATCTGTCTAAAAATAAGGCCAATGCGTTTCTATGGGCCTTTGGGACAATGACTCCAATTGTTAGGGGCGGAGACATGAGCATCTTGTCTATATACAGATGTCTACTGATGTTCTCTCCCTCCCTCTGCTGAGACTGACTATCAGATGCAGGTACCATCAGTCTGTGTGTTGGCATTGTGAGGGGACTGTGAGAAGCTGTGTGTTGACATTGTGAGGGGACTGTGAGAAGCTGTGTGTTGACATTGTGAGGGGACTGTGAGAAGCTGTGTGTTGGCATTGTGAGGGGACTGTGAGAAGCTGTGTGTTGGCATTGTGAGGGGACTGTGAGAAGCTGTGTGTTGGCATTGTGAGGGGACTGTGAGAAGCTGTGTGTTGGTATTGTGAGAAGCTGTGTGTTGGCATTGTGAGGGGACTGTGAGAAGCTGTGTGTTGGCATTGTGAGGGAACTGTGAGAAGCTGTGTGTTGGCATTGTGAGGGGACTGTGAGAAGCTGTGTGTTGGCATTGTGAGAAGCTGTGTGTTGGCATTGTGAGGGACTGTGAGAAGCTGTGTGTTGGCATTGTGAGGGACTGTGAGAAGCTGTGTGTTGGCATTGTGAGGGGACTGTGAGAAGCTGTGTGTTTGCATTGTGAGGGGACTGTGAGAAGCTGTGTGTTGGCATTGTGAGGGGACTGTGAGAAGCTGTGTGTTGGCATTGTGAGGGGACTGTGAGAAGCTGTGTGTTGGCATTGTGAGAAGCTGTGTGTTGGCATTGTGAGGGGACTGTGAGAAGCTGTGTGTTGGCATTGTGAGGGGACTGTGAGAAGCTGTGTGTTGGCATTGTGAGGGGACTGTGAGAAGCTGTGTGTTGGCATTGTGAGGGGACTGTGAGAAGCTGTGTGTTGGCATTGTGAGGGACTGTGAGAAGCTGTGTGTTGGCATTGTGAGAAGCTGTGTGTTGGCATTGTGAGGGACTGTGAGAAGCTGTGTGTTGGCATTGTGAGGGGACTGTGAGAAGCTGTGTGTTGGCATTGTGAGGGGACTGTGAGAAGCTGTGTGTTGGCATTGTGAGGGGACTGTGAGAAGCTGTGTGTTGGCATTGTGAGGGGACTGTGAGAAGCTGTGTGTTGGCATTGTGAGGGGACTGTGAGAAGCTGTGTGTTGGCATTGTGAGGGGACTGTGAGAAGCTGTGTGTTTGCATTGTGAGGGGACTGTGAGAAGCTGTGTGTTTGCATTGTGAGAAGCTGTGTGTTGGCGTTGTGAGGGGACTGTGAGAAGCTGTGTGTTGAAGCTCTTGCATCTCATTCACATTTTACTGTGTGTCTTTTTATGATTTGTTAGTATCCCGATTAGTCGACGCCCATGATGACAGCTAGTCTTCCTGGGGTCCGACACTTTCCACCCTCATCAATCTACACACAATACCCCATAATGACAAAGCACTTTGACATTACTGTGTGTAGGCAAGTGACAAAAAATCACAATTTAATCCATTTTGAATTCAGGCTGTAACAACAAAAAGTGGAAACATTTGGTTTAGGGGCTAGATGATGGCTGTAGTGTAGTCGACTGGGCTCAGAGTGGAGGTTTAGGGGCTAGATGATGGCTGTAGTGTAGTCGACTGGGCTCAGAGTGGAGGTTTAGGGGCTAGATGATGGCTGTAGTGTAGTCGACTGGGCTCAGAGTGGAGGTTTAGGGGCTAGATGATGGCTGTAGTGTAGTCGACTGGGCTCAGAGTGGAGGTTTAGGGGCTAGATGATGGCTGTAGTGTAGTCGACTGGGCTCGGGGGTTGGAGACTAGGTGACTCCACTTAATAAGGAGATTTTAGGATTTCGACTACTACTGTATATCGTGCAGAAAGGAGGGTGAGGTAGGAGGGAGAGAAGGAGAGATGGATGAGGAGGGAAGAAGTTGGATTGCATAACTCTTGAGTGGAGAGGTTGTGGGGACAAGTGTGCAGAGAAGGGGCGTGGCAGGAAGTCGACAGCGGGCCTCGCTGCGGGAACACAGCCTCAGTAGATAGTGTTTCTAAAGGTAGGAGAGAGAGGGAACACAGCCTCAGTAGATAGTGTTTCTAAAGGTAGGAGAGAGGGGGAACACAGCCTCAGTAGATAGTGTTTCTAAAGGTAGGAGAGAGGGGGAACACAGCCTCAGTAGATAGTGTTTCTCTAGGTAGGAGAGAGGGGGAACACAGCCTCAGTAGATAGTGTTTCTCTAGGTAGGAGAGAGGGGGAACACAGCCTCAGTAGATAGTGTTTCTCTAGGTAGGAGAGAGGGGGAACACAGCCTCAGTAGATAGTGTTTCTCTAGGTAGGAGAGAGGGGGAACACAGCCTCAGTAGATAGTGTTTCTAAAGGTAGGAGAGAGGGAACACAGCCTCAGTAGATAGTGTTTCTAAAGGTAGGAGAGAGGGAACACAGCCTCAGTAGATAGTGTTTCTAAAGGTAGGAGAGAGGGAACACAGCCTCAGTAGATAGTGTTTCTAAAGGTAGGAGAGAGGGAACACAGCCTCAGTAGATAGTGTTTCTAAAGGTAGGAGAGAGGGGGAACACAGCCTCAGTAGATAGTGTTTCTCTAGGTAGGAGAGATGGGGAACACAGCCTCAGTAGATAGTGTTTCTCTAGGTAGGAGAGAGAGGGAACACAGCCTCAGTAGATAGTGTTTCTCTAGGTAGGAGAGATGGGGAACACAGCCTCAGTAGATAGTGTTTCTAAAGGTAGGAGAGAGGGGGAACACAGCCTCAGTAGATAGTGTTTCTAAAGGTAGGAGAGAGGGGGAACACACACATCAGTAATTTGTTTCCTGTACAGGCATGGGGTTTAATTATTTGTAATTTTTCCGGGGTTGTAATAGTTAATATGTAGTTTGTTAATGATGATAAGGCATATTGTTTGTATTTAAACTGTTTATTGGATTTTTACGTATTTATATTCCAATTAGTACGTTTACTAAAAAAATGTTTAAAAAACATGGGAACATGGTAAAGAAGTTACACAACATCTTTAAGCCATGTATAGTTGCTTTTGTCATGAACGTATTAGCAGGATAGCTGATTGAGCCCAGGTTGACTCAGCATGCAATTAAATGTCTTTACAGTTTCTAGTGTACAGTAAGACCTGGCGTGCAAGCAGTAAACAGTGAGGTGACTGACCTGTTTTAGTTGGATGTTTAAACAGTAACAGTTGTTTTATTCCCTTCCCTTTACAATACGTAAACAGTAACAATGTTTTAGCACTCGGGTAAATTACTTTGTCTTTCCCCCCCTCCTCTCTCTCTCCCCCTCCTCTCTCTCTCCCTCCTCTCCCTCCCCCCTCCTCTCTCCCCCTCTCTCCCCCTCTCTCCCTCTTCTCCCTCCCCCTCCTCTCTCCCCCTCTCTCCCCTCCTCTCCCTCCCCACTCCTCTCTCCCTCCCCTCTCCTCTCTACCTCCCCCTCCTCTCTCTCTCTCCCCCCTCCTCTCTCCCCTCTTCTCCCTCCCCCTCCTCTCTCCCCCTCTCTCCCTCCTCTCCCTCCCCCACTCCTCTCTCCCTCCCCTCTCCTCTCTCTCCCCTCCTCTCCCTCCCCACTCCTCTCTCCCCTCCTCTCCCTCCCACTCTTCTCTCCCTCCTCCTCTCTCCCCTTCTCTCTCACACCCCCTCCTGTCTCCCCTCCTCTCCCTCCCCACTCCTCTCCCTCCCCACTCCTCTCTCTCCCCTCTCCCCTCCTCTCTCACTCTCCCCCTCTATCTCCTCTTCTCCCTCCCCCTCATCTCTCCCTCCCTCTCCTCTCACTCCCCCCTCCTCTCTCTCCCCACTCCTCTCTCCCTCCCCCGCTCCTCCCTCCTCTCTCCCTCCCCACTCCTCTCTCTCCCACTCCTCTCTCCCTCCCCGCTCCCCCTCCTCTCTCCCTTCCCACTCCTCTCTCCCCCCTCCTCTGTCCCTCCTCCCCACTCCTCTCTGCACACACTAGCCGAAGACGTGGATGACGATTAAGGCAGCCGCCCCCCCTGCACCTATCTGATTCAGAGGAGTTGGGTTAAATGAGGAAGACACATTTCAGTTGAATACATTCAGTTGTACAACTGACTAGGTATCCCCCCTTTCCATCCTATTGAATGATATACATTCACCTGTATTGTAGATAGGCCTAGGCTACAACTTAATCTACCCCAGTTTATCAATAGAGATTTACCATTCAAATAAATGATTACCATTTTGTTGTGTATTTTAGATTGGTAAAAAACAAAGTCAAATTGATTGTGTAATTGATTTATTAATGCATGCATGGCTGTCTCGGAAAAATGTTGACGTAAAAAAATATGAACGATATTGAACTTAAAAGATGCCTGATTGAACAGAGCCATTTATATTATATGACTGTTGTCTTCCGTTTTAGATTATTGTGATGGTAATGACGTTTGTTTCTGATGATAAATATTAGGTGGAGGTTGCTAGCTACAGTGGTATCTTCAACCTAGCCTAGCTTTTAGCTAGCTCGACTTGCTATAAAGTTAAATAAACAAGTTGAGGAAAAAGAAACTAAACAAAACGTGTTTTATCACCTGAAACAATATATTTATCCTGTCTTCAATGAAAAGGTCATATTTTGCAATCTCCCAAAATAAATGTGATCTCTGACGAGAGACAGGCTCTTCCTCCATCTTGTGTTACAAACACTACACACACCCTGGTTCGAATTCAGGCTGTATCACAACCGGCCATGATTGGGAGTTCAATTGGGTGGCACACAGTTGGCCCAGCGTCGTCTGGGTTTGGCCGTTAAATAATAACATTTTTTTTTTTTTTAGTTTTGACTTTAAGTGAAACTGATACATTTTTTCAATTTATACGAATTATTTTAAACCATTTAGGATTTTTAAATGGTTGGCAGACAGACTAGTCTCTTCAAATTTTGTGGCAGAGCCGCGATGAGTTGTTCTAATTTTCTATTGATCTTCATCTCTGTACACTGTTGTTAGTTGCTTGTGTGACATCATTTTGGCGTTCTTGTTTACAAGCAAGTAAGATCGAACATCTCTGGAGAGACCTGAAAATAGCTGTGCACCGTACTGTAGCTGTTCAAAGATCTACCAGATTATTCCTGGTTTCCCTGCATTATCATAGTGTTATCATTGTTTATAGTAGTTGTCTAATGTTGTCTCCAATACAGTATATACTGTGCATTTGGAAAAGTATTCAGACCCCTTGACTTTCTCTACATTTTGATACGTTACAGCCTTATTCTAAAATAAAAACAAATCCTCATTAATCTACACACAATACCCCATAACGACAATGTGAACACAAAGGGAAAACAGGTACTGTATATACAGTGGGGCAAAAAAGTATTTAGTCAGCCACCAATTGTGCAAGTTCTCTCACTTAAAAAGATGAGAGAGGCCTGTAATTTTCATCATAGGTACACTTCAACTATGACAGACGAAATGAGAAAAAGAAATCCAGAAAATCACATTGTAGGATTTTTAATTTATTTATTTGCAAATTATGGTGGAAAATAAGTATTTGGTCAATAACAAAAGTTTATCTCAATACTTTGTTATATACCCTTTGTTGGCAATGACAGAGGTCAAACGTTTTCTGTAAGTCTTCACAAGGTTTTCACACACTGTTGCTGGTATTTTGGCCCATTCCTCCATGCAGATCTCCTCTAGAGCAGTGATGTTTTGGGGCTGTCGCTGGGCAACACAGACCTTCAACTCCCTCCAAAGATTTTCTATGGGGTTGAGATCTGGAGACTGGCTAGGCCACTCCAGGACCTTGAAATGCTTCTTACGAAGCCACTCCTTCGCGTTCGGCAGTGTGTTTGGGATCATTGTCATGCTGAAAGACCCAGCCATGTTTCATCTTCAATGCCCTTGCTGATGGAAGGAGGTTTTCACTCAAAATCTCACGATACATGGCCCCATTCATTCTTTCCTTTACACGGATCAGTCGTCCTGGTCCCTTTGCAGAAAAACAGCCCCAAAGCATGGTGTTTCCACCAGGGCCTGATATCCACCGGGGCAGTACTGTAACCCTAGCCTACTGTATACTCAGCTCAAAGATCCACCGGGGCAGTACTGTAACCTAGCCTACTGTATACTCGGCTCAAAGATCCACCGGGGCAGTACTGTAACCCTAGCCTACTGTATACTCAGCTCAAAGATCCACCGGGGCAGTACTGTAACCTAGCCTACTGTATACTCAGCTCAAAGATCCACCTGGGCAGTACTGTATCCCTAGCCTACTGTATACTTAGCTCAAAGATCCACCAGGGCAGTACTGTATCCCTAGCCTACTGTATACTCAGCTCAAAGATCCACCGGGGCAGTACTGTATCCCTAGCCTACTGTATACTCAGCTCAAAGATCCACCAGGGCAGTACTGTAACCCTAGCCTACTGTATACTCAGCTCAATGATCAACCGGGGCAGTACTGTAACCCTAGCCTACTGTATACTCAGCTCAAAGATCCACCGGGGCAGTACTGTAACCCTAGCCTACTGTATACTCAGCTCAAAGATCCACCGGGGCAGTACTGTATCCCTAGCCTACTGTATACTTAGCTCAAAGATCCACCAGGGCAGTACTGTATCCCTAGCCTACTGTATACTCAGCTCAAAGATCCACCGGGGCAGTACTGTAACCTAGCCTACTGTATACTCAGCTCAAAGATCCACCGGGGCAGTACTGTAACCCTAGCCTACTGTATACTCAGCTCAAAGATCCACCGGGGCAGTACTGTAACCTAGCCTACTGTATACTCAGCTCAAAGATCCACCGGGGCAGTACTGTAACCTAGCCTACTGTATACTCAGCTCAAAGATCCACCGGGGCAGTACTGTAACCCGAGCCTACTGTATACTCAGCTCAAAGATCCACCGGGGCAGTACTGTAACCCGAGCCTACTGTATACTCAGCTCAAAGATCCACCGGGGCAGTACTGTAACCCTAGCCTACTGTATACTCAGCTCAAAGATCCACCGGGGCAGTACTGTAACCCGAGCATACTGTATACTCAGCTCAAAGATCCACTGGGGCAGTACTGTAACCCTAGCCTACTGTATACTCAGCTCAAAGATCCACCGGGGCAGTACTGTAACCCGAGCCTACTGTATACTCAGCTCAAAGATCCACCGGGGCAGTACTGTAACCCTAGCCTACTGTATACTCAGCTCAAAGATCCACCGGGGCAGTACTGTAACCCTAGCCTACTGTATACTCAGCTCAAAGATCCACCGGGGCAGTACTGTAACCTTAGCCTACTGTATACTCAGCTCAAAGATCCACCGGGGAAGTACTGTAACCCTAGCCTACTGTATACTCAGCTCAAAGATCCAATGGCACGAACCAAGACCAACACCACATGCTATATTCTCCCTCATCCACTCCCTCCTTCCTTCCCTCTTTCCTCTTCCACCCAGCCATGTGCAAAAGCCATGCGCAAGGTCTATGATGCACTCTAGAGTAGCCTACAGGCTAGGGGCATTATTGAAGCCTGCCTAGACAGGTAGCCTATAGGTCTACTGTAATGTGCAGTATGTGCCTTCCATCATACTGTTCCGTACTTCAATGCTGCACTGTCCTCAGTCACCCAAGAAAGCAATTGGTAAACTGTAAAACATATAGAATGCTGGAGCACGGGTACTGACCAATACCAGACAGAGAGAACACATTACATCGGTTTTAAGGTCTGCACTGGCTGCCTGTGAGTTTTAAAATGCATTTTAAGATTCTTCTGTTGGTTTTTAAATCAATACATGATTGTGCACTCCAATACATGTCAAACATGCTTTTAAGTTATGTACCCAGTAGGTCCCTCAGATCCTCTGGCATTGGCCCTTTAACTATCCCAAAGCCTAGGACCAAGTGTCAAGGAGAGGCTGCCTTTAGTTACTATGCCCCCAGCCTCTGGAATAGCTTGCCAGAGAACCCGAGGGGGACCAAGAGGCATGGAGAGGCAGCCTTTAGTTATTATGGGTTACTAGAGACATTATTGAAGCCTGCCTAGACAGGTAGCCTATAGGTCTACTGTAATGTGCAGTGTGTGCCTTCCTTCATACCGTACCGTACTTCAATGCTGCACTGTCCTCAGTCACAGCAGCTGAGAATAACTGTCCAGAGTAGTTCCAGACTAGCTCAAGACTAGTTCCAGATTAGCTCCAGACTATTTCCAGACTAGTTCAAGAATAGCTCCAAACTAGTTCAAGACTAATTCACGGCTAGTTCCAGACTAGCTCCAGACTAGCTCCAGACTAGTTCCAGACTAGTTCCAGACTAGCTCCAGACTAGTTCCATACTAACTCCAGACTAGTTCCAGACTAGTTCCAGACTAGCTCCAGACTAGTTCCAGACTAGTTCCAGGCTAGCTCCAGACTAGTTCCAGACTAGTTCCAGACTAGCTCCAGACTAGTTCCAGACTAGCTCCAGACTAGCTCCAGACTAGCTCCAGGCTAGCTCCAGACTAGTTCCAGACTAGTTCCAGACTAGCTCCAGACTAGTTCCAGACTAGCTCCAGACTAGCTCCAGACTAGCTCCAGACTAGTTCCAGACTAGCTCCAGACTAGTTCCAGACTAGCTCCAGACTAGTTCCAGACTAGCTCCAGGCTAGCTCCAGACTAGCTCCAGACTAGTTCCAGGCTAGCTCCAGACTAGTTCCAGACTAATTCACGACTAGTTCCAGACTAGCTCCAGACTAGTTCCAGACTAGTTCCAGACTAGCTCCAGACTAGTTCCAGACTAGCTCCAGACTAGTTCCAGACTAGCTCAAGACTAGTTCCAGATTAGCTCCAGACTATTTCCAGACTAGTTCAAGAATAGCTCCAAACTAGTTCAAGACTAATTCACGGCTAGTTCCAGACTAGCTCCAGACTAGTTCCAGACTAGCTCCAGACTAGTTCCAGACTAGTTCCAGACAAGCTCCAGACTAGCTCCAGACTAGCTCCAGACTAGTTCCAGACTAGCTCAAGACTAGTTCCAGATTAGCTCCAGACTATTTCCAGACTAGTTCAAGAATAGCTCCAAACTAGTTCAAGACTAATTCACGGCTAGTTCCAGACTAGCTCCAGACTAGTTCCAGACTAGCTCCAGACTAGTTCCAGACAAGCTCCAGACTAGCTCCAGACTAGCTCCAGACTAGCTCCAGACTAGTTCCAGACTAGTTCTTGACTAACTCCAGAAAAGCTAAAGTTAAAACAACAGCCACGTTAGTTACTATCGTCGATCTATGAGTTGCATCAAGCAGGAAAATCTCTTTTACAAGATTATATATAAATAGCTTGGCATTAGCTTGTATGATAAGATTCACACTCCTGTATAAGCTGTTTATTAGGGCTGTGTTCCAAAAGGCACCCTATTCCCTATGTTGTACATCTATGGGCCCTGTTCAAAAGGAGTGCACTATATAGGGAATAGAGTGCCGTTTGGGAAGAAGATAACTCCACTGTGTACAAGCCTTTCCTGTGGCCTCAGTGGTCTGAACCTGGTGCCCTATAAAGCTCCTATCAAGCCAAGGCAAGGCCTTTCGATGAATGAGTGTCTGCTTATGACCAAGGTAATAGGGTAGTATTTTGGACGCAGGCCAATGAGTGACGAGCCTATTTATCCATTCACTTCCTCCTCCTACCAGTGTACAGTACATGGTGACCTGGCTTTGTGTACCTGATCAACTCATCAAGGAATACACACGGCCTCAGCTTGAACGTTGCATACAGTACCAGTCAAATGTTTGGACACAGCTACTCATTCAATACTTTTTTCTCTCTCTTTGTACTATTTTCTACATTGTAGAATAACAGGGAAGACATCAAAACTATGAAATAACACATATGGAATCATGTAGTAACCAAAAAAAGTGTTAAACAAATTAAAATATATTTTATATTTTGAGATTCTTCAAAGTAGCCACCCTTTGCCTTGATGACAGTTTTGCCCACACTTGCTACTGTTTATATATGTTACCCCCTTGGCAGCGTTATCAGAGAACGCAGCACTGTTTTTCACTGCTACGCAAACCATACACAACTTTACATTTCTGTGTTACCGGAAGATTTTCGCTCCACTGATTAATTATTAGACTGTATTAGTGATTTAAATACTTGGATGGCTCACAACTTTCTCCAGCTAAATCAAGACGAGACCGAGGTACTTATTGTTGGAGCTAAAGCACAGAGAGAGAATCTAGCCGCACATTTTAATTCACAGGCAATAATGATAAAACACCAGGTAAAAAAAAACTACGTTTTATTTTAGATTCTGAACTCAATTTCAAATCAAACTTTAGGAATGTGACCAAAATAGCTTCTTACCACCCGACCACACCTTACCACAGTACTTTTTAGTCGTTTAAGTTTTTAATGTTATTCTTCCCTGTGAAGCACATTGTGTTGCATTCCATGTCTGAAATGTTCTCTATAAATAAAACTGGATTTGATTTGATTGATTTGCAATGCAAATGTACAGTAAGCATAGATCTGGCCTACATATCGTGGCGAACCACTGTTATCCTGGTGGTGATCAACTAGAAAACTGGAGGTGACCCACTGGAATACTGGTGGTGACCCACTGGAATACTGGTGGTGACCCACTGTTATACTGGTGGTGACCCACTGTTATACTGGTGGTGACCCACTGGAATACTGGTGGTGACCCACTGTTATACTGGTGGTGACCCACTGTTATACTGGTGGTGACCCACTGGAATACTGGTGGTGACCCACTGGAATACTGGTGGTGACCCACTGTTATACTGGTGATGACCCACTGTTATACTGGTGGTGACCCACTGGAATACTGGTGGTGACCCACTGGAATACTGGTGGTGACCCACTGGAATACTGGTGGTGACCCACTGGAATACTGGTGGTGACCCACTGGAATACTGGTTGTGACCCACTGGAATACTGGTGATGACCCACTGTTATACTGGTGATGACCCACTGGAATACTGGAGGTGACCCACTGTTATACTGGTGATGACCCACTGTTATACTGGTGGTGACCCACTGTTATACTGGTGATGACCCACTGTTATACTGGTGGTGACCCACTGTTATACTGGTGGTGACCCACTGTTATACTGGTGATGACCCACTGTTATACTGGTGATGACCCACTGTTATACTGGTGGTGACCCACTGTTATACTGGTGATGACCCACTGTTATACTGGTGGTGACCCACTGTTATACTGGTGGTGACCCACTGTTATACTGGTGGTGACCCACTGTTATACTGGTGGTGACCCACTGTTATACTGGTGGTGACCCACAGTTATACTGGTGGTGACCCACTGGAATACTGGTGGTGATCCACTGGAATACTGGTGGTGACCCACTGGAATACTGGTGGTGACCCACTGGAATACTGGTGGTGACCCACTGGAATACTGGTTGTGACCCACTGTTATACTGGTGGTGACCCACTGTTATACTGGTGGTGACCCACTGGAATACTGGAGGTGACCCACTGTTATACTGGTGGTGACCCACTGGAATACTGGTGGTGACCCACTGGAATACTGGTGGTGACCCACTGGAATACTGGTGGTGACCCACTGGAATGCTGGTGGTGACCCACTGGAATACTGGTTGTGACCCACTGGAATACTGGTGATGACCCACTGTTATACTGGTGATGACCCACTGGAATACTGGAGGTGACCCACTGGAATACTGGAGGTGACCCACTGTTATACTTGTGGTGACCCACTGGAATACTGGTGGTGACCCACTGGAATACTGGTGGTGACCCACTGGAATACTGGTGGTGACCCACTGTTATACTGGTGGTGACCCACTGTTATACTGGTGGTGACCCACTGTTATACTGGTGATGACCCACTGTTATACTGGTGGTGACCCACTGTTATACTGGTGGTGACCCACTGTTATACTGGTGGTGACCCACTGGAATACTGGTGGTGACCCACTGTTATACTGGTGGTGACCCACTGGAAGAACGAAGGACAACAACACCTGACCACCCCAAACCAGAAAAGGCAGCAATTGCTGTCGCCTTTAGGGGTCTGATTTAAACATTCTCCGCTGGGTCAAGGTCATGGGTCAGTAGGGTAGGGTGGGGATCAGAGGATACAGGACCACAATTTATCAAGAAACCAGGGGACCACACCTCATGTGTTTGCATATAATATCCCTGTTTGGTGTTTCTCAGTAATAGTCTCTTGTATATATGTCATATCCCTGTATGGTGTTTCTCAGTAATAGTCTCTTATATACAGTTGAAGTCGGAAGTTTACATACACTTAGGTTGGAGTCATTAAAACTAATTTTTCAACCACCTCACAAATTTCTTGTTAACAAACTATAGTTTTGGCAAGTCGGTTAGGACATCTATTTTGGGCATGACACAAGTAATTTTTCCAACAATTGTTTACAGACAGATTATTTCACACAGTTGACTGTGCCTTTAAACTGTGCCTTTAAAAATTACAGAAAAAATAACGTCATGGCTTTAGAAGCTTCTGATTTGAGTAAATTGGAGGTGTACCTGTGGATGTACTTCAAGGCCTACCTTCAAACTCAGCGCCTATTTGCTTGACATCATGGGAAGATCAAAAGAAATCAGCCAAGACCTCAGAACCTTTTTTTAGACCTCCACTAGTCTGGTTCATCCTTGAGAGCAATTTCCAAACGCCTGAAGGTACCACGTTCATCAGGAAAATTATGTGGATATCTTGAAGCAACATCTCAAGACATCAGTCAGGAAGTTAAAGCTTGGTCGCAAATGGGTCTTCCAAATGGACAACGACCCCAAGCATACTTCCAAAGTTGTGGCAAAATGGCTTAAGGACAACAAAGTCAAGTTATTGGTGTGGCCATCACAAAGCCCTGACCTCAATCCTATAGAACATTTGTGGGCAGAACTGAAAAAGCGTGTGCGAGCAAAGAGGCCTACAAACCTGACTCAGTAACACCAGATCTGTCAGGAGGAATGGGCCAAAATTTACCCAACTTATTGTGGGAAGCTTGTGGAAGGCTACCAAATACTAAATGAGTGTATGTAAACTTCTGACCCACTGGGAATATGATGAATCATTCTCTCTACTATTATTCTGACATTACACATTCTTAAAATAAAGTGGTGATCCTGACCTGAGACAGGGAATATTTACGAGGATTAAATGTCAGGAATTGTGAAAAACTGAGTTTAAATGTATTTGGCTAAGATGTATGTGAACTTCCGACTTCAACTGTATATCATATCCCTGTAAGGTGATTCTCAGTATTAGCCTCTTATATATATCCCTGAATGATGATTCTCAGTAATAGCCTCTTATATATATAATATCCCTGAATGATGTTTCTCAGCAATAGCCTCTTATATATTTAATATCCCTGAATGATGTTTCTCAGTAATAGCCTTTTATATATATAATATCCCTGAATGATGTCAGTAATAGCATCTTACATAAAATAGATCTATTGAGTGTTATCATTATTTACTGTAGTTGCAAATACAGTACAATCAAGAGACAATTGTATTATACTTGTGTTTTCTAAATTAACACAAGCATTTATTTAAAGTATTTGATTGCAAAGTCAATACTGACATAGGCCTATAAAACACCTACTGGCATGCCCCGGAGCTACTGCAAGGATTGGCATTAAGAGTTGCCCCTATGGCCCAGGGCAAGCGACTTGAGCAGTCGTGCAAATTCAGCCTGCTCGGAGCTTAACCCATTGGGCAGGTTATTTTTTACTTGCTTTGCTGATAAACTAAATCCAAAGTATTCCAGTAGTCTGGTCTTTCTGCTACTTCCCCTGTGTAGGTGGGGGAAAAAAAACAATTCTAGCCACTTTATCGTAATCTTTGAGTCACCAAAAACACTCCTGACTGGTACAACGGGTGCCTTTCAGATCATAATGTCCATCCCTGTACTGAATGGGGCACTGAGATTGTCCCTGGCCACAGTGACTGATGGAAAAAGGAGCTCTTTACTGACACCTAGTGTTAATGAGTGAGAACTGCAACCACCGACTGGGAACTGGCCAGCTGCAGAGGAGAAAGCTCTGCCTGCAGAATTCAATTACAGTAAAGAATTTAAAGCTATACAGTCAAGCGTTTAAAAAAACATTCATAGCATTTTTTTCTTCTTCTGTTATCGAAGCTTGTTATCCACATTTTTGTTCTGTGTTGGTTGGCTATTGTTGGAAGAATGTGTAAACCATTGTCTTATTACTGTGACCAGGCCGACTAGGTGAAAAATCTATCGATGTGCCCTTGAGCAAGGCACTTAACTCTAATTGCTCCTGTAAATTGCTCTGGATAAGAGCGTCTGCTAAATGACTAATGTAGATGTAGAAATGGACAGGGTTGGGTATGTTACTTTCTAAATGTAATCAGTTACTAGTTACCTGTAAACAAATGTAATCAGTAATGTAACTTTTGTATTACTCAAACTCAGTAATGTAATCTGATTACTTTTTATTTCCCCCCCCCTTAAGAGTCGTTAGAAGAAGACAAAAAGGACCCATCAAACGCATTTGGTGTGTCATCGTAGTGGTCTCTGATTGGGGGTAATAATTTGATGTGTCGTCATAGTGATCTCTGATTGGTGGTCATCGTTTGGTGTGTCATCATAGTGGTCTCTGACTGGTGGTCAGACTCGCTCAGGTGGAACAAACTTAAACTTGCACCTTTTTTCAATGCTGAATTGAATGTCATTATGAAAACAAAAATGTGTGATAATCATTGAGTTTTTGTAATCTGACCGAAAATATTTTTTGCTGGTAATGCAATTGATTACGGTTAGAGTTTTTTTCTCTCTCAGTTCATCCCTGGAGATGGAAATCTGTTTCCTGCTTCTCAACCCATAACATCAACACACAGATTTCCCTCTTTCCCTAAACAGAATAAATAAAGTTGATTAGGAACGTTTGTTTCCCTGTCCTGTACATGTTTGGCCGTTGTTTCCTGAAAAGCCCAGGCATCCACGCCACGCCAGCAGAGTACAGGGCAGATCACAGATTATGCTGAAAAGCCCAGATAGCCACATAATGCCAGCAGAGTACAGGGCAGATCACAGATCACAGGGTATGCTGAAAAGCCCAGATAGCCACCTAAGCCCAGACATCCACGCCACGCCAGCAGAGTACAGGGCAGATCACAGGGGTGTGCTGAAAATCCCCTGACATCCACGCCACGCCAGCAGAGTACAGGTGCAAGGTACACAGGTACAAACATGGTTACAATTAATTTAAATGTTGGTAATGTTCTAGGAATGTTCTCCAACTGGTTGGAATGTTACCAACGAGTTCAGAGAATGTCCAGAAACACCGTTCGTCTGTGGGAATTTCAGTACTTCAGCGTAACGTTTCCGTCAGGTTTCATGATTCTTCTAAAGTCATGTTCTCAAATTGTTCAGAGAACCTGACCATTGAGCAAGTTGAGGAAGCTTAAACTCCTAGGTATAACATTGGACGGTCAATTACCATGGTCAAGTCATATTGACAAAGTTGAGATGGGGAGAGGTATGTCTGTTATAAAATATATTCCTTGTTTTTTACACAAAAATGAGCTGTATTAGTTGTTTAGGCTCTGGTCTTGTCTGAAAATATGGTCAAGTGCAGAAAAAAAAAGACCTAGCCAAACTGCAGCTGGCTCAAAACAGAGCAGCACGTCTTGCCCTTATCTCCACATACAGAACTAACATCAACAACAAGCATGCCAGTCTTTCCTGGATGAGGGTTGACGAGAGATTACCTGCTTCTCTTCTAGTTTTTATGAGAAATATTATTGTGATGATAAAAACCACTAGAAAACTTAAACGTTCAGAGAACGTTCTAAGAATGTTATTAAAACATATACATTCCGTTCTCAGAATCGACAAAACTCTCTCTATCCTATATCTTGTCAATTGTGTTCAGGTGTGTTTGGCCATGCCCACTAATTTGTATTTGTGTTTATTATGGATCCCCATTAGTTCCGGCCAAGGCAGCAGCTACTCATCCTGGGGTCCAGCAAAATTAAGGCCGTTTATTCAATTTTTAACATAACAATACATTCACAGATTTCACAACACACTGTGTGCCCTCAGGCCCCTACTCCACCACTACCACAGATCTACAGTACAGTACAAAATCCATGTGTACGTGTCCGTATATTGCGCATGTTATCGTGTGTGTATGTATGTATGTGTTTGTGTTGCTTCACAGTCCTCGCTGTTCAATAAGGAGTATTTTTATCTGTTTTTTAAATCTAATTTTACTGCTTGCATCAGTTACTTGATGTGGAGTAGAGTTCTATGTAGTACTGTGCGCCTCCCATAGTCTGTTCTGGACTTGGGGACTGTGAAGAGAAATCTTGTGGCATGTCTTGTGGGGTATCCATTGGTGTCCGAGCTGTGTGCCAGCAGCTCAAACAGACAGCTCAATGCACTCAACATGTCAATACCTCTCATAAATACAAGTAGTGATGAAGTCAATCTCTCTTCCACTTTGAGCCAGGAGAGATGGACATGCATATTATTAATATTAGCTCTCTGTGTACATCCAAGGGCCAGCCGTGCTGCCTTGTTCTGAGGCAATTGCAATTTTCCTAAGTTCCTCTTCCTGGCACCTGACCACACGACTGAACAGTAGTCCAGGTGTGACACAACTAGGGCCTGTAGGACCTGCCTTGTTGATAGTGTTGTTAAGAAGGCAGAGCAGCGCTTTATAATGGACAGACTTCTCCCCATCTTAGCTACTGTTGTATCAATATGTTTTGACCATGACAGTTTACAATCCAGGGTTACTCCAAGCAGTTTAGTCACCTCAACTTGCTCAATTTCCACATTATTTATTACAAGATATTGTTGAGGTTTAGGGTTTAGTAAATTATTTGTCCCAAATACAATGCTTTTCATTTTAGAAATATTTAGGACTAACATTCCTTAACGCCCAGTCTGAAACTAACTGCAGCTCTTTGATAAGTGTCTCATTTCAGTCGCTGTAGTAGCTGACATACAGTTGAAGTTGGAAGTTGTACATATCCAAATACATTTAAATTCCTGACATTTAATCCTAGTAAAAAATGTCTGTCTTAGGTCAGTTAGGATCTTTTTTTAAGAATGTGAAATGTCAGAATAACAGTAGAGAGAATTATATACAGTATTTCAGCTTTTATTTCTTTCATCACATTCCCAGTGGGTCAGAAGTTTACATACACTCAATTAGTATTTGGTAGCACTTTAAATTGTTTAACTTGGGTCAAACGTTTCGGGTAGCCTTCCACAAACTTCCCACAATAGGTTTTGGCCCATTTGGCCAATTCCTCCGGACAGAGCTGGTGTAACTGAGTCAGGTTTGTAGGCCTCCTTGCTCGCACACGCTTTTTCTATAGGATTGAGGTCTTTGTGATGGCCACTCCAATAACATTCGTTGTCCTTAAGCCATTTTGCCACGCCTTTGGAAGTATGCTTGGGGTCATTGTCCATTTGGAAGACCCATTTGCGACCAAGCTTTAACTTCCTGAATGATGTCTTGAGATGTTTCTTCAATATATCCAAATCATTTTTCTTCCTCATGATGCCATCTATTTTGTGAAGTGGACCAGTCCCTCCTGAAGCAAAGCACACGCACCACATGATGCTGCCACCCCGTGCTTCACGGTTGGGATGGTGTTCTTCGGCTTGCAAGAATCCCCTTTTTCCTCCAAACATAACGATGGTCATTATGGCCAAACAGTTCTATTTTAGTTTCATCAGACCAGAGGACATTTCTCCAAAAGTACGATCTTTGTCCCTATGTGCAGTTGCAAACCGTAGTCTGGCTTATTTCAGGGCAGTTTTGGAGCAGTGGCTTCTTCCTTGCTGAGCGGCCTTTCAGGTTATGTCGATATAGGACCTGTTTTACTGTGGATATAGATACTTCTGTACCTGTTTCTACCAGAATCTTCACAGGGTCCTTTGCTGTTGTTCTGGGATTGATTTGCACTTTTCGCACCAAAGTGCGTTCATCTCTAGGAGACAGAACGTGTCTCCTTCCTGAGCGGTATGACGGCTGCGTGGTCCCATGGTGTTTATACTTGTGTACTATTGTTTGAACAGATGAACCTTGTACCTTCAGGTGTTTGGAAATTTCTCCCAAGGATGATCCAAACTTGTGGAGGTCTATAATTTCTTTTCTGAGGTCTTGGCTGATTTCTTTTGATTTTCTCATGATGTCAAGCAAAGAGGCACTGAGTTTGAAGGTAGGCCTTGAAATACATCCACAGGTACACCTCCAATTGAAAAGGGAATAGGGTGCCATAAAGCCATGACATCATTTTCTGGAATTTTCCAAGCTGTTTAAAGGCACAGTCAACTTAGTGTATGTATACAGTGGGGAAAAAAAGTATTTAGTCAGCCACCAATTGTGCAAGTTCTCTCACTTAAAAAGATGAGAGAGGCCTGTAATTTTCATCATAGGTACACTTCAACTATGACAGACAAAATGAGGAAAACAAATCCAGAAAATCACATTGTAGGATTTGTTATGAATTTATTTGCAAATTATGGTGGAAAATAAGTATTTGGTCACATACAAACAAGCAAGATTTCTGGCTCTCACAGACCTGTAACTTCTTCTTTAAGAGGCTCCTCTGTCCTCCACTCATTACCTGTATTAATGGCACCTGTTTGAACTTGTTATCAGTATAAAAGACACCTGTCAACAACCTCAAACAGTCACACTCCAAACTCCACTGTGGCCAAGACCAAAGAGCTGTCAAAGGACACCAGAAACAAAATTGTAGACCTGCACCAGGTTGGGAAGACTGAATCTGCAATAGGTAAGCAGCTTGGTTTGAAGAAATCAACTGTGGGAGCAATTATTAGGAAATGGAAGACATACAAGACCACTGATAATCTTCCTTGATCTGGGGCTCCACGCAAGATCTCACCCCGTGGGGTCAAAATGATCACAAGAACGGTGAGCAAAAATCCCAGAACCACACGGGGGGACCTAGTGAATGACCTGCAGAGAGCTGGGACCAAAGTAACAAAGCCTACCATCAGAAACACACTACGCCGCCAGGACTCAAATCCTGCAGTGCCAGACGTGTCCCCCTGCTTAAGCCAGTACATGTTCAGGCAAGTCTAAAGTTTGCTAGAGAGCATTTGGATGATCCAGATGAGGATTGGGAGAATGTCAGATGAAACCAAAATATAACTTTTTGGTAAAAACTCAACTCGTCGTGTTTGGAGGACAAAGAATGCTGAGTTGCATCCAAAGAACACCATACCTACTGTGAAGCATGGGGGTGGAAACATCATGCTTTGGGGCTGTTTTTCTGCAAAGGGACCAGGACGACTGATCCGTGTAAAGGAAAGAATGAATGGGGCCATGTATCGTGAGATTTTGAGTGAAAACCTCCTTCCATCAGCAAGGGCATTGAAGATGAAACGTGGCTGGGTCTTTCAGCATGACAATGATCCCAAACACACCGCCGCAACGAAGGAGTGGCTTTCAGAAGAAGCATTTCAAGGTCCTGGAGTGGCCTAGCCAGTCTCCAGATCTCAACCCCATAGAAAATCTTTGGAGGGAGTTGAAAGTCCGTGTTGCCCAGCGACAGCCCCAAAACATCACTGCTCTAGAGGAGATCTGCATGGAGGAATGGGACAAAATACCAGCAACAGTGTGTGAAAACCTTGTGAAGACTTACAGAAAACGTTTGACCTCTGTCATTGCCAACAAAGGGTACATAACAAAGTATTGAGATAAACTTTTGTTATTGACCAAATACTTATTTTCCACCATAATTTGCAAATAAATTCATAAAAAATCCTACAATGTGATTTTCTGGATTTTTCTTCCTCATTTTGTCTGTCATAGTTGAAGTGTACCTATGATGAAAATTACATGCCTCTCTCATCTTTTTAAGTGAGAGAACTTGCACAATTGGTGGCTGACTAAATACTTTTTTCCCCACTGTACTTCTGATCCACTGGAATTGTTATACTGTGAATTATAAGTGAAATAATCTGTCTGTAAACAGTTGTTGGAAAAAATTACTTGTGTCATGCACAAAGTATATGTCCTAACAGACTTGCCAAAACTATAGTTTGTTAACCAGAAACTTGTGGAGTGGTTGAAAAACTTGTTTTAACTACTTAGCGCCCCACTCCCGACACTACCCGGTGAAATGTAAGGCGCCAAATTCAAAATCCAAAAGTTGAATTATTAAACATTCATCAATATACAAGTGTTGCATAGTCATCAAAAGCTCTGCTTCTTGGCAATATCACAGCGTTGTCAGATTTCAAAAAGGCTTTACTGCGAAAGCACAACATTTGATTGTTTGAGGATAGCACCTCTAATATTCCTGCATTAGCATAAATTCATAAACCAGCGCGGTTCACACAAAACCCATATCACAGCGAAAACAAATCTCTTACCTTTCGAAGAACTTCTGCTGAGGGCTTCCCAGGGGTCCAACGAAGACATCCAATGGTTCTTTTGTTAGAAAAAGTCATTTATTATATCCATAAATCTCTGTTTGGTTGGCGCGTTATGTTCAGAAAATCCAACTCCACCACTACCACCTACCTTTTTGTTCAGTTTAGTCACATGATTTCTCAATTTGGTTGTGCAGCCTTATTTGCCATTCCTTTTGCCTCATCCCTCTCAACCATAAAATGTTTCAATTCCTCATCAATCCACAGGGATTTAACAGTGTTTACTTAATGGGTGCATGCTTATTAGTAACTGGAAAAAGCAATTGGTCACACCTGATGATAATTTATGAGTGCATGTTTCCTGTGAAATGGAGTCCATTAGACTAAAATGAACAGCTTCGTATGAGGAAAGAAAAACCTGGCATGCTAGCTCCATCCTGGTGGTGCAGTGGAGTAGTTCCATGGATAGAGAACACAAGATTATAGGTTTGAATCTCACTGATGCCGCGTCACAATAAAACATACATGTGTTTTCATGATTAATGCCTAAGGAAATTTCCATGTGTCCTGTCTGTGCTTGGAGATCAAAAAAGTTAGCAGTGTTATTAAAAGTTTTTAAAAAACCTTCAAATAATCTATAATTTCCATTTTCAGAGCATTCGTTAAACCTCCCAGGAAAACCTTCAAGGAACCAGAGTAAAACGTTCTCAGAACCTACCTGGAACCAGAGTAAAACATTCTCAGAACCTCCCTGGAACCAGACTAAAACGTTCTCAGAACCTTCCTGGAACCAGAGTAAAACATTCTTAGAACCTCCCTGGAACCAGAGTAAAACGTTCTCAGAACCTCCCTGGAACCAGAGTAAAACGTTCTCAGAACCTCCCTGGAACCAGAGTAAAACGTTCTCAGAACCTCCCTGCAACCTAAAAATAGACGTTCCCAGAACGTATGGTTTTGTTCCCACAATGTGAAACCAAACACAAAAGTTCCCACAACTTCCAAGGAGCCCAATGTACTAGCTTGGATATTCCCTATATAGTGCACCACTGTTGACCAGAGAATTGTCCCTGAATGCCGGGGTCGAAAATAGTGGACTATAAAAGGAGTAGAGTGCCATTTGTGACTCAGATCTGCGATCTCAGGGAGAGATGCGTGAGAAAAGTAGTGGGCCTCCTCCGGCATGTTCTGCGTTTTTTAAATTTTTTTTATCAGACAGGAAGTAGGAAGTGATGTCACTAGTTCACAAACAGGATGCTGTGATTATAATACAATGAGAATGCTTGGCCATGCTATGGAGGGCCGGAGGCCTGGCCCTTTAAGTACTGTGTGTGTGTGTGTGTGTGTGTGTGTGTGTGTGTGTGTGTGTGTGTGTGTGTGTGTGTGTGTGTGTGTGTGTGTGTGTGTGTGTGTGTGTGTGTGTGTGAGAGAGAGAGGAGAGAGGGTTCCACAGTCCCCTCATTTCCATTGGGCAGGGCAGTGAGCAGGGTAACAGGTAGAAGGCTGTGTGTGTGGGCAGGCAGTAGCAGTGGAGGGTTTTACCAGATGACTAATGGCTGTGATAACAAGTGTTTTTCCTCTCGTCCAGTCCGGAACATCCCTCTTTAAACCTCCTAATGCATCCTCTTCTCACATAGACACACACATCAACAGGATGGTTACCTCCCAAATGGCACCCTATTCCCTTTATAGCGCACTACTTTTGACCGGAGCCCCTAGGAGATAGGGTGTAATTTGGGATGTACCCAACAGACAGATCAACAGGATGTGTGAGAGAGGAAGAGGTGGGGTGTTGATGGCTGCTGATTGGCTGCTGACTGCGGTGGGGGATTCTGTTAATTGGATGAGAGGAGACGGTTTTACACGCATTCCAACTCTTAACCTATACACAGGAGATAAACAAAGAGAAGAGACATTATTGAGAGAAAGAAATACGTAAAAAGTCCACTGTTTGCTACTCCCAATAAATAATGTTGAGCGTGCTGGTTCAATCATTTCTAGAGAGCAGCAAACAGCCAGCAGACATGACCTCATCTCTGTTCTATTAACTGAAGGTTTCTATGACAACTGTATCAGAATCACTTTGTACGGTTGTGACGTACACAGTGTCCCCTTTTCCTTGTCCATTCAGTTGTGCCAAATCTGAACTACCTTGAGATCTGTTCGCCAGGAACGTTTCCTTCCTACAAATCTCCCGTTTGACATCAGATCGTCATTTATAACGAGAGAGTGCACGATTTACCTAAACACGGATCTCAAAAGGAGACTCCAAAGGATGATGTTGGCCAGCTGAATGAGCTGTGTCAGTAGAAGACGAGGCCAACTTCACAACCCTGGACTCCACGGTCCACGCTTGAGAGATGATTTGATTGAATCATTCAACCTTTGAAAAGGTAATTTCTTCTCTCTCCATCCACCTAAGATACAGATTACATCCCAAATGGCAACCTATTTCATAAATAGTGCCCTACTTTTGACCAGAGAGTAGAGACCAATGGGCCCTGGTCAAAAGCAGTGATCTATATAGGGAATAGGGTGCCATTTGGGACACAAACTAGCCACAGACAAAAAATCTAACATTTGGTATTAGTGAGCTAGCGAGCTATAGCCTGTTACCCCTGTCTGGGATCACCCTCAACCTCTGACCCCTGACCTATAAGTGGTGACCTCTGGGCTTCTCCTGATGCTCCTCCAAAGGGCCTGTGTGTGTGTTGGGTGTTTGTGTGTGTGTGTGTGTGTGTGTGTCCTGCAACGAGGTGTGAGCCCCAGTGAGGCGCCAGATTGTGCGCTCTGACAGGTCCATAAAGTTTTTTGACGTAGTGCCCAAGCCAGAGGGATTGTTTTAATGATATCTTTCTTTACAGCGAACCTAACCTACTGCCTTCCATCTGGGCTGCTCCCCCTCCCTAAACACATTCACAGCCCCAATGCCAAGCATTCTACACACAGGGCTTTGTTAGGACGTGTGTGTGTGTGTGTGTGTGTGTCTGAGATCGTAGTATACACCATGAGGTGGATAGGTTGCCCTTAACCCTGAAGGGGAGTCGGTGGCCTATGGCTGCCTGAAGGTGTGTGTTTTAATGGGTTCTGTGGTCTAGTCAGCTCTGTGTGTGCATGTGTGTCTGTGTGTGTGTGTGTGCTGTCTGTGTGTGTGTGTGTGTGTGTGTGTGTGTGTGCGCTGTCTGTCTGTCTGTCTGTGTGTGTGTGTGTGTGTTACGTAGTGCATACGGCTTGGCATATGCCATTGTTTTTATAGCAGTGCAGGGTCTCACCCCCCCGTGGCATCTGCTTGGCTCTGGGATCTCTCTGTTAGGGAGAGAGGGAGGGAGTGTGTGTGTAGGGGGGGTCTCCTTAGCTCCTTAGCCTCTCAGCCCCTCGCCTGTTTTTGTTTCAACATTTCCAGCTCAGGGGAGGGGGTAACCGTGAAACGGATTTGAATTGCAAGCCAATTTAGGAGGACCAGAGAGAGGAGGGTGGGGTGGGAGGGGGTTGGCGGGAGGTTTTCCAGGAATTACTTGAAAGTTGTGTAGTGATGCTGTAGCTTAGTAGCCATATCTAGTTAAGCCAACTCTTTGTTGTCGTCACGTTGGCTGTTTCACATAAGATAGAGAATGTAGGATTAGTGTATGGTCAAGTCTGGCAGTTTTGATCATTTTATCCATAGAATTCCATATTAAAACTACTGTAATATGCAATTTAATAGCATTTCTGTGGTTATATCAGTCCCTTTAAAATGTATTTTTTATTTTATATAACTAGGCAAGTCAGTTAAGAACAAAATTCTTATCTACAATGACAGCCTAGGAACAGTGGGTTAAGTGCGTTGTTCAGGGGACAGAATGACACATTTTTACCTTGTCAGCTCGGGGCTTCGATCTAACAACCTTTCGGTTACTGGCCCAATGCTCTAACCACAAGGCTACCTGCCTCACTTAGAGAAAATCACTAAGCATCAGTTATAGTTCTTCATTATTAAAAAACATCACCAAAATAAATCGAACTTTTCATTCACATTGAAGGAAAAAAGTGTTTTATTCTTCAGAAGTTTTGTCCTTATAAATATCCATTATATACAAAATAATATTATAAAACATATAAAGAGCAGTTGTCAATCAATATTTAAATTAAACTCTGGAAAATAATAATAAAAATAAAAAAATGACATTGGTTCTGTAATTTCACAAAGTCATTATAGGCAGGCAGTGGTATGACAGTGTCTTTCTATTCATCTTTACATGGCTACCTCCCAAACTACATCCTATTCCATAAATAACGCAATACTTTATTTTTTTTAATGATTTTTTATTTATTTAACTAGGCAAGTCAGTTAAGAACAAATTCTTATTTGACAATGACGGCCTACCCCCCGGCCAAAACCCTAACCCGGACGACGCTGGGCCAATTGTGCGCCGCCCTATGGGACTCCCAATCACGGATCGGTTGTGATACAGCCTGGATTCGAACCAGGGTCTGTAATGACAACTCTAGCACTGAGATGCAGTGCCTTAGACCGCTGCGCCACTCGTGAGGCCACGAGTGAGGCCACGAGTGGCTCTGGTCAAAAGAAGTGCACTATATAGAGAATAGGGCTCTGGTCTATAGTAGTGCACTATATAGGGAATAGGGCTCTGGTCTATAGTAGTGCACTATATAGGGAATAGGGCTCTGGTCTATAGTAGTGCACTATATAGAGAATAGGGCTCTGGTCTATAGTAGTGCACTATATAGGGAATAGGGCTCTGGTCTATAGTAGTGCACTATATAGGGAATAGGGCTCTGGTCTATAGTAGTGCACTATATAGGGAATAGGGCTCTGGTCTATAGTAGTGCACTATATAGGGAATAGGGCTCTGGTCTATAGTAGTGCACTATATAGGGAATAGGGCTCTGGTCTATAGTAGTGCACTATATAGAGAATAGGGTTCCATTTGGGATGTATCCTCCTCCTCCAAATTCCTGTTGATGGAAAAAAGTGTATTTTCCCACCTGTGTGTTTCTTTGTGGAGGTCAAATGCTCCACGAAGAGACAAGTGTTTAGTTTCAGCACTGAAACACTCTCTTGTTTAGGCTTCTAGTAATTTCTGCACCTTTTCACCATTTGCATGGAATGAAAACGTCTGGAAAAGTCCGACCAGGCGTTTTGTTTGGAGTGATTTGACAGTTGAGACGTTAGTTTGTTTGTTCAGTCAGACAGTCATCGTTCTCAGTGTTTTGTTGTGGTTAGTCTGTGGTTTTCCACGACTAGTCAGTCGGCTGTTAGCGGTTGGTGGGTCAGTTTCAGCTCCACCCTGGACCTTGGGTCTTGCATAGCTGGTGAATTATGCTGGCTAGGGGTTAAAGATCAGTTGAATCTCAGGCACCTCCATTTTGATTAGTTGGCTGATTAGTTGGCTGTCGAAGTCCCCATGCCTCCATTTTGATTAGTTGGCTGTCGCAGTCCACTTCCAGTCCCACCTTCTGATTAGGTCGGGCAAGGGTCAACTGAGAGGTCAGGGGTCAACTACGAGCTCCGGCCATTTGTCCTGTTTCACCTACTCTCTCCTCCATTGCTGCCAAGGACAGATGAGTTCAGTTCAAGTTGGTTGTTTTGCTTGCTGACACACTACCAGTTCCCGCCGCACTCTGTGCAGTTCAGTCAGTCTTAACCATTCATTTAACAGTTCCCAGAAAGCAAACGGTTCATGACTGCTACTGCACACGTTTTGTATACAAACACTCGGTCGATGTTAAAGTTCAATAAAGTTCTCAGGCTAGAGTTCATTAGTTCGTTCACAGAGAAGAGGAGAGGTTCGTCCCTCTCTCTCGCTCTCTCTCATCGTCTCTCTCTCTCTCTCTCTCTCCATTTCTCAAGTGTTCCAGAGCAGCAGTGACATCATCAGTGACATCAGAAACAGTCTCCAGTCTCTTCTCAGGTTCTTGTAAACAATCCAGAAAATAATTTCTGCCTCGATTGTGTTTGTCCTCCTCCTCCTCCTCCTCCTCTATCGCTCCCTCGCTTCTTCATACCCCTCACAGCTTATACCTGGGGAGGAAGAGCGGAAAAAAGGCTTAGAGACAAGCAGTGGGAACTGGGGAAACAGTGAGTGAACATTCCCAGGGAAACTGCACAGTTCTGTTATCTATTCTTATGGGTATGCTACAGTTGAAGTCGTTAGTTTACATTACACCTTAGCCAAATACATTTAAAACTCAGTTTTTCACAATTCCTGACATTTAATCCTCGTAGAAATTCCCTGTCTTTAGGTCAGTTAGGATCCCCACTTTATTTTAAGAATGTGACATGTCAGAATAATAGTAGAGAGAATGATTTATTTCAGCATTTATTTCTTTCATCACATTCCCAGTGGGGTCAGAAGTGTACATACACCCAATTAGTATTTGGTAGCATTGACTTTAAATTGTTTAACTTGTGTCAAACGTTTCGGGTAGCCTTCCACAACCTTCCCACAATAAGTTGGGTGAATTTTGGCCCATTCCTCCTGACAGAGCTGGTGTAACTGAGTCAGGTTTGTAGGCCTCCTTGCTCGCACACACTTTTTCAGTTCTGCCCACACAATTTCTATAGGACTGAGGTCAGGTTTGTGATGGCCACTCCAATACCTTGACTTTGTTGTCCTTAAGCCATCTTGACACAATCTCTAGGACACAGAACACGTCTCCTTCCTGAGCGGTATGACGGCTGCGTGGTCCCATGGTGTTTATACTTTGTTTGTACTATTGTTTGTACAGATGAACGTGGTACCTTCAGGCGTTTGGAGGAAGAACCAGACTTGTGGAGGTCTACAATTTCTTTTGATCTTCCCATGATGTCAAGCAAAGAGGCACTGAGTTTGAAGGTAGGCCTTGAAATACATCCACAGGTACATCTCCAACTGACTCAAACAATGTCAATTAGCCTATCAGAAGCTTCTAAAGCCATGACATCATTTTCTGGAATTTTTCAAGCTGCTTAAAGGCACAGTCAACTTAGTGTATGTAAACTTCTGACCCACTGGAATTGTGATACAGTGAATAATAAGTGAAATAATCTGTCTGTAAACAATTGTTGGAAAAATGACTTGTGTCATGCACAAAGTAGATGTCCTAACCGACTTGCCAAAACTATAGTTTGTTAACAAGAAATTTGTGGAGTGGTTGAAAAATGAGTTTTAATGATTCCAACCTAAGTTCATGTGAACTTCCGACTTCAACTGTATATGTTCTGTATGGCTCATCCGCTCTCAATTACACTCAGCGTGTCTATGTTAAAAGATAGGGCTTGTGAGGCAAAGTAAAGCTTTAAACGTATCAAAACCATATGCATAGGCTTGTGTTCAAAGTACGAGACTATGTAATGCTAAAGCTTTAAACGTATCTGAAGCATGTGCAGAGAGAGCAGTCCAGGCGCTCCAACTCTGTGGGGTGAATGGGCCTGTTTCAAGTACACTATCGCCCCTTTCCAGGCCATCAAATTGTCAGTTTGAAGTACAGTGATTTGATACACTTTTACAGTTTAGTGAGATCATTTCCACATAAGATTATTTCACCATATTGACTTGGCATACATGATTACGCCATATAGGTTCACAGGATATTTCCCTGGCTTATGTCTAAGTCATGAGAATATGTAGTACTTCCACAATGTGTATCTATAAAAAAAAATCATTACATCACCTAGCATAGATGTACAGCATTTGTAATTGACCATAAGTGTGACATGAAATGCTGTAGAGGGAAACCGCAAAATAAATACCAAATGGGAAAAAGTCATTATTTTTCTTTTGGTATGTATTTATCCTTACCTCTGTTGCTATGACGCACGCCCTCCGCTCCTCTCCTATAACAAAGACGGACTGGTAGATGTGAGAGTCTCGAGGGGAACATATCGTTGATATCCTACATTCCGCCTTTTCACTGCAACATCACAAATCAACACACACTCAGTCAGTCCACCTTAAACAACACAAAGTAGAAGCATATGGTCAAACTAGGCTATGCATCAAGTAGTCTACTGATGGGGGGTGTGGGGGGGTGGAAATTAATGTACAGGGAGATAGAGGGAGGGGAAAACATATCAATGGGTGATTCTAAAAATAACTACGTCTTGAAAATTTAGACAATTATTTACATCGTGATGTGTTCTAATTCAATCCAAGACAAGAACAAACATATTTTTTAAATAATATAGTACAAAGTCATTGTTTACACGCAGCTGGCTGTCTACTCTACTGTTTCCTACTCTACTGTACCCTACTGTACTGTACCCTACCCTACCCTACTGTACCCTACTGTACTCTACCCTACTCTACTGAACCCTACTTTACTGTACCCTACCCAACCCTACTGTACTCTAGGGTACAGTAGAGTAGAGTACAGTACTCTACTGAACCCTACTCTACTGAACCCTACTCTACTGAACCCTACTGTACTCTACCCTACTGTACTCTACCCTACTGTACCCTACTCTACCGTACCCTACTCTACCGTACCCTACTCTACCGTACCCTACTCCACCCTACCGTACTATACTGTACCCTACTCTAATGTACCCTACTAAACTGTAACCTACCCTACTGTATCGTACTCTACTCTACCGTACTGTACCCTACCCTACTCTACTCTACTGAACCCTACTCTACTGAACTCTACTGAACCCTACTCTACTGAACCCTACTCTACTGAACCCTACTGTACTCTACCCTACTGAACCCTACTCCACCCTACTCTACTGAACCCTACCGTACTATACTCTACTATACTATACTATACTGTACTGAACCCTACCCTACTGAACCCTACTGAACCCTACTCTACTGAACTCTACTGAACCCTACTCTACTGAACCCTACTAAACCCTACTGAACCCTACTACTGTACTGTACCCTACTCTACCGTACTGTACCCTACTCTACTGTACCCTACTGTACCCTACTAAACTGTAACCTACCCTACTTTATCCTACTCCACTCTACTGTACTGTACCCTACTATTCTCTACTGTACCCTACTCTACTCTACTGTACTCTACTCTACTGTACCCTACTCTACTGTACCCTACTCTACCGTACCCTACTCTCACCGTACCCTACTCTACCCTACCGTACTATACTGTACCCTACTCTAATGTACCCTACTAAACTGTAACCTACCCTACTGTATCCTACTCTACTCTACCGTACTGTACCCTACTCTACTGTACCGTACTGTACCCTACTCTACTCTACTGAACCCTACTCTACTGAACTCTACTGAACCCTACTCTACTGAACCCTACTCTACTGAACCCTACTGAACCCTACTCCACCCTACTCTACTGAACCCTACCGTACTATACTCTACTATACTATACTGTACTGAACCCTACCCTACTGAACCCTACTGAACCCTACTCTACTGAACTCTACTGAACCCTACTCTACTGAACCCTACTCCACCCTACTGAACCCTACTACTGTACTGTACCCTACTCTACCGTACTGTACCCTACTCTACTGTACCCTACTGTACCCTACTAAACTGTAACCTACCCTACTTTATCCTACTGTACTGTACCCTACTATTCTCTACTGTACCCTACTCTACTGTACCCTACCAAACCCTACTCTACTGCCGTACCCTACTCTACCATACCGTACCCTACTCTACCGTAACCCTACTCTACTGTACTGTAACCTACTCTACCGTACTATACTCTACTGTACCCTACTGTACTGCACCCTACTATACTCTATTGTACCCTACCCTACTATTCTCTACTGTACTGTACCCTACTGTACTGTAACCTAGCCTACTCTACTGTACTCTACCCTACTCTACTGTACTGCACCCTACTATACTCTACTGTACCCTACCCTACCGTACTCTACTGTACCCTACCAAACCCTACTCTACCGTACTATACTCTACTGTACTGTACCCTACTGTACTGTACTGCACCCTACTATATTCTACTGTACCCTACTATACTCTACTGTACTGTAACCTACCCTACTGTACTCTATTATACTCTAGTGTACTGTACCCTACTATACTGTAATCTACTCTACCCTACTGTACTCTACTGTAACCTACCCTACTGTACTCTACTGTACTGTACTGTACTGTACCGTACCCTACCCTACTCTTTATCTCTATGATTGACAGTGCCAAAGTAAAAGTAGGTAAAGAATTTAAACATTTGACCATCGAACAACAACATTAATTAGATGCATAATTCATACAATCAACATTAACGTTTTACAGAAAACAAGAGATAATATTTCTCTCAATTCAATTTAAAAGGATTTTTAGAATCCGTTTTAAAATAATGTTTACTAATTTGTTAATTTGGTATACAAATAACATTAAAAATTGCTTTAACTGTAATACAAAGTTAATCAAAATGATTACTTCATTTGCACACATTGTATATAGATTTGTTTTTCTACTGTATTATTGACTGTATGTTTGTTTACTCCAATGTGTAACTCTGTGTTGTTGTATGTGTTGAACTGCTTTGCTTTATCTTGGCCAGGTCGCAGTTGTAAATGAGAACTTGTTCTCAACTTGCCTACCTGGTTAAATAAAGGTGTATTATGACATCATATAGAACTACCTGGTTAAATAAAGGTGAAATAAATAAAATAAAAAAGATTACTACAGTGCATGGTTCTACCTTTACTGAGACTGTTTCAGTGGTGACAGTGTGTGACAGTGTGTGACAGTGTGTGACAGTAGTGACAGTGTGTGACAGTGACAGTGTGTGACCGTGTGTGACCGTGTGTGAGGAGTAGAAATGTCTTCCTGACATATTCTGTAAGACGTGTGCTGAGAGTTTGCGAAAAAAAAATATGACTTTTTTGTGCCATCCCCAATTTCTACCACTTCTGTATAATCACCCATATATACACACAGAGAGACAGGGGGAGGGGAGTATGGCTCAGCAACAGTATTAACTGTGTGCAAATTAAGACCAGTATTGTGTTTCCAAGGAGCCTGTCTGTTGTGGTCTGTTTTTAGTAAAAGTCTTTGGAGAAAATGTAATTAAAAGAGCATTTGAAATCATTAGCAAGCTAGAAGTTTTGAGTGGGTGATTGGGGGTTATGGTTTAGTCGTCGGGCTGTTGATCCTTCAGATCCCGTGTGAGATCGGATCAAGAGGGTGCGTTTGCGTGCATCTGCCTGAAGGCATGCGTGTCTATGTCCTGTATATCCGGGAGAGTAGTGGCAGGGTTTACACTATTGTGCCAGGCCTGGTGCGACTGACAAAATGAAAAATACCTCTTTCCTGTTCTCTCTATGAACAGAACACACGTGAGGTCTATAGGCATTACATTTGTTTGTGAGTGAGTGAGTGAGTGGGTGAGTGAGTCGGGGTATCAGAAATGATGTAGAGCCCATAGACTGGCCTTTACCTTTCACACACATATTGAGTTACGGCTGTAAGTATAGAGCTGTAAGTATAGAGCTGTTTTCAAGCGCTGTACTGAAACAGTTTCCTAGACCTGTAAGTATAGAGCTGTAAGTATAGAGCTGTACTGAAACAGTTTCCTAGAGCTGTAAGTATAGAGCTGTTTTCAAGCGCTGTACTGAAACAGTTTCCTAGAGCTGTAAGTATAGAGCTGTAAGTATAGAGCTGTACTGAAACAGTTTCCCAGAGCTGTAAGTATAGAGCTGTACTGAAACCGTTTCCTAGAGCTGTAAGTATAGAGCTGTAAGTATAGAGCTGTACTGAAACCGTTTCCTAGAGCTGTAAGTATAGAGCTGTACTGAAACAGTTTCCTAGAGCTGTTTTCAAGCGCTGTACTGAAACAGTTTCCTAGAGCTGTAAGTATAGAGCTGTACTGAAACAGTTTCCTAGAGCTGTAAGTATAGAGCTGTACTAAAACTGTTTCCTAGAGCTGTAAGTATAGAGCTGTACTGAAACCGTTTCCTAGAGCTGTAAGTATAGAGCTGTACTGAAACCGTTTCCTAGAGCTGTAAGTATAGAGCTGTAAGTATAGAGCTGTACTGAAACAGTTTCCTAGAGCTGTAAGTATAGAGCTGTACTGAAACGGTTTCCTAGAGCTGTAAGTATAGAGCTGTACTGAAACAGTTTCCTAGAGCTGTAAGTATAGAGCTGTACGTATAGAGCTGTACTGAAACAGTTTCCTAGAGCTGTTTTCAAGCGCTGTACTGAAACAGTTTCCTAGAGCTGTAAGTATAGAGCTGTACTGAAACAGTTTCCTAGAGCTGTAAGTATAGAGCTGTACTGAAACAGTTTCCTAGAGCTGTAAGTATAGAGCTGTAAGTATAGAGCTGTAAGTATAGAGCTGTACTGAAATGGTTTCCTAGAGCTGTAAGTATAGAGCTGTACTGGAACAGTTTCCTAGAGCTGTAAGGAAACAGTTTCCTAGAGCTGTTTTCAAGCGCTGTACTGAAACAGTTTCCTAGAGCTGTAAGTATAGAGCTGTACTGAAACAGTTTCCTAGAGCTGTAAGTATAGAGCTGTAAGTATAGAGCTGTACTGAAATGGTTTCCTAGAGCTGTAAGTATAGAGCTGTACTGGAACAGTTTCCTAGAGCTGTAAGTATAGAGCTGTACTGAAACAGTTTCCTAGAGCTGTAAGTATAGAGCTGTAAGTATAGAGCTGTATTGAAACAGTTTCCTAGAGCTGTAAGTATAGAGCTGTAAGTATAGAGCTGTACTGAAACAGTTTCCTAGAGCTGTACTGAAACGGTTTCCTAGAGCTGTAAGTATAGAGCTGTACTGAAACAGTTTCCTAGAGCTGTAAGTATAGAGCTGTACGTATAGAGCTGTACTGAAACAGTTTCCTAGAGCTGTAAGTATAGAGCTGTACTGAAACAGTTTCCTAGAGCTGTTTTCAAGCGCTGTACTGAAACAGTTTCCTAGAGCTGTAAGTATAGAGCTGTACTGAAACAGTTTCCTAGAGCTGTAAGTATAGAGCTGTACTGAAACAGTTTCCTAGAGCTGTAAGTATAGAGCTGTAAGTATAGAGCTGTAAGTATAGAGCTGTACTGAAATGGTTTCCTAGAGCTGTAAGTATAGATCTGTACTGGAACAGTTTCCTAGAGCTGTAAGGAAACAGTTTCCTAGAGCTGTAAGTATAGAGCTGTAAGTATAGAGCTGTACTGAAACAGTTTCCTAGAGCTGTAAGTATAGAGCTGTAAGTATAGAGCTGTATTGAAACAGTTTCCTAGAGCAATGTTTTTAAGATCTGTCAGTAGCCTAAGTCTCAATGTGTCATTGCAGAAGCAGTTGGCTAGATCTTCATGTTTGTAGATGTCGTCTAACATTTCAGAATCAAGATAAAACTCATCGAAAAGCTTAATTTAGACAAAGAATGTGTTTTTCTTACCTGTACATTCTACTCAGCGGTATTTTCTCTTCTAAACACTTGTCATAGATCACATGACTTTCGCTTTTATCCTCTTGCGACGTATCGTCCTTCAATTCCTTTGACTTTGCGTTACAATACAAGTCGAATTGATAGTTCTTATGGATGAAGTTTGACTTCTCTGATTCGCAGTCCACTTCCAGTCCCACCTTCTGATTGGTGTTCTTCAGCTGGGAAGCGGGGATTAGGTTATCCCTCTGTACGTCTGATAGGTTGTTCATGGTCTCCCCGTCTCCCCTGTCCCTGCCGGTCTGCCTGCGGATGTGCCGTAGAGCCAGCCCAACCATACAAAGCAGCACCAGTAATGCAACCAGCCCTACAGCCAAGGAAACAGCCGCCCACTGGAAGCCATCTTGGCCCCCTCCATTGATCCTCTCCCCACCCACAGGCAGTGTCACAGCAAAGAACTGGCAGCGTGATCCGGTGACGCCGGCGGGACAGATACAGGTGGCGGGGGGTTTCCCCGGCCCTCCTCCCCCGGTGCAGAGCCCTCCGTTGAGACAGGAGCGCATGGAGCACTCATCCAGGCTGCGGTCACAGTTTCGTCCAGCATACCCCGGGGGGCAGGCACAGGTGTAGTCGTTGATGCGGTCCAGGCAGGTCCCTCCGTTGGTGCAGGGGTTCCCAGCACACTCGTTGATGTTGATCTCACAGCGCTGGCCGGTGAAACCGGAGCGACAGCTACACAGACGCACGCCACCGTGGATCAAACACAGACCGCCTGGAGAGAGAGACACACACAGGGGTTCAGGGGTTAGAGTCTTGGGGGAGAGAATATGCATGCACAATAGCCCCTGTCCAGAAACAATCACTATGTCACTACGTCGCTACTTCCCACTACGTCACCACTTCCCACTACATCACCACTTCCCACTACATCACCACTTCTCACTACATCACCACTTCTCACTACATCACCACTTCTCACTACATCACCACTTCCCACTGCGTCGCCGCTTCTCACTACATCGCCGCTTCTCACTACATCGCCGCTTCTCACTACATCACCGCTTCCCACTACATCACCGCTTCCCACTACATCACTACTTCTCACTACATCACCACTACATCACTACTTCTCACTACATCACTACATCACCACTTCCCACTACATCACCACTTCCCACTACATCACCACTTCCCACTACATCACCACTACATCACTACTTCCCACTACATCACTACTTCCCACTACATCACCACTTCTCACTACATCACCACTTCCCACTACATCACCACTTCCCACTACATCACCACTTCCCACTACATCACTACTTCCCACTACATCAATACATCACTACTTCCCACTACATCACCACTACATCACTACTTCCCACTACATCACTACTTCCCACTACATCACCACTTCCCACTACATCACTACTTCCCACTACATCACCACTTCCCACTACATCACCACTTCTCACTACATCACCACTTCCCACTACATCACCACTTCCCACTACATCACCACTTCCCACTACATCACCACTTCTCACTACATCACCACTTCTCACTACATCACCACTTCCCACTACATCACCTCTTCTCACTACATTACCACTTCTCACTACATCACTACTTCTCACTACATCACCACTTCCCACTACATCACCACTTCTCACTACATCACTACTTCTCACTACATCACTACTTCCCACTACACCACCACTACATCACTACTTCCCACTACTTCTCACTACATCACCACTTCCCACTACATCACTACTTCCCACTACATCACCACTACATCACTACTTCACTACTTCCCACTACATCACCACTTCCCACTACATCACCACTTCTCACTACATCACCACTTCCCACTACATCACTACTTCCCACTACATCACTACTTCCCACTACATCACCACTACATCACTACTTCCCACTACATCACTACTTCTCACTACATCACCACTTCCCACTACATCACCACTTTTCACTACATCACCACTTTTCACTACATCACCACTTCTCACTACATCACCACTTCCCACTACATCACTACTTCCCACTACATCAATATATCACTACTTCCCACTACATCACCACTACATCACTACATCACTACTTCCCACTACATCACCACTTCCCACTACATCACCACTTCTCACTACATCACCACTTCTCACTACATCACCACTTCCCACTACATCACCACTTCCCACTACATCACCACTTCTCACTACATCACCACTTCCCACTACATCACCACTTCCCACTACATCACCACTTCTCACTACATCACCACTTCTCACTACATCACTACTTCTCACTACATCACCACTTCCCACTACATCACCACTTCTCACTACATCACTACTTCTCACTACATCACTACTTCCCACTACACCACCACTACATCACTACTTCCCACTACTTCCCACTACATCACCACTTCCCACTACATCACTACTTCCCACTACATCACCACTTCCCACTACATCACCACTTCCCACTACATCACTACTTCCCACTACATCACCACTTCCCACTACATCACCACTTCCCACTACATCACCACTTCTCACTACATCACCACTTCTCACTACATCACTACATCACCACTTCCCACTACATCACTACTTCCCACTACTTCTCACTACATCACCACTTCCCACTACATCACTACTTCCCACTACTTCTCACTACATCACTACTTCCCACTACATCACCACTTCTCACTACATCACCACTTCTCACTACATCACCACTTCTCACTACATCACCACTTCTCACTACATCACCACTTCTCACTACATTACCACTTCTCACTACATCACTACTTCTCACTACATCACTACTTCCCACTACACCACCACTACATCACTACTTCCCACTACTTCTCACTACATCACCACTTCCCACTACATCACCACTTCCCACTACATCACCACTTCCCACTACATCACCACTTCTCACTACATCACCACTTCCCACTACATCACCACTTCCCACTACATCACTACTTCCCACTACATCACCACTTCCCACTACATCACCACTACATCACTACTTCCCACTACATCACTACTTCTCACTACATCACCACTTCTCACTACATCACCACTTCCCACTACATCACCACTTTTCACTACATCACCACTTTTCACTACATCACCACTTTTCACTACATCACCACTTTTCACTACATCACCACTTCTCACTACATCACCACTTCCCACTACATCACTACTTCCCACTACATCAATATATCACTACTTCCCACTACATCACCACTACATCACTACATCACTACTTCCCACTACATCACCACTTCCCACTACATCACTACTTCCCACTACATCACCACTTCCCACTACATCACCACTTCTCACTACATCACCACTTCTCACTACATCACCACTTCCCACTACATCACCACTTCCCACTACATCACCACTTCTCACTACATCACCACTTCCCACTACATCACCACTTCTCACTACATCACTACTTCTCACTACATCACTACTTCCCACTACACCACCACTACATCACTACTTCCCACTACTTCCCACTACATCACCACTTCCCACTACATCACTACTTCCCACTACATCACTACTTCCCACTACATCACCACTTCCCACTGCATCACCACTTCTCACTACATCACCACTTCCCACTACATCACTACTTCCCACTACATCACCACTTCCCACTACATCACCACTTCCCACTACATCACCACTTCCCACTACATCACCACTTCCCACTACATCACCACTTCTCACTACATCACCACTTCCCACTACATCACCACTTCCCACTACATCACCACTTCTCACTACATCACTACATCACCACTTCCCACTACATCACTACTTCCCACTACTTCTCACTACATCACCACTTCCCACTACATCACTACTTCCCACTACATCACCACTTCCCACTACATCACTACTTCCCACTACTTCTCACTACATCACTACTTCCCACTACATCACCACTTCTCACTACATCACCACTTCCCACTACATCACCACTTCCCACTACATCACTACTTCCCACTACATCACTACTTCCCACTACATCACCACTTCCCACTACATCACCACTACATCACTACTTCCCACTACATCACTACTTCTCACTACATCACCACTTCTCACTACATCACCACTTCCCACTACATCACCACTTCCCACTACATCACCACTTCCCACTACATCACCACTTCCCACTACATCACCACTTCTCACTACATCACTACATCACCACTTCCCACTACATCACTACTTCCCACTACTTCTCACTACATCACCACTTCCCACTACATCACTACTTCCCACTACATCACCACTTCCCACTACATCACTACTTCCCACTACTTCTCACTACATCACTACTTCCCACTACATCACTACTTCCCACTACATCACCACTTCTCACTACATCACCACTTCCCACTACATCACCACTTCCCACTACATCACTACTTCCCACTACATCACTACTTCCCACTACATCACCACTTCCCACTACATCACCACTACATCACTACTTCCCACTACATCACTACTTCTCACTACATCACCACTTCTCACTACATCACCACTTCCCACTACATCACCACTTCCCACTACATCACCACTTTTCACTACATCACCACTTCTCACTACATCACCACTTCCCACTACATCACTACTTCCCACTACATCAATATATCACTACTTCCCACTACATCACCACTACAT
Source organism: Brachymystax lenok tsinlingensis (assembly GCA_030435695.1). Classification (NCBI taxonomy): domain Eukaryota; kingdom Metazoa; phylum Chordata; class Actinopteri; order Salmoniformes; family Salmonidae; genus Brachymystax; species Brachymystax lenok. The sequence goes on from CM059796.1 coordinate 33,885,088, forward strand.
CACTACATCACTACTTCCCACTACATCACCACTTCCCACTACATCACTACTTCCCACTACATCACCACTTCCCACTACATCACCACTTCTCACTACATCACCACTTCTCACTACATCACCACTTCTCACTACATCACCACTTCCCACTACATCACCACTTCCCACTACATCACCACTTCTCACTACATCACCACTTCCCACTACATCACCACTTCTCACTACATCACTACTTCTCACTACATCACTACTTCCCACTACACCACCACTACATCACTACTTCCCACTACTTCCCACTACATCACCACTTCCCACTACATCACTACTTCCCACTACATCACTACTTCCCACTACATCACCACTTCCCACTGCATCACCACTTCTCACTACATCACCACTTCCCACTACATCACTACTTCCCACTACATCACCACTTCCCACTACATCACCACTTCCCACTACATCACCACTTCCCACTACATCACCACTTCTCACTACATCACCACTTCCCACTACATCACCACTTCCCACTACATCACCACTTCTCACTACATCACCACTTCTCACTACATCACTACATCACCACTTCCCACTACATCACTACTTCCCACTACTTCTCACTACATCACCACTTCCCACTACATCACTACTTCCCACTACATCACCACTTCCCACTACATCACTACTTCCCACTACTTCTCACTACATCACTACTTCCCACTACATCACTACTTCCCACTACATCACTACTTCACACTTCCCTTTCACATACTTCACACTACACATCTTGAGGTCTCAGTAACCATCACATGTATCAGATGCGAAGTCTGAATTATTCCCTTCATGCACCACAACAAGCATGGGGGCGTCTCTAAAAGATCACCCTGAACCAAGCCTATGTGGATTTGCTATTTATCACATTATTTGTCCATTTATTTTCCTCCATCCTCAGTTCAAACTAGTACGGGCTTGACTGAATTAACAGTATCGGGTGACATTCCTTGAAGCCTGGCTGGAAGCCATCCCATGTTTACATCCAGCACAATAGACACACAGTTCGCACAGATTCCCTGTTTTCCCATAACACTTCCAGACTGCCGGCCCAAGAGGAATTCAGGGGAAGGGAAGACGGGGGGAGGAGGGGGGAGAGAGATAGTAGTTCCATCACACACTTCCAACCTGCCTGAGGAATTCAGGGGAAGAGAGGGGGACGGGGACGGGTGGAGCGGAGCGGAGCGATAGGGGAAAGAAGAGTGGAAAGAGGCTGTAGCATACCGTTGGCACAGGGAAGAGACGTGCACTTGTCCACTCTCTTCTCACAGTTGAGTCCTGTGTATCCGGGAGGACACTCGCAGATGTAGCTATGCCCGTTGTCCTTCTGATGGCACTGTCCGCTGTGGAAGCAGGGGGAGTCTGCACAGGTCAGCAGGCTGTGTTCACAGCGGGAACCCTCGAAGCCCTGCGGACACGAACACCTGTAGCCAACATCCAGGTTCTATAAAAAGGGAGAGAGTTAAGATCTAAGGTCAAGACAGTTTGGATTACAGTCATTTTCTAAAATGCAATCCTTCCTTCCTCTGACATAAGTTCTGGCAATAACTCTGCTATTGTCCCTTTTAGGCTTGGTATTTAGCGACCAGCTTGGTGCAGCCAACCTTTAAGTACACTACATGACCAAAAGTATGTGGACACCTGCTTGTCTAAACATCTCATACCAAATTATTGAGCATTAATATGGAGTTGGTCCCCGCTTTTGCTTCTATAACAACCTCCACTCTTCTGGGAAGGTTTTCTACTAGATGTTGGAACATTGCTGCGGGGACTTGCTTCCATTCAGCCACATTAGTGAGGTCGGGCACTGATGTTTGGCGATTAGGCCTGGCTCGCAGTCCACATTCCAATTCATCCCAAAGGTGTTTGATGGGGTCAGGGCTCCGTGCAGGCCAGTCAAGTCCTTCCACACCAATCTCGAGTAGTGCACGGGGGCATTGTCATGCTGAAACAGTAAAGGGCCTTCCACAAACTGTTGCCACAAAGTTGGAAGCACAGAATCGTCTAGAATCTCATTGTATACTGTGACGGTGCCACGTTGAAAGTCACTGAGCTCTTCAGTAAGGCCATTCTAGTGACAATATTTGTCTATGGAGATTGCATGGCTGTGTGCTCGATGAAATAGCTGAATCCAGTAATTTGAAGGGGTGTCCACATACTTTCGTATATATAGTGTACCCATCTGCTCATCAGTTCTGACAATATTGCCACTTTTTGTCCCATCTAGCCTGGGCATTTAGTGACTTGTAGGGGGCCATCTAGCACGTACTAATTAACGGGCGTTCCTGCAGGCATTGTCCTGTCTAATGTGGTCATCTAGTGCTTACTAACTCACCATGCAGAGTCCTCTGTTCCTACAGGGGCTGTCCCTTCTATCATGTCTATCTAACCACTACTCACCGTGCTGTCTCTTCTAACATGTCTATCTAACCACTACTCACCATGCTGTCTCTTCTATCATGTCTATCTAACCACTACTCACCGTGCTGTCCCTTCTAACATGTCTATCTAACCACTACTCACCGTGCTGTCCCTTCTAACATGTCTATCTAACCACTACTCATCGTGCTGTCCCTTCTAACATGTCTATCTAACCACTACTCACCGTGCTGTCTCTTCTAACATGTCTATCTAACCACTACTCATCGTGCTGTCTCTTCTAACATGTCTATCTAACCACTACTCATCGTGCTGTCCCTTCTAACATGTCTATCTAACCACTACTCACCGTGCAGAGTCCTCCGTTTCTGCATGGGTTGCTGTCACACTCCTGCAGCTCCAGCTCACAGTTGACCCCAGTGAACCCAGGGTGACAGGTACAGGTGTAGCTGCCTTGACCCGTGTTCATACAGGTCGCCCCGTTCACACACGGCCGGTGGTGCGTGCAGAAGTTCAGGTCTGGGAGGGAGGAGCAGAGGGTTCAAAGGTCAAATAAAGTTCAAATATAAAAAGGTAATATACTGTACATGTATCGTGAAATTAAATCATTTGACACCCTTGATAAAGATGAGCAATAATGACTATAAAATAAATCATTCAAATTTGGAGTTATATTGTATGCACCAATTATTATTTTTTTTTTTTTGGGGGGGCAATTATATTATTTGACATACACTCAAGACATGCTAACCTCTCACCGTTACCAATGACAGGGGAGGTTAGCATGTCTTGGGGGTATTTCTTTTTTTATTTCACCTTTATTTAACCAGGTAGTTCTATATGATGTCATAATACACCTTTATTTAACCAGGTAGTTCTATATGATGTCATAATACAGGTAGGCAAGTTGAGAACAAGTTCTCATTTACAACTGCGACCTGGCCAAGATAAAGCAAAGCAGTGCGACGCAAACAACACCGTATGATCTTTGACCCTCTGTAACTTTCTCACTCATCATTATTCACAATTCTTTCAGGATTATCCGCAATCATGGTAGCAGCCACGTGAATGTAGAAGTGTTTACAAAAAATATTATGTTGTTATTTACAATAGAAGTGAGTCAAAAATGACACAATATATTATTTACCATTCATTTTGTATTGGGCACAAAATAATCTGAAACACAAACAAAACTGCGAATGCAGTCACAAGCTTGATGAAGTCATTGCATGCTAGGAAAACAAATAAATACTTGACTTCTGACTACTTTAATACTTTTTTTCTCCAAAGTTAAATACTTATTGCACAAAACAATTTTCCACAGGAAATGTGTCAACATAATGTCCTGTATGTAAGGTCAACATAATGTCCTGTACTGTAAGGTCAACATAATGTCCTGTACTGTAAGGTCAACATAATGTCCTGTACTGTAAGGTCAACATAATGTCCTGTATGTAAGGTCAACATAATGTCCTGTATGTAAGGTCAACATAATGTCCTGTACTGTAAGGTCAACATAATGTCCTGTACTGTAAGGTCAACATAATGTCCTGTACTGTAAGGTCAACATAATGTCCTGTACTGTAAGGTCAACATAATGTCCTGTACTGTAAGGTCAACATAATGTCCTGTACTTTAAGGTCAACATAATGTCCTGTATGTAAGGTCAACATAATGTCCTGTACTGTAAGGTCAACATAATGTCCTGTACTGTAAGGTAAACTACTAGGTCAAACAGATTAGTCAACTAACATCCTTTCTTCTCATAGAAAAAAATAAGTGATAGTGGATTAACATAATAACAGCTGATAGATCATTTTGATGTACAGATTCATGTCAAGGTCTTCTCTATTTCGGGGGATTCTTTAGGGTCAATATTTTGAATCAAAAACATAATTAATTACACATTTTCTGATATGTTTCAGTCAGATTTCTCTGTGCAACTACGATGGTGATGACAAAGATGTGTTCTTGCCTTGGTCACAGAAGAGCCCTCCCCAGCCCTCCTTACAGTTACACTGCCATGGCTGTTGGCAGGTGCCGTGCTTACAAGCTGGGTACTTCTTACACTCATCACAGAACGGACCCTGCCAACCTTCTCTGCACCTGGAGACACAGGAGAGGTAATGTACCATTAAAAACTCTGCAATTCAGGTAAATGTTCCTTCGACAATACCATACCTTTATCTATACATTATTTATTGACTGACTGATTGGTTAATGGAATTGATAGGTTTACTTGTTACTTGGTTGATTAAACATAACTGTACAACTGTGCACTTCAACCAATCATGTTGTAACATGCAAGAACAGCCAATCATCTACAGTATCCCTCTAAGACAGAGTACAGAACACTTGACACTTGACTATAGGACCAATTTTATGCATGTTCCCTTACTGCAGAAAACCCCTCTATAGAAATGTTCACATGGAGTTAATTATTCTACTCTAGACTTTGAGTGAACTGCATACTTATAGTTCTGACCAAAATCTCGAGAGAGAAAAGAGAGGAGAAAGAGAGAGAGAGAGAGAAAGAAAGATTTGGCTTCTTTTGAGTTTGAGCTTTGAAAAATAGATTGCTTCCTGCTGAACAGTTGACATCACATGGAATATAAATATTGGACCAGCTAAGAGAAATAGTAGCTCTAAATACTGTCTCCTTCACACGCACACACATTTGATAATTTCTATATTACTTACACACACTCGCCAGGTCTGGAGCAGTTTCCGTTTCCTTCACTGCATCCCACGAGACAGATGGCTGTAACACACACGCACCAATAGATATCCAGGGGTCAGCTATAGTGTTTCAGACGTTATTCATACAGTGGACCTCGGACGTAACTCAATCTGACTACATGATGTGCATTTAAGCCACAGTCATGATAGGCAAAGCTATCATTACAATAACTCATGTACATTAAAAGAGCTGCAATTTCAAAGATATTATAGCCTATTGGATGCAAATTATGAACTTCTGAACATTACCCTACATCATGAAATATTATTTCACAAATAAATGGGCCTTCATCATAAAACAAACAAAAGATGTGCGTGCATGTGTATAGGCTATAATAAACCCGTTCTAGGCATTATGCATTCTAAAAGCTTCATTATAACCTGGGTGGTTCGAGCCCTGAATGCTGATTGGCTGACCCTGTATATCAGACCGTACGATAAAACATGTATTTTTACTGCTCTAATTACGTTGGTAACCAGTTTATAATAGCAATAAGGCACTTCAGGGGTTTGTGGTATATGTCCAATATACCACGGCTAAGGGCTGTGTCCATGCACTCCGTTTAGCAGTGGTATATTGGCCATATACCACACCTCAGGCTACTCAAGCAATAAGGCCAAACTCCATCATACAATCTATTAATTTCAGCCACAATGCTTCTTCAAAGGGCAGGCAGAAAATATCCAACTGAACCGGTCACACCACCCAACTGCAACAGCGGGACCACGAGGAAGCTGGGTAATTTACGGCTTGTATGTCTGGTGTTCTAGATGGCCCCTATCTCTCGCTCTCTCTCTGCGTGCGACACTGATTCCGGTTGGATAGGCTGGCGACCGCCGGTAAACGGCCGGGTTAGTCCTAAACAGATGCCCGTGCTCAATAGCGAACAGCTGCCACCATTGTTGTTCCTAGTCTGCGCGAACCGTATTTGCAGCTGCTATGCGGCCCGCGAGCCCCCAACAATAGGGAGACTACAACTTCGGTGGCGCGTGGCGGATAATAACGTTGCGATTAACCCCGGCGCGTGCTGCTGCGGCCGGTGCTCCGCCAGTGACGTTCAAACTCCCCTGGATTAAATGACCAGGAACGCGCTCTACTTTCAGGTTGTAGTATAGAAATACAAGCTCTTCTCTCACAGCCAGGGAGAGCGACGGAGGGGTGGAGAGAGAGATTCATCTCCGTCATCTCACGTGCATTGTTGCTATACTACGGACTATAGGTGAGTATGTAATTGACCTGGTCAATGATTTGGCGCCACGGTCAAAATGCAACCATAAAACATGCCAATTTCTCCTTCACCGCCAAGCGACGCCGATGACAGATCCCTTGTCACACTGCGGTTCAAACTGACTCCAACAAATGGTAACGATTTATGTTTCAAGATGTTTCCCTGAAATGTTTTCTTTGGTGAATTTGTTTAGGTGAAAGAGACATACACATCAACCTCTAGTAACTGGCGCTAACCCTGCCGCCCAACTGACTGTTCTCCCTGTATTGGTTCATTTCAGTTCTGTCCAAAACATAGAGAAGAGAACCAGCTTTGTGTTTGTGCTCATGTATAGTGCACTAGTACTATGTCTAAGCATATTGTTGGTTTTGTACTATTTTGCTTGTCCGCATGTTCAGCAAGCCGCTCCTCTCGAACAGATCTCTTTAGGCCTACACACAAGGCTGATTCCTTCTCATACACTTACTATACAGGTGTTCATTCTCACATGCTGTAGCACTCAGATATGATCTCTTTGACCAATGTAGCATGACAAAAATGTCCTCATATCCACAGTTATTTCTGTGGCCCTTTAATGTGCATAAATAAAATAGGAACTTCCTGCGCCATTAAGGTCCAGGCCTCTTAGCAGAGTACGTAGTAGGTTAACATACGAGGGGCAACACCATTCTCATTCTCTCTCCCTCTCATTATGTATATTTATCTCTATCTCTCGCAGGACCAGTGCATCAGGACAAGCTTTCAACAAAACCCTGAGAGACTGTGGCATCATCCCACCGCTGCCACCAATGTAGCGATTGAGGAAAACCAAATTAAAGCAGCTTTGAACCAGTGACCCTACAGCTGTACGAGTGCCAACTGCTGTGCCATTTAAGAACCAAACCTCTTGGTAGAGGCCACAGACTACCTATATACAAGTAAACCACAGCTACTGAACACATTTCACTCGCTCTCTGAAAACGATGTACGATATACCAGCTCGGGAAAAACTAAAAGCATAGCTGAACTATATTCATGGAAGAAACAGTGCAGCCAAAGTGCATCAAAAACGATGACCAAGCTTGCTAGAAGAAAAACACTGGCCTATAGGATAGGCCTTTAATCATTGAAGAAATTGTGATTGTATATCCAACATATTGGTCAAAGACAAGTGTGACATGGATGCAGACAATCAATGAAAACCCAGGCAACTCTGATAGGCCAGTGGGGTTGAGTTGTGGTTTCTCTCGGTTGCTTACGTTCTTCGCAGTATTCCCCCTTCCAGCCGGGCAGACAGGACAACTGCCCGTCGTCGCGGTCGCAGGTGTAGTGGCCAAAACGGTCGTCCCTTGGCGTGCATATTTTGGAACAACTTTCTCCGTAGTAATTTTCGTTGCAGATGAAGCGGTAGGAATACCTCAACTCCGTCTGTCGGGCGCTCTGAACATCCAGAGACCAGGCGGTCCCTACGCCCAGCTGTCTCTGGATGGCAAAGAAACTAATCAACAGCTCTGGGTTGCTGGTGTCTGGAGAGGGAGAGAGAGAGAGAATTAGTAAACATCTTGTCATGTACACTTTATCAGCACAGCATCACATTGTTGAAGGATGTTTGCATGACCACAAACATGTCTATAGAACATGCATTAGTTACATCAATCAATCAATTATTTTTAGTTGACACAAAGGGCTTTTTTACAGTAACCCGTCCTAGACGCCCATGTGAGATCCAAAGAGAAGCAGTGTGTTTTCTTACAGCCATGTTAGAAAAGTAGTCGTCTGCGTTACAATCATGCTCCACATACATTGTCTAACTGGGTCTAATGACGCCTGTTACGCTATTCTCTATAATCCATTGTTCTCCTATCGTTCTATCTCGTGCCATATCTCACATCATACGATTGAAATATCCTAGACCTATTTCGATGTGAAATATCATGCACACCTCTTTTCACTGGGCTTGGTTTGAATATGGACCCGGCCCTACGGCCTGCCCTTACACGGATCAGATGGCTTCTTGTCAAATTTAATAAGAACAAACCATAATGGTTTAGATGGACAAATAAACTGAGATTGAAATGTCCTCTTCCTTTCGGTCAGCAAAAAAAAAAAAAAAAATTCCCAGGCCGCTTCCAATGGACGGAACAGAGCAAGGTGTTAAATACAGGAAGATGTAGTCACATAATCTTGGCAGGCTCTGTGTGTTCTCACCAAAGCCCTCAACTCGTTCCCACGCCAGAAATACACCGCAGGAAGTCACATTGTGTTGGAGCATAAGAATGAAAAAGGTGTTTTGAAGCTGAGCAACAAAGGGCTGCATAAAGATGTAATAATTTGAAACATATAGGGAACAATTAACAATAAGGGGAATTGATCAATGATAGTGAGAAGAGACTCATTATGGATAAAGGTTTGACATTTAAAAGATGCATTAGTTATAGAGGACCTATTTGTGAAATGTGTTGAAAGGTCGCCCTCTTGTGGCGTTGAATAGATCGACTTACCAACAGGTAGATCTGTTGAAGGTGAATACCAGGCTTCAATTATTAAAGAAAACGATCCCTAAGGACAGAACGCATTCAGTCATTAGAAATATCATTCAAAATCCAGTTCATACAGGCAATATAATACATTGACAATATTACACTTTATCCCATTAAAATTGAGCGCAATTAAAAAAAAAAAATGTCTGTTTATGCATGGCTATACCATTTAGGATTGTAAAATTGCATCGAGGCAAACATGTTATAGTAGGTCATACCGCTGTGTGGTGCATTTAGAAATAAACAACGTCGTGTGTTGTGTGTCAATCCTCTCTGTTTGTGTTTGGTGATGCACACAGCATTACCTAAGGATGGATTATCTCATCACTCACCAATAACTGGTGCGCTTTCATTCTCTCCAAACCAATCACAATCCGCCTGCTTCACAACGCAACAACACTGACCTTGGCGTGGTATACATTAAACTAATCATATGGACTACATCTAGGCTCTGTCTGTCTTACCGGCCATCCAAAGTTGAACGGTAGTCGGATGGGTCTACTGAAAGTGCCCCCGTCCACGGCGCTAAAGGAGTTGGTCCCTAGCACCGGTGTCAAGGCATTTCCAAAGATACAGTCACCTGGCGACACTACCGCCTGGTAGTTCTTAAGACAGACTCGAAAGAAAGTCCTGCAGTTGAGCCTGCACGAGTTGCCATTCTCCAGCAATCCTTTGCTGTTTTTAAATTCATGTAGATCGATCTCAAAAACACCGGATCCAAATACCTAAAAAAAAAAGAAGAGAAGATATGATTTTCTAAAACACCGTTACGCACACGCTAATAGACCCTTTCCTTGGAATAGGCTACTTTGAGTGATCATTCGTTGAGAGCTCCTGTAGGGTTTTCGGCGGATTCCTCCTTACCTGTGTCAGTACCGTGGTGCTGAATGCGATGGTAAAAGTGAACCAAGATGCCATCCTTCTCGCTTATCCAGGGCAGCCGCGTCACCCGCCAATATATCCCCTATATTCCAAAGCCCACTATTCCAAAGTGTTGGGGGGGCAATACAAATTTATAAAAAAAGCAGAAAGAAAGAACAAAATATAAATCCTTCTTCTCGTTCCACTTCCTTGTTTTTCAGTAATTAGAATCTTTGTTGGATGTTCCAACCCGCAAAAATAATATTTTTAGAATTCCCAGGTTATCCAAAGCGGTGAAGGTTTAACAGAAGATCAATATCCAATATCTGACCCCTCTCCCTCTCTGTTCGCGCTGTTCTCCTCTTCGCTTCCACAGTAGTACAGTACAGTACTCCACAATGGTTACGTCGGTGTGTGCGTGCGTGCGTGCGTGCAGGACGATGCCACACCGCTGTCTTGTTTTGGTACTTAATTAACTTGGTGCATCAGTGTTGCGCTGCGCTCGTAGATGTCTGTTCAACGTGCGTCTTATTCCTAGTGAATGGACACTTGGAGTGACGTCTCCCCCAATTTATAGACTCGTGCTGCGCTGCTCGTTAGATAAACTGTCAATCGAGACGTAACGCCGCCCACTTTATATATTCTCCCTCCCTCCTCTCTCCAAAAACAATGATATCCAGATTGTAATACCCACCAGTACCGCGCTATGCTGACTGACTGACTTACAAGCGACCACCAAAGGAGCATCGATTGTTAACAAGCTATAGCATCTGTTGACGTATTGACAACGCGCACGAGAGAAGGAAGAGAGGTTTCCCGCTGCACGTTTATTCCCCACTGTTATCTTGACAGGAAAGCTGAAACTTTTAGAATGAAAAGCAGAAAGTCAATTACTGTCCCTAATCTCCATGCACCCTTTCTTCAGTTCCCCCTCGGTTCGGTTCCACTTCATTGCACGGTTAATTGTGTTCCACCTCATTGACAGCGTGCATGCACCGAAGGGCCATTTCCTGACCCCTGGGCTGGGCTCGAGGGGTAATGCTCACGAGGCAAATCGGGAACTAAATTACTTTGTTATTAAATGTTCTTGAATTGTTCGTTTTATAATACACGATGTTGTTAAGGTCTTTAACTTTATTTGCTAAGCATAACTTCTAAGTTTCCAAAGGTCCATTTTTATTACCGGCTAGAATATATGTTCCATGCATCAAATACAATGTATGTTTAAGTTTAAAATCATGAGATTACACGCCTAACATCACATCGCACATAAAACTATAGGCCTATCACACTGTTCATTTTAACGCACATGAACATATTGTGTATATATAGGCCTGTCTTTATAGGCCTTTATATAATTCTAAATTGAAGACCATGAGTAAATACATTTTCTTTTACGCTTTTGATTTCTCAGTGGCGCGTGCTGCTTTGCCCGCCCGGTGTCTTTAAAAGTCCAATGGCAGTATGCCTCCTATCGTTGGGACGCGTGTCCCCTCTCTCTAGCTGGCTCCTGCGGGTTTAATGTGCAGGGAGACCTAACTATTTAGCTGTATGCAAATGTACCCCTCCCCACCCCCTCTCCCTCTCTCTCGCTCCTCAGCACCCGTAAAATGTGTTATTCCTCGATGGCCTTTCACAACCGACGACTTTCCCACGGTAGACTAAAGGACTAAATAATGGGTTAATACCTGACGGCGTTAATGTGATGCCCTGAATCATAAATTCAAGGGTGACGCCGAAAACATTCAGATAAATACATCGAGAGTGTCCCATTTCCTAATTGCCATGGCATCATTACAGATAACACACATCCCAAAAATGTAGGCTAAGTAATTATTTATATCTTTACACAGATTCGCACAGTTATCGAAATAGCCTATTTTATCATTGGCAAGAAGCCACTAGCCTATAAATTCTAGCAAGTGCCAAAACATCTGTTATTATTTTCCAATTCAGTATTGTTGGAAGTAATCAAGACAAAACTATATATTTGATGATAGTAAAATGCCTAATGTTTTATTACATAAAGAAAGGTGTTTGTGCACACGGAGGATGCTGCGAAGTGTATCCTAGTCTAGAGGCTGGTTTTTGAACACTATTAATTATTAAAGATTCATTTTAGTTGATGTTTTGCCAATAATCCGAAGTGTGTTTGCACCTCTGATTGGTCGGTGCGCTGGCACCGGCGTTACGTTTCCATGGTCACCATTGGGGCTAGGCTATCTAACCTGTTCATTTGGCATGGTTGGTGATGATGTTTTAAGAAAGTATAAGTGCTATGTAAACTTGAATTGCGTTATAGGCTTATTCTGTATTTTGATTAATAATTATTCCAACTAAAGCTCTGTGGCACACGCGCGCACACACACACACACACACCACACACACAGACACACACACAGAGACACACACACAGAGACACACAGGTGCAATGCATATTTCAATCCTTTTGACAACTCTCCTCAGTGGTTGGCCATACCCGTGTGTAGCGTATTGTAAGCCTTGGCCCCAGGTCTCCCTGTGTTCACAGAACACATTAGTTTTCTAATTAAAAAAAAACAGCACAACCCTCCTCTGCCTAGACAGCTATTGAAACCCAGGGAAACAAGCCCATCATCTCCGTTTCCTATTATATCCAAAAAGGAGAAAGAAAGACAGCTGCTGTTCTTCCTGATTTGGCTTTCATAGTCTATTATTCTCTAACAGTCATTTTTTTTCTAGCTGGTTTAAAGAGTAAAACATGGTTTAAGAGTCAAATGTTGTGTGGAAATGACTAGCTGACTATGGCATTTTTCAACAATAAACCTCTAATAGAAACCAGACAAGCTTTTCAGAGCCCCTCTTTAGACCAGGGCAACCCAACCCTCTTCCTGGAGATCTACCGTCCTCTGAGTTTTCAGTCCAACCCTCATTTAACACACCTGATTCTACTAATTAAAACCTACATTACAGTAGATCTCCAGGAAGAGGGTTGGACTGATAACCTACAGGACAGTAGATCTCCAGGACGAGGGTTGGACTGATAACCTACAGGACAGTGGATCTCCAGGAAGAGGGTTGAACTGATAACCTACAGGACAGTAGATCTCCAGGAAGAGGGTTGGACTGATAACCTACAGGACAGTGGATCTCCAGGAAGAGGGTTGAACTGATAACCTACAGGACAGTAGATCTCCAGGACGAGGGTTGGACTGAAAACCTACATTACAGTAGATCTCCAGGAAGTGGGTTGGACTGAAAACCTACAGGACAGTAGATCTCCAGGACGAGGGTTGAACTGATAACCTACAGGACAGTAGATCTCCAGGAAGAGGGTTGGACTGATAACCTACAGGACAGTAGATCTCCAGGAAGAGGGTTGGACTGAAAACCTACAGGACAGTAGATCTCCAGGAAGAGGGTTGAACTGAAAACCTACAGGACAGTAGATCTCCAGGACGAGGGTTGAACTGATAACCTACAGGACAGTAGATCTCCAGGACGAGGGTTGGACTGATAACCTACAGGACAGTAGATCTCCAGGAAGAGGGTTGGACTGATAACCTACAGGACAGTAGATCTCCAGGAAGAGGGTTGGACTGAAAACCTACAGGACAGTAGATCTCCAGGAAGAGGGTTGGACTGAAAACCTACAGGACAGTAGATCTCCAGGACGAGGGTTGAACTGATAACCTACAGGATAGTAGATCTCCAGGAAGAGGGTTGAACTGATAACCTACGGGACAGTAGATCTCCAGGATGAGGGTTGGGCAGCCCTGCTTTAAACTCTCAGCAGTAGGAAAAAGGGATTTACTTATTAATCAATAAATTAAAGTTATGGTTTTCAATACTTGAATTGAGTTTTTTTTGTTGAGTCGATTAGGTTTTGATGAATTGTCCTTCTGGTCTTTTGCTATGAGGGATAATTCACCAACAACATGGCTGCTTTTTTACTCCATTGGAAACCTTAATTTGACCTCTTGTTGTTGTTGACAAGGAGGGCAGACCTGGTCTAGACATATTGACATACCTGTCTGGTGGATAATGGGACCGCAGAGACAGACTGACATCTGATCCAGAGCATTGTATCATCGGTGTTTTCTCAACTCTGAGATGATATTTATGCTATTGTCATCCCGGTATTGTTTCTTTTTTGTATTGCTACATTTGGCTGAGAAGATAATTAGGGTTTGCCTGATAGGAAATGTGTAGACCTGAATTTTTTTTACGAGTTAGCTTTTATGTAAATATAGATCAACTTTCCATCTCTTGTGTAGCAACCTGTTTAATGTTGCTATGTGTGTGTTTGCTATAGGTCTACAATATGCCCCCCCCACCTCGTCTCAACATTAGGGCATTGTTGACCATTTCTAGGTGGACAACAATCTAGTGTCCTGAGTGTTTGTAGCCTTTATAGCTAGGTCTGCTATATAATGGCCATTATGGTCTCTGATGACAAATATCAACCCCCCTTATCTAACTCTCGCGCCATATGGCTCCAATCCACCCCACATAAAAATGCCATAAAAACTGTGACAATTGCGTTTTATGGAGGAAGGTTTAACATGTATAGCCCAGCTGATAACAGTAAATTGTCCTGCTATATGTGCAGAATCAAATGACAAGGAAGCCTTGAGGTCTCTGCTAGGCAGCTGAAACAAGCCCTGGAGACCAGATATGGTTTATTGTATAGGATTATTCCCAAATGACTCCCTATTCCCTATATAGTGCACTCTGGCCTGAATGCGTCTCGTCTGGAGGAAACCTGGTACCATCCCTACGGTGAGGAATGGTGGTGGCAGCATCGTGCTCTGGGGATGTTTTTCAGTGGCAGGGTCTGGGAGACTAGTCAAGATTGAAGCAAAGTACAGAGACATCCTTGATGAAAACCTGCTCCAAAGCGTTCACGACTGTGACGGAGTCCCCCGGTACAGCTGCTCATTCCGTGCACCAGTTCCAGAGGTCTACGTCACCGGCCTCTAGGCGTCACTGAACTGTTTCATTACGCACACCTGGTTCCCATTTCCCCTGATTAGTAATTGTATATATGTGCCCTCTGTTCCCGGTCGGTTATTGTTCCCATGTCCGTTGGACTGTGAGTACCTGTACTTTGTTGTTTTGGCTTTCGTGCTGCGTGAATTGTATACTCGCTATTACTGGTCTCGTCCCGTGTAGTTTTGTGCAATTGTTATTACGGGTCTCGTCCCATGTATTTATTAGAGGTTTAACCTCACTCTCTTGTTTGGGTTACATCCCCGTGTTTTTATATGCGTGTTGTTTTGGGATTTTCCCCGTGCCTTTCATGGCATGTTGTATATTTCAGGTGGAGTATTAAAACCCTTATTACCAATTCCTGCGCCTGTCTCCAATCATTTATACAACAGACTGGAGCGAAGGTTCACCTTCCGACAGGAAAACAACCCTAAGCACACAGCCAAGACAACGCAGGAGTGGATTTGGGACAAGTCTCTGAATGTCCTTGAGTGGCCCAGCCAAAGCCCGGACCTGAACCCGATCGAACATCTCTGGAGAGACCTGAAAATAGCTGTGCAGCGACGCTCCCCATCCAACCTGACAGAGCTTGAGAGGATCTGCAGAGAAGAATGGGAGAAACTCCCCAAATACAGGTGAGCCAAGCTTGTAGCGTCATATTGGATTTGTCATTGTGTTATTGTGTGTAGAATGATGAGGAAAAACATTTAATCCATATTAGATTAAGGTTGTAAAGTAACAAAATGTGGAAAAATTCAAGGGATCAAGTCACTGTATATATTAGTATTGTTTCATATATATATATATTTGTATTGTTTCATATTTATATTAGTATTGTTTCAAATATTAGTATTGTTTCATATATATTAGTATTGTTTCATATATTAGTATCGTTTCATATATGTATATTAGTATTGTTTCATATATTAGTATTGTTTCATATATATATTAGTATTTTTTCATATATATATATATATATTAGTATTGCTTCATATATATATATTAGTATTGTTTCATATATTAATATCGTTTCATATATATATTAGTATTGTTTCATATATATTAGTATTTTTTCATATATATTAGTATTTTTTCATAGGTGTTAGTATTGGTTTATAGATATTAGTTGCCTATTTATATTGAATTTACTGTCATTACATGTTTTAGTAGTTAAAATAATGTAAAAACAATTCAGCCAATTGATTCTATCAGAGCTGAAACCGATGTGAAATTTCCTTTATAGATCCCAGATACTTACTAGGAAATGCCTGTATGTCCACACTAACAAGATCAAAGGGGAGATTTTCTGTGGTTATTCTAACGCATTCTGTTTGTAATTACATGACCGGACACAGTATTTTATTATTACAGTGTTAGAGAGAAACTCCCCAATAAACCCAATGTTCTTTTCAAGGTTAGATCTAAACCTTGACCACAGACTATCATAGATTATCTAGAGAGAGGGAGAGAGGGAGAGAGGGAGAGAGAAAGGGGGAGAAAGACAGAGGGGGCAGAGAGAGAGAGAGAGAGAGAGAGACAGGGAGAGAGAGAGAAATAAAGAGAGATTGAGAGAAAGTCGGAGAGGGAGCGAGAGAGAGGGAGAGGGGGAGAGAAATAAAGAGAGAGCGATTGAGAGAGAGAAAGTCAGAGAGAGCAAGTAGGAGGGGGGAGAGAGAGCGAGAGAGAGGGGAAGAGAGATAGAGAGAGAGAGTAGCTTTATATTGTGCCTAGAAGGATTGAAACATCTGAACAAATTTTCAAGTCTTCCTAACAACACAGCAGGGGCTCTCTCTCTAACCAGACCTCAACTATAAGCACAGACACACACACCACGTCATCACAGCAGGGGCTCTCTCTCTAACCAGACCTCAACTATAAGCACAGACACACACACCACGTCATCACAGCAGGGTCTCTTTCTCTAACCAGACCTTTAGTCCCTGGTGTACTTCCTCTGGTCTTGGTGGAGGGAGGATGGAGGTAGACTGGGGGATATAACATCTAGAATCGACCCCCTCAGTGTCTGTTCCACTTCCCTTTCAGTTTGTCCCTCTTCCACCTCCTCTCGCCTCCTCTCGCCTCCTGTCTCAGTAGTCTTTAGAGAAGAAAAACCAAAACCGTATCAAGGAGAAGAAAACAAGGGGTCGGACCGGGATCGGGTCAGAAACGTTCCCTGGTTGTAGATTTCAGACCACTGACTTTTTTCCCAACATTCTGCCTGTTCTCACTGTGAATAAACTGTGGCCCTCTGATTCAGGTGTGGTGTGAGAGTGTAAACAGCCACGTGTTCAGATAATCGACAGTAGAATATCTATTGTTGTCAGAGCTATGCCTGGAATGCTGCAGAATTAAACAACATGCTAGGCTACGTGACGTTGCTTGCCTCGTTTATCATCGGACACTTGTTTTCTTGCATGAGCGGAAAGTAGTCTAATTTATATACCAAACGTGATTGTGGTGAGAATCATTTTTGTTGTCTTAAATATTTAGGTAGCATCTATAATTGTAAAAAAAAATACTCTCCTGCTCCTCTCCTCTCTACCTACCTTCCCCTCGTGGTCCCTTCAGTTTCCCCAAAGTCCTGTTGGTTTGGCTGCTCAGCCTACCTTAGTTATCCCTCACCCATCATAGCCCTGACATTCCCAACCAATCAGAGCGCTTTGAAATGCGCATCTGGACGCAGCACCCGCCCACTCAGGTCAGAGTGTCGTCGTGGTCTGAAAGGAGAAGACGCCTGTTTCCCAATGTTTTTGCGTGCATCCAAATAACCACAACAATAAGATTCCAAGTAATTCGGATTACCAACATCATGTAAACATCTTCAAAGGAAACAGCTGTGTGTGTGTGTGTGTGTGTGTGTGTGTGTGTGTGTGTGTGTGTGTGTGTGTGTGTGTGTGTGTGTGTGTGTGTGTGTGTGTGTGTGTGTGTGTGTGTGTGTGTGTGTGTGTGTGGGGTGGTGACTGAAGAGTAACAGTGATGGGCCTCAACATCATGTTCTAACTGAACAGCATTATAGAGGACAGAACCAAACCAATCATTTATAAGTATATATAGCGGGTAAGGGCATTCACAGCCGACCGCAGACGGGTGAGGGTATACCAGCCAACTGTTTTTAAGTGGTCCTTCTAGCTGGATTTAGTGTTGCTGTTCGATGGAGTCTATGTTTGATGTCCAGATGGGCTCGGTCGTAAAAGTATAGTAAATCTTGATTTAAGCGAGGGTAGGCAAATATGTTGGAGGTCGCAGCAGGTTGACACTGATGCTGCAGGTACAAGACTAAGAGCAAGGATAGGGTTTGGAGTTTACGATGTGGCTGCTCTCAGACCCACAGGTTCAAACCCAGACCCAGTCTCTGAGAAGTTTAACACCCCCGAGTTCTGGTTTCAAACCCAGACCCAGAGAGGTTTAACACCCCCGAGCTCTGGTTTCAAACCCAGACCCAGTCTCTGAGAAGTTTAACACCCCCAGTTCTGTTTTCAAACCCAGACCCAGTCTCAGAGAGGTTTAACACCACCGAGCTTTGGTTTCAAACCCAGACCCAGAGAGGTTTAACACCCCCGAGCTCTGGTTTCAAACCCAGACCCAGTCTCTGAGAAGTTTAACACCCCCAGTTCTGTTTTCAAACCCAGACCCAGTCTCAGAGAGGTTTAACACCCCCGAGCTTTGGTTTCAATCCCAGACCCAGAGAGGTTTAACACCCCCGAGCTCTGGTTTCAAACCCAGACCCGTCTCAGGAAAGTTTAAAACCCCCACCTGGGGGATCACATGACACTTGGAACGAGATGGCAGCATGAACTGAGAGCTCCACTTCAAGTTAAACCCCATTAGCTTAAGTAAAAAAACATTACATGTGGCATTTTTACCCAGACTCGAGCAATAGTTGCAAGAAACAGCTACCTTCAGAAAAATCTAGCACCTTAGCCAGGAGCATGAGGACCCATCCCTTTCCAAGTTCCAACAACTGCCAACCTCGTCCTCTGTCGAAGACATCCTTACACCAGGGCCTGTCAACTGGAATACGTTGAAAGCGCCGAGAGTTTGACGAGGTGAAGAAACATTTAACTGACCGAAGCATCTTCTGGGGATTCAAACGAGTTCAGGTTTATTCACAAAGGAGCCCATGCAACACTTCAAAACTCCTGAGGAAGCAAACAAGTTTTTGAATGTCAATCCTGGCCACTGAGAAATAGACAGATGACTAAAAGTGATTTACTGTTATTACTATTGGAGGTAAGACAACATATAGCCACCATCCACTGTCCCACCCGCCCCGCTAAATGTCATTATAGCCGTCTATTTTTAATTTAATTTATTTTGTCTTCGAGAGGGATAGGCTCTATAGCCTAGCCTAGGTCTGCTAATGTTTTAGCTGAGAGAGGGATAGGCTCTATAGCCTAGCCTAGGTCTGCTAATGTTTTAGCTGAGAGAGGGATAGGCTCTATAGCCTAGCCTAGGTCTGCTAATGTTTTAGCTGAGAGAGGGATAGGCTCTATAGCCTAGCCTAGGTCTGCTAATGTTTTAGCTGAGAGAGGGATAGGCTCTATAGCCTAGCCTAGGTCTGCTAATGTTTTAGCTGAGAGAGGATAGGCTCTATAGCCTAGCCTAGGTCTGCTAATGTTTTAGCTGAGAGAGGGATAGGCTCTATAGCCTAACCTAGGCCTACTAATGTTTTAGGCAAATTTTATTTCCCCTTTTATGTCATGTGAGAAAATGAACCTTTTACAGCCTGTTAGCCTATATGTTCTACAGACAAAATGATCAGATACTGTCAATTTTACATTAGGCCTATAGCCTACATTTTTATAGGCCTTCACCGTTGGTAGTCTGTCGATTACGACACATCTACAGACCTAACGAGAGTCTCTAGTGTGTCAATTTTATGCCTATGGTTATGACCACCTTATCCTGTTGACATTTCATTTGAATAAAAAACAAACTTATCCTATAGATCTCTCTTAGGAATTTGCTCCCTCATTTCTGTTTTATTTAGTCCAAACGATTAGTCCTATGTCTTTTAGGGGATGTATTTGTTGGCTGAGCTATTGATTTGATGTACTTCATTCCTCCCTCTCTTTAAAAAAAAATGTATTTCTTTCTGTGGCCTGGATGAGGGGGGCTATACACAACATTGTGCGGAGAGACGTTGTTTCCGAACACAGAATTGTGACTGAGCGTGTGGTTAACAGATCCAACACGTGGAGTTGTTTGTGGGGCGTTTAGAGATTGTTATTTTATGTACACGGTTTATTTTTATTTCACGTGATCGCACGCAGCTGTAACTTTTATCAACCTATACCCCAGAGATGACTTGCACTAGAGTTCGATGACTGTTCGATGACGTTGACTAGTATCTTAAATCTACTGACATGGAACTGCCATGGGCTAGGTTGTGCAAGAGAACTGGAAAAGATTTTCAGTTTTGTTTGTCTTTTTGCGTTGTTCCTAACTTGTTTTGTACATAATGTTGCTGCTAACGTCTTTTATGGCCGAAAAGAGCTTCTGGACATCAGAACTGGGATTACTACTTCTAACTGGACGAGGAGTTCTTCTTCAATGAGTCGGACATGAGGGATATGCTGCGGATGCCCGACCAGGCCCAGATCCCTGTGATTCGCTGGAAAAGAAAACGTACACTACCGTTCAAAAGTTTGGGGTCACTTAGAAATGTCCTTGTTTTTTAAAGAAAAGCTAATTTTCGGCCATTAAAATCAAATTGATCAGAAATACAGTGTAGACATTGTTAATGTTGTAAAAGACTATTGTAGCTGGAAACGGCAGATTTTTATTGGAATATCTACATAGGCGTACAGAGGCCCATTTTTAGCAACCATCACTCCTCTGTTCCAATGGCACGTTGTTAGCTAATACAAGCAATTGCTCATTAGAAAACCCTTTTGCAGTTATGTTAGCACAACTGAAAACTGCTGTACTGATTAAAGAAGCAATAAAACTGGCCATCTTTAGACTAGTTGAGTATCTGGAGCTTCAGCATTTGTGGGTTCGATTACAGGCTCAAAATGGCCAGAAACAAATAACTTTCTTCTGAAATTCGTCAGTCAATTCTTGTACTGAGAAATGAAGGCTATTCCATGCGAGAAATTCCAAGAAACTGAAGATCTCGTACAACGCTGTGATCTACTCCCTTTACAGAACAGCGCAAACTGTCTCTAACCAGAATAGAAAGAGGAGTGGGAGGCCCCGGTGCACAACTGAGCAAGAGGACAAGTACATTAGAGTGTCTAGCTTGAGAAACAGACGCCTCACAAGTCCTTAACTGGCAGCTTCATTAAATAGTACCCGCGAAACACCAGTCTTAAAGTCAACAGTGAAGAGGCTCCGGGATGCTGGCCTTCTAGGCAGAGTTCCTCTGTCCAGTGTCTGTGTTATTATTATCTGTTCTTTGTATTGGCCAGTCTGAGATATGGCTTTTTCTTTGCAACTCTGCCTAGAAGGCCAGCATCCTGGAGTCGCCTCTTCACTCTCCCTCAACGTGATCAAGACAAAGGAGATGATTGTGGACTACAGGAAAAAGAGGACCGAGCACGCCCCCATTCTCATCGACGGCGCTGTAGTGGAGCAGGTTGAAAGCTTCAAGTTCCTTGGTGTCCACATCACCAACAAACTAACATGGTCCAAGCACACCAAGACAGTCGTGAAGAGGGCACGACAAAACCTATTCCCACTCAGGAGACTGAAAAGATTTGGCATGGGTCCTCAGATCCTCAAAAGTTTCTACAGCTGCTCCATCGAGAGCATCCTGACGGGTTGCATCACTGCCTGGTATGGCAACTGCTCGGCCTCTGACCGCAAGGCACTACAGAGGGTAGTGTGTACGGCCCAGTACATCACTGGGGCCAAGCTTCCTGCCATCCAGGACCTCTATATCAGGCGGTGTCAGAGGAAGGCCCTAAAAATTGTCAAAGACTCCAGCCACCCTAGTCATAGACTTCTCTCTGCCACCGCATGGCAAGCAGTACCGGAGCGCCAAGTCTTGGTCCAAGATGCTTCTAACAGCTTCTACCGTAAAACCATAAGACTTCTGAACAGCTAATCAAATGGCTACCCAGACTATTTGCATTGCCCCCCTCTTCTACCCTGCTGCTACTCTCTGTTATCATCTATGCATAGTCACTTTAATAACTCTACCTACATGTACATATTACCTCAACTAACCGGTTCCCCCTCTCATTCACTCTGTACCGGTACCCCCATGTATATAGTCTCGCTATTGTTATTTTACTGCGGCTCTTTAATTACTTGTTACTTTTATTTCTTATCCATATTTTTTTAAACTGCATTGTTGGTTAGGGGCTCGTAAGTAAGTATTTCACTCTTCAACGCTGATGCTACTCTCTGTTATTATCTATATATAGTCACTTTAATAACTCTACCTACATGCACATATTACCTCAATTACCTCCACTAACCGGTGCCCCCGCACATTGACTCTGTACCGGTACCCCCTGTATATAGCCTCCACATTGACTCTGTACTGGTACCCCCTGTATATAGCCTCCACATTGACTCTGTACCGGTACCCCCTGTATATAGCCTCCACATTGGCTCTGTACCGGTACCCCCTGTATATAGCCTCCACATTGACTCTATACCGGTACCCCCTGTATATAGCCTCCACAATGACTCTGTACCGGTACCCCCCGCATATAGTCTTCACATTGACTCTGTACTGGTACCCCCTGTATATAGCCTCCACATTGACTCTTTACCGGTACCCCCTGTATATAGCCTCCACATTGACTCTGTACTGGTACCCCCTGTATATAGCCTCCACATTGACTCTGTACCGGTACCCCCTGTATATAGCCTCCACATTGACTCTGTGCAGTACCCCCTGTATATAGCCTCCACATTGACTCTGTACCGGTGCCCCTGTATATAGCCTCCACATTGACTCTGTACAGGTACCCCCTGTATATAGCCTCCACATTGACTCTGTACCGGTACCCCCTGTATATAGCCTCCACATTGACTCTGTACCGGTACCCCCTGTATATAGCCTCCACATAGACTCTGTACCGGTACCCCCTGTATATAGCCTCCACATAGACTCTGTACCGATACCCCCTGTATACAGCCTCCACATTGACTCTGTACCGGTACCCCCTGTATATAGCCTCCACATTGACTCTGTACAGGTACCCCCTGTATATAGCCTCCACATTGACTCTGTACCGGTACCCCCTGTATATAGCCTCCACATTGACTCTGTACCGGTACCCCCTGTATATAGTCTCCACATTGACTCTGTACCAGTACCCCCTGTATATAGCCTCCACATTGACTCTGTAGCGGTACCCCCTGTATATAGCCCCTCTATTGTTATTTACTGCTGCTCTTTAATTATTTGTTATTCTTATCTCTTACTTTTTTTTGTTGGTATTTTCTTTAAACTGCATTGTTGGTTTAGGGCTTTTAAGTAAGCATTTCACTGTAAGGTCTACACCTGCTGTATTCGGCATTTCACTGTAAGGTCTACACCTGCTGTATTCGGCATTTCACTGTAAGGTCTACACCTGCTGTATTCGACGCATGTGACAAATACAATTTTATTTGATTTGTGCTCTCAAAAAGGAAAACGCAGACGTTTCGCTCTTACAAGAGACACACCTCTGTGATGCTGAACATGTTCAACTCTGCAGAGCTTGGGTGAGACAGGTGTATTTCTAGTCTTTCAAATGTAGTGGCACAGCCATACTAACAGTAGAGGCACAGCCATACCTATCCATAAGCATGTTCCATTCATAATTGACAAAGAAATATCTGATCCAGAGTGGAGATTTATACTAATAACTGGGTTAGTCAAAAAGTCACCATTATTAGTCAGTTGTACAACCGAATGCCTTCAATTGAAATGTGTCTTTCGCATTTAACCCAACCCCTCTGAATCAGAGAGGTGCGGGGGGCTGCCTTAATCGACATCCACGTCTTCGGCGCCCGGGGAACAGTGGGTTAACTGCCTTGTTCAGGGACAGAACAACAGATTTTTACCTTGTCAGCTCGGGGATTCAAACTTGCAACCCTCCGGTTACAAGTCCAACGCTCTGACCACTAGGCTACCTCTCGCCCAATTGCTATCTTAAATATATATGCCCCTAACACAGATACTCCTGCTTTCATGTCGAAAATGATATCCCTGTTCAATGAGCATTGTGTTTCCTTTGGAGTGCTGGCTGGAGATGTTAATTGTACCCTCAACTCAACTCTGGACAAATCATTTCAACTCCCCATCACAAACCCTAGATCGGCAAAGATGTTGAACTCTCTTTTAAAGAGATGGGACTGATAGATATCTGGAGAGAGACTAATAGCTCATCTATGGACTATAAATACTTCTCAAATGTCCATAACACCTACTCTCGTATAGATTAAAAAACTTTTCAGAGACCGACCAAGAAGATCTCAACTCCCCCCGTCACTCCCAAGGAGGACCTGGAGGCAATTATCTCCATGCCACCTAACAAGTCCTCAGGCCCAGACGGATTTCCCAGAGAGTTCTACAAAGATTTTTGGCCCCAGTTTAGCTCTATTTTCATGCCAATGCTGGATGATTTTTGTGAATTTGGAGCTCTCCCAGACTCTGTGTACACAGCACTCATTACAGTGTTGATAAAACTGAGCTCTCCCAGACTCTATGTGCACAGCCCTCATTACAGTGTTGATAAATAAAAGATAAGGAGTCACTGTCCTGCTCGTCCCTTACGGCCCATAAGCTTGTTGGATATCAACAATAAAATAATTACCAAATTGCTTGCCAAAAGACTAAACACTCTTCGTCCCAAAATAATTAAGGCGGACCAAGCTGGATTTATTAGAGACCGGTAACGACATGTTGAGAAGGTGTTCCACGCCCCTGTCCTGCTGGGTTCACTGGATGCTGAGAAGGTGTTCCACGCCTCTGTCCTGCTGGGTTCACTGAATGCTGAGAAGGTGTTCCACGCCTCTGTCCTGCTGGCTTTCCTGGATGCTGAGAAGGTGTTCCACGCCTCTGTCCTGCTGGCTTTCCTGGATGCTGAGAAGGTGTTCCACGCCCCTGTCCTGCTGGGTTCACTGGATGCTGAGAAGGTGTTCCACGCCCCTGTCCTGCTGGGTTCACTGGATGCTGAGAAGGTGTTCCACGCCTCTGTCCTGCTGGCTTTCCTGGAAGCTGAGAAGGTGTTCCACGCCTCTGTCCTGCTGGCTTTCCTGGATGCTGAGAAGGTGTTCCACGCCCCTGTCCTGCTGGGTTCACTGGATGCTGAGAAGGTGTTCCACGGCTCTGTCCTGCTGGCTTTCCTGGATGCTGAGAAGGTGTTCCACGCCTCTGTCCTGCTGGCTTTCCTGGATGCTGAGAAGGTGTTCCACGCCTCTGTCCTGCTGGCTTTCCTGGATGCTGAGAAGGTGTTCCACGCCTCTGTCCTGCTGGCTTTCCTGGATGCTGAGAAGGTGTTCCACGCCCCTGTCCTGCTGGCTTTCCTGGATGCTGAGAAGGTGTTCCACGCCTCTGTCCTGCTGGCTTTCCTGGATGCTGAGAAGGTGTTCCACGCCCCTGTCCTGCTGGCTTTCCTGGATGCTGAGAAGGTGTTCCACGCCCCTGTCCTGCTGGCTTTCCTGGATGCTGAGAAGGTGTTCGACAGGATGGTGTGGAGCTTTCTGTTCTCAGTCTTAAATACGGGCCAAAACTTTAAGAAATGGATCAAGTCCCTATATTCTCATCCAAATGCCATGGTGTCTACTAACGGTCTGAACTCTGACAGATTCCCTTTGGGACGTGGCAAGGATGGTCGCTGTACCCCCTGTTCTACTTGTTGGGGGCGGAGCCTTTGGCAGAGTTGATGAGGAGCAATCCAAATATTATGGGTGTTTCTGCAGGTGGTTTTCAGAACAAGATTTCGCTATACGCGATGTCTTGCTCTACATATCCAACCCTGAGAAATCCCTCCCATTTTAGACACAATTGCTCAGTAGGGCAAGATGCTAGGATATAAGATACATTTTAAGAAGTCCATTGTTTGTTTGTTTTCCCTCTCAATCTTCCACTCACCAGCTCTATGAAGACATTCTCCCCGTTCCAATGGAAGACACTCACCAGCTCTATGAAGACACTGTCCGTTCCAATGGAAGACACAGGGGTTTCAATACCTTGGGATCTTTGTAACACCAGATCCGAACTGCCATTTCAAGGACAATTATCTCCCACTCTTGAATCAAATCAAGAATGATCTCCGAACCTGGATCTCCCTACAAATAAGCTTAGTCGGAAGAATCAATGTTATCCGTATGAACATCCTCCCTAGATAAGAACTATTTATTTCAGATGCTCCCATGCTATCTCCCAGTTTATTTTTTCAAAACAACCAACCAATGCGTCACCAAATATATATGGGGCAATAAAAAACCTAGGATCAGTTTACCTAGGATCCACTTTGGTCTTGCGCTTCCCTGCCTTCAAATTATTCTACTGGTCTGACCAAATCCATAACATGCTAACATGCATCACAAACAGACAAGACTCAATTTGGATTCAGATAGAGGCCCAATCCTGTTGTTCATTGCCCCTAAACTCGATTATATTAATGAATAACTTTAGTGAAGTGGGCAACATAGCCAACACATTTGTGATTTACAGCACCCTACTAGCATGGAAGGACTGTAAGAAATACCTTGGCATTTCCTCTCAGATATGCTCTCACTCACCTATAGTATACAACCCAGACTTGCCAAAAGCCCTGAGTGATGCCAACTGTAATCGTCGGGCATACTCTAGGGATCAGGACCTTTTCTGACCTGTTTCATCAGAAAACAACTACACTGAAATACTTTAAAGAGCTTCTGCAGGGATTTAAAAAAAAATACATATCTTCAAACTAGACATGTAATTTCCTCGTTCACTTCCAAGAGGAGGTTTAGAGCTCAGCTGAATGAATTTGAGACCCTTCCTGCTACAGCACAATCCATCAAAGGCAACAACTCCTATATCTCGACTCTGTTCTGAGAATGGGGGGCTCCTCCTTTACTCCTCTGTAAATAATCTGGGAAAAGGACCTGTGACTATCAGTGGGGAGTTATGGGCGGGTGTTTGCGACAGGGTATAATGCTCCTCTACTAATGTACAAATGAAATAATCTACAGTTATTACACATTTTTTGTGCACATTTTATTACACCCCAGGGAGACTTCATAGAATGAATACAGACATTTCTCCTGATTTGTAAAAGTACCTCTGAATGTGGAACCTATTTGCATGTATTTTGGAGTTGTAGAGAGATTACACTGATTTTGGCACTCTACTTTGCTGACTTTATAGTCCCCATGGGGACATGTTGTTGCAGTGTAATTTACACGTTTAAAGTGGCGTTTAAATAAAGTAGACAAATTGACAATACAACTTTCTTAACAGTTACATACCAATAAAAAGAGACTAGTCTGCTGGCCTTACTGGGTCGACAGAGAACATTAGCCAGAGCTATTTAGGAGGGATGTCACACCTGGCACAAATTATTGTCTAGTTGTGTTTTTCCTGCTGAGGGGTGCCCTATACCTGCGCCCAGAGGGGAGTAGTTCAAAGTCCGGGTACAAGGGGTGGCTTGGGTCTAAAATGAATTTGTGAGCCTTGTGGAGGGCCCTGACCTTAAAGATCTCATCCAGGCCTGTCTGTTTGACTCCAAGTACCTTGCGGGGGGCCCTGACCTTAAAGATCTCATCCAGGCCTGTCTGTTTGACTCCAGGTACCTTGCGGAGGGCCCTGACCTTAAAGATCTCATCCAGGCCTGTCTGTTTGACTCCAGGTACCTTATGCGGGGCCCTGACCTTAAAGATCTCATCCAGGCCTGTCTGTTTGACTCCAGGTACCTTGGGGAGGGCCCTGACCTTAAAGATCTCATCCAGGCCTGTCTGTTTGACTCCAGGTACCTTACGGAGGGCCCTGACCTTAAAGATCTCATCCAGGCCTGTCTGTTTGACTCCAGGTACCTTGCGGAGGGCCCTGACCTTAAAGATCTCATCCAGGCCTGTCTGTTTGACTCCAGGTACCTTGGGGAGGGCCCTGACCTTAAAGATCTCATCCAGGCCTGTCTGTTTGACTCCAGGTACCTTACGGAGGGCCCTGACCTTAAAGATCTCATCCAGGCCTGTCTGTTTGACTCCAGGTACCTTACGGAGGGCCCTGACCTTAAAGATCTCATCCAGGCCTGTCTGTTTGACTCCAGGTACCTTGGGGAGGGCCCTGACCTTAAAGATCTCATCCAGGCCTGTCTGTTTGACTCCAAGTACCTTGCTTGCTGTGGTGATAATCCTTCTCAGCATATTTCTCTGGCTGACAGTGGCATTGCCAAACCAACATACAATACAAAATGTTTAAATACTCTCAATGAAAGATTTGTAAAACAAAGTCAGTATAGTACAATTAACATTAAAAGATACCAGTTTTTATGCATTCTATACATACTGCTGTACAGAACATACTAGATGTACAGTTTGATATGAACCCAGTGTCTCTATCTTCTTAATACCCAGAAGGACTTTGTTCTTGATCCAGACAGAGAATATTTATTTATTACGTCACACACTGTGATCCAGTCAGAGAACATTTGTTTATGACATCACTTACTGTGATCCAGACAGAGAACATGTGTTTATGACATCACATATTGTGATCCAGAAAGAGAAAATGTGTTTATGACATCACATATTGTGATCCAGAAAGAGAAAATGTGTTTATGACATCACATACTTTGCTAAGAAATCTATTATTCTACAGTGGGCTTCGAAATCTTCTCCTGCATTTAAAATGTGGATTGACCAGATTGTTGACTTTCTTCCTCTTGAAAAGCTCATGTTTTTTTTTTTACTCAACTCTGGTTTCAAACCCAGACCCAGTCTCAGGCATGTTTAACCCCAGTATAAGAGCAATGTGGTGCTCAGATCCACCGGTAACAGGTTCAGACCGTGAAGTCTCAGACAGTTCAAGTCCCAGACTCCAGATGTTGACTGTCCCTCAGGGACCACCGTATGAAAAGGAGTTCCATTAAGGGAGCCCAATGATGACTTCCATGGATGGCTGGAGGGAGAGAAAGAAAGTGCCTTGGGGTTTATAGACAGAGGAAACCAAAAAGTTTCCTTATGACATTTAGCTGTTGTAGTGTGTGCGAGTGTTTAGGGCCCTGTGAGTGTTGGAGTGACAGTGAGTGTGAGTGTTGGAGTGACAGTGAGTGTGAGTGACAGTGAGTGTGAGTGTCTAGGGCCCTGTGAGTGTCTAGGGCCCTGTGAGTGTTGGAGTGAGTGTGAGTGTCTAGGGCCCTGTGAGTGTTGGAGTGACAGTGAGTGTGAGTGTTGGAGTGACAGTGAGTGTGAGTGACAGTGAGTGTGAGTGTCTAGGGCCCTGTGAGTGTGAGTGTCTAGGGCCCTGTGAGTGTTGGAGTGACAGTGAGTGTGAGTGTCTAGGACCCTGTGAGTGTGCATAGAGATAAAAAGGTCAATGAGGATACAAGGTTAACTCAGATAGTTCATGTAGCTATTTTGTAGTTATTGATCAGTCTTATTGCTTGGGGGATTGAAGCTGTTCAAGAGCCTGTTGGTGCTGGTCTTGATGCACCGGTACCACCTGCTATCAGGAAGCAGAGAGAATAGTGTATGGCTTGGCTGGTTTGATTCTTTAGGGATTTTCAACCTCATGAGGTGGAAGAGGCACTGTCGCGCCTTCTTCACGACTGTGCTCGAGTGTTTGGATAATTTTAAAGTCTTTAGTGATTTGGACACCGAGGAACTTGAAGCTCTCGACCTGCTCCACTGCGGCCCCGTCCATATGGATGGGGGCGTGCTCGCCCCCCTCCCATTTCCTGTATTCCATGATCGATCAGCTCATTGGTCTTATTGACGTTGAGAGGTTGTTGTCCCGGCACCATAACTGCCAGGTAACTGACCTCCTCCCTTTATGCTGACTCATTGTCACCGGTGATCAGGCCTACCAACATCATGTCGTCAGCAAACTTGATGATGGTGTTGGAGTCGTGCATGGCCACACAGTCGTGTGTGAACATGGAGTACAGGAGGGGACTAAGCACACACCCCTGTGGGGCTCCTGTGTTGAGGGTAAGTGTGGCAGAGGTGATAATGCATGACCTCACCACCTTGGGTCGGCCTGTTAGGAAGTCCCAGATCCTGTTGCAGAGGAAGGTGTTCAGACCCAGAGTCCTAAGCTTGGTGACGAGCATGGAAGGGACAATGGTGTTTAAACGCTGAACTGTAGTTAATTCTCACATAGGTATTCCTCATATCTAGGTGGGTGAGGGTAGTGTGGAAAGCAATTGAGATTGTGTCATCTATGGATCTGTTGGGGCGGTATGCAGATTGGAGTGGGTCTAGGGTGTCGGATGGTGGAGTTAATGTGTGCCATAACCAGCCTCTCAAAGCACTTCATGATCACAGAAGTGTGTGCTACAGTTTGGTAGTCATTATGGCAGGTAGCCTAAGAGTTCTTGGGAAACAGGAATGATGGTGGTCAGCTTGAGACGTGGGGATTACAGACTGGGACAAGGAGAGGTTGAAAATCACCCTGAATATGACTGACAGCTGTTCTGCACATGGTCTGAGAACACGCCCAGGAATACCGTTGGGTCCCGAGGCCTTGCGGGTGTTGACCTGATTAAAGATATTTTTCACGTCGTCCTCAGAGAGCGAGATCACCGAATCCTCTGGGTAAGTGACGGTCCTCACACCCTTCACAATATTGCTGTTGTAAAAGTGTGCATAAAATGCATTGAGTTCGTCTGGTAGAGAGGCATCGTTGGGCAGAATACGGTTGGGTCTTCCTTTGTAATCCGTAATGGACTGTAGTCCCTGCCAAAATACGTCGTGCATCGGAGGCTGTGTGATATGATTCCACCTTATTCCTATATTGTCCTTTTGCTCGTTCGATGACTCTGCAGAGGTCATAGTGGGACTTGTTGTACTGTCCGTACACCGTTTATCCCTACCTGTTTTGGGACTTTCCTACCTCTCTCTCCGTACGTTGTGTTTACTGTCAACAGCAGTAGTACCGGCAGGATACTCTGACCTTTGCCCTTCACCAGAACACTGGCAACATGAACTGCCGGGCCAAAGCTGTTTTGGTGAAGCTGTGGCGTGTGTCAAGAGGGGTGAGGTCATAATCCCCACTAACAAGCCACTAAGCCCCACCTTTTGACAGCGAGGAACGTATGTAGCTCCTTAGTTATACATCTTAATTAAATAAGAAAGATAGCTTTGTGTCATTTTTAAAGTCCCTGACAATGAGTGGGCCACCAACAAAAAGGAGAGTGATGGCTTAAGGTGCCTAATGAGGGACCAAACTTCTTACAGAACCAAGTAACTACTCAGTACTCAGCTCCATAGCGATAAATCTTAAAAAGTTAGGTTAGTTGCACTGTGTAAAATGTTCATGGCATACTGTCCCATTGAAGACTGGAATTGACCACCAACACAAATCTGAAACAATGGACCAAATGCCTCCCATAAGGGGAAATGGTTTGCAGTGATTTTCATAAATTGATCAGAGAAATCCAATGGAAACAGTTGGAAATGTCTACATTTTGAGTAGAATACAACTGCCGTTCTCACTTTCCTAAGAGCGGTTGAGGTGGCATACATTTCACTGGCTCATACAGCACTCAACGCTGGTAACTATGGAAACACAGTAGACTTCTACTCTATAGGTCAAAGAGGGATCTCTCTCGCTTTAAGGGCAGCACCACCTGAACTTGGTAAAATCAGTGAATTAGCATTACCACAGCATCCTACAATTGTAGTGCTCTTGAAATATACTTGGCTGCCGCTACTGAAATGGTGCCCTATTCCCTATATAGTACACTACTTTTTACCAGAGACCTATGGGCCCTAGTCAAGATACCCAAGTAGTACACTATAATACGGTGCTATTTCAGACACAACCACAGTTTGGTAATGTTCTTCTCTGGAAACACGGTTTGGTAATGCTCTTCTCTTGAAACACAGTTTGATAATACATTTCCCTTGAAACACAGTTTTGTAATACTCTTCTCCTGAAACACAGTTTGGTAATGCTCTTCTCTTGAAACACAGTTTGGTAATGCTCTTCTCTGGAAACACAGTTTGGTAATGCTCTTCTCTTGAAACACGGTTTGGTAATGCTCTTCTCTTGAAACACGGCTTGGTAATTGGTAATGCAGTTCGCTTGAAACACGGTTTGGTAATGCTCTTCTCCTGAAACACAGTTTGGTAATGCTCTTCTCTTGAAACACGGCTTGGTAATTGGTAATGCAGTTCGCTTGAAACACGGTTTGGTAATGCTCTTCTCCTGAAACAGTTTGGTAATGCTCTTCTCTTGAAACACGGCTTGATAATTGGTAATGCAGTTCGCTTGAAACACGGTTTGGTAATGCTCTTCTCTGGAAACACGGGTTGGTAATGCTCTTCGCTTGAAACACGGTTTGGTAATGCTCTTCTCTGGAAACACGGGTTGGTAATGCTCTTCGCTTGAAACACAGTTTGGTAATTCTCTTCTCTGGAAACACGGTTTGGTAATGCTCTTCTCTGGAAACACGGCTTGGTAATTGGTAATGCTCTTCACTTGAAACAAATTTTGGTAATGCTCTTCTCCTGAAACACCGGTTTGGTAATGCTCTTCTCTCAAAACACGGCTTGGTAATTGGTAATGCTCTTCGCTTGAAACACGGTTTGGTAATGCTCTTGTCCTCAAACGCGGTTTGGTAATGCTCTTCTCTTGATACACGGTTTGGTGATTGGTATTGCTCTTCGCTTGACACACGGTTTGGTAATGTTCTTCTCTGGCAACACGGTTTGGTAATGCTCTTCTCTTGGTAATGCTCATCAACAGCAGTGAAGAGGCTACTCTGGGATGCACAGAAAACACCGGGGCCTCCCACGCCTCTTTCTATTCGGGTTTTGAGCCTGTAATCAAACCCACAAATGCTGAAGCTCCAGATACTCAACTAGTCTAAAGAAGGCCAGTTTTATTGCTTCTTTAATCACTTAGACAGTTTTCAGCTGTGCTAACGTAATTGCAAAAGGGTTTTCTAATGAGCAATTAGCCTTTTTAAAATGATCAACTTGGATTAGCTAACACAACGTGCCATTGGAACACAGGAGTGATGGTTGCTGATAATTGACCTCTGTACGCCTATGTAGATATTCCATAAAAAAATCAGCCGTTTCCAGCTACATTAGTAATTTACAAAATTAACAATATCTACACTGTATTTCTGATCAATTTGATGTTATTTTAATGAACAAAAAAAAAAAAGAGCTTTTCTTTCAAAAACAAGGACATTTCTGAGTGACATGTACGTGTACATGATGAAAGAAAGATGACTACAACAAGTTTATGACGAAACATTCTGTAGACACTTACTTCAAACCCAACCCCAACGATTGAAACTAAAAGTGTCTTTAACTACAAGTGTCTTTAACTACAAGTGTCTTTAACTACAAGTGTCTTTAACTACAAGTGTCATTAATAAGCAATAGGTTGTTGAATAATGTAATGTTAATTCCCTGTTAGATGTGATTCTTGTGATCAGTGATATGGACCTGCTACACGACACAACAAGGTATCTCCATTACATTACTAACGCCGGTTACGTCATCACCCACATGCTGAGCAGTGGGCAGACAATTTAAACAAATACCCAAAGGGTAAGATTCCCTTATGGTACCACAGATACATGGCCAAAAGTGTTTCCCTGTGTGTGTGTGAATCTCTATTCTCTATCCCTGTGTGTGTGTGTGAATCTCTATTCTCTATCCCTGTGTGTTTGTGTGTGTGTGTGTGTGTGTGTGTGTGTGTGTGTGTGTGTGTGTGTGTGAATCTCTATTCTCTATCCCTGTGTGTGTGTGTGTGTGTGTGTGTGTGTGCACCAGGAAGCTTTGGGTCAGCAGCAGTATGGAGACAATGGGATTATCCCTGCCGACTGACACTAATCCCACTGTGGAGAAGGTTTTACAGCACTGTACCCACTCACCACACACTGTTTTCACACACACACACACACACACACAGGCTTATACTGTTATGTTGTTCTGTCAGTTGTCATGTAGGTGAAACTAGACACTCGACCCAAAACACTGCAGGGAAAATGGCGTCAGAGGGACAACACCACTCACAACATGGGCTTACGTACACTGTTATACTTTTTATGTTATGATGTGTAGGCAATGTTGGACACTGGATGAGTTGTATCCAATTTAGCAGAGCCGTGAAAAATATTTTTCAAGATTTTTTGCCTATTTTGGAATGCTATCAAATATTTAACCAAAAACTAATAATCGATAAAGGGAACCTGAGTTTACAAATAAAATCACTTTTTTCCATTTGTTTAATAAACATAGTTATGCAACATCCAATGTGAAAAAGTAATTGGCCCTTTACACTCAATAACTGGTTGTGCCAAACTTTAACTGCAATGACTGAAACCAAATGCTTCCTGTAGTTGTCTCTCACATCTCTGTGGAGGAATTTGTGTCCCACTCTTTCATGCAGAACTACTTTAAATCAACGACATTTGTGGGTTTTTGAAACATGAACTCCTTCTTTCAAGTCCTGCTCAACATTTCAATTGGCATTAGGTCGGGACTTTGACTAGGCCATTCCAAAAACTTTAAAATGTGTTTCTTTTTAGCCATTTTCATGTAGACTTGATTGTGTGTTTTGGATCATTGTCTTGCTGCATAACCCAGCTGTGCTTCAGCTTCAGCTCACAGACGGATGGCCTGACATTCTCCTGTAGAATTCTCTGATGCAGAACAGAACTCATGGTTCCTTACTATTAAGGCAAGTCGTCCAGGTCCTGAGGCAGCAAACCATCACACTACCACCACCATGCTTGACCGTTGCTATGAGGTTCTTACTGTGGAATGTAGAGGTTTTTTTTTTCCTCCAGGCATGCCCAAGCTTTTCGTTGTAAAAAAATTAATGTTTTATCAGAATATTTAGGCTAGTTTGCTGGCTTACTCCTTGATCCTGCTTTGTAGTATATTCCACAGTTCAACGAGAGAGAGAGAGAGAGAGAGAGAGAGAGAGAGAGAGAGAGAGAGAGAGAGAGAGAGAGAGAGAGAGAGAGAGAGAGAGAGAGAGAGAGAGAGAGAGAGAGAGAGAGAGAGAGAGAGAGAGAGAGAGAGAGAGAGAGAGAGAGAGAGAGAGAGAGAGAGAGAGAGAGAGAGAGAGAGAGAGAGAGAGAGAGAGAGAGAGAGAGAGAGAGAGAGAGAGAGAGAGAGAGAGAGAGAGAGAGAGAGAGAGAGAGAGAGAGAGACCGCCCCCCAGACAGACATACACATACAGTGGGGCAAAAAAGTATTTAGTCAGCCACCAATTGTGCAAGTTCTCTCACTTAAAAAGATGAGAGAGGCCTGTAATTTTCATCATAGGTACACTTCAACTATGACAGACAAAATGAGGAAAAAAAATCCAGAAAATCACATTGTAGGATTTTTAATGAATTTATTTGCAAATTATGGTGGAAAATAAGTATTTGGTCACATACAAACAAGCAAGATTTCTGGCTCTCACAGACCTGTAACTTCTTCTTTAAGAGGCTCCTCTGTCCTCCACTCGTTACCTGTATTAATGGCACCTGTTTGAACTTGTTATCAGTATAAAAGACACCTGTCCACAACCTCAAACAGTCACACTCCAAACTCCACTATGGCCAAGACCAAAGAGCTGTCAAAGGACACCAGAAACAAAATTGTAGACCTGCACCAGGTTGGGAAGACTGAATCTGCAATAGGTAAGCAGCTTGGTTTGAAGAAATCAACTGTGGGAGCAATTATTAGGAAATGGAAGACATACAAGACCACTGATAATCTTCCTCGATCTGGGGCTCCACGCAAGATCTCACCCGTGGGGTCAAAATGATCACAAGAACGGTGAGCAAAAATCCCAGAACCACACAGGGGGACCTAGTGAATGACCTGCAGAGAGCTGGGACCAAAGTAACAAAGCCTACCATCAGTAACACACTACGCCGCCAGGGACTCAAATCCTGCAGTGCCAGACGTGTCCCCCTGCTTAAGCCAGTACATGTTCAGGCCCGTCTGAAGTTTGCTAGAGAGCATTTGGATGATCCAGATGAGGATTGGGAGAATGTCATATGGTCAGATGAAACCAAAATAGAACTTTTTGGTAAAAACTCAACTCGTCGTGTTTGGAGGACAAAGAATGCTGAGTTGCATCCAAAGAACACCATACCTACTGTGAAGCATGGGGGTGGAAACATCATGCTTTGGGGCTGTTTTTCTGCAAAGGGACCAGGACTGACTGATCCGTGTAAAGGAAAGAATGAATGGGGCCATGTATCGTGAGATTTTGAGTGAAAACCTCCTTCCATCAGCAAGGGCATTGAAGATGAAACGTGGCTGGGTCTTTCAGCATGACAATGATCCCAAACACACCGCCGGGCAACGAAGGAGTGGCTTCGTAAGAAGCATTTCAAGGTCCTGGAGTGGCCTAGCCAGTCTCCAGATCTCAACCCCATAGAAAATCTTTGGAGGGAGTTGAAAGTCCGTGTTGCCCAGCGACAGCCCCAAAACATCACTGCTCTAGAGGAGATCTGCATGGAGGAATGGGCCAAAATACCAGCAACAGTGTGTGAAAACCTTGTGAAGACTTACAGAAAACGTTTGACCTCTGTCATTGCCAACAAAGGGTATATAACAAAGTATTGAGATAAACTTTTGTTATTGACTAAATACTTATTTTCCACCATAATTTGCAAATAAATAAATTAAAAATCCTACAATGTGATTTTCTGGATTTCTTTTTCTCATTTCGTCTGTCATAGTTGAAGTGTACCTATGATGAAAATTACAGGCCTCTCTCATCTTTTTAAGTTGGAGAACTTGCACAATTGGTGGCTGACTAAATACTTTTCTGCCCCACTGTAGGTACGGTCGAAAAAGGCTGGCGGTTTGTTTGCTTGGAAAAGGAGAATATCCTCTGAGGTCAAGTCAAACAGGATGTGCTAGAGTGTGGTCTCCCTCTTTCCTATTGGCCCTGGGTATAATGCTCACTCGCGGTGGAGGCACCACACACACATAGCTGCAGGCACACACACACAACCCCTCCCCCCCCATACATACCATACGACCACCAGCTTAGTTTAGCTACATGTTTCTGTGATGGCATAGCTAGTGATATTTCCATTTAAAGCAGAGTTTGTGATTAGAGTAGAGAAATCACAACAGGCTTGTTTAAATAAGAACATTGGATTGGAGATATTTCTCTACACTAAAGCTAATAAACAGATGGTTGCGTACCCAAATGGCCACCCTATTCCCTATATAGTGCATAACTTCTGATCAGGGCTGGTCTAAAGTAGGGCACTTTATAGGGAACAGGGTGCCATCTGGGATGCAAGCCAGAGACTGCTAGCTAGGGATGAAGCAACATGACAAGGCAGATAGAGAAATGGTCACATCAGCAAACTGCAGTTTATATAGGTTTCCCTCCTATATACAACTTCCCCTCCTATACATCTCAACTCGGTTTTAAAGAAAACATCTACTCCTCCATCCCAAAACAGACCCTTTTTGAATTGAATACATTGTTTGAATTAAATGTATTTTGGGTAACAGACAGACACAACAAAATGTACATTGTGGACCCAGAGGACATCACTTGAAAGTATTCATTAAAAACGCTTGTTTCCAAAGTGGTCCTCCATGGTAAAAACAAAATCACATAATGTTAAGGTTAACTCTAACCCTAACCAAACCCTAAACACTGACTCCTGACGCCTAACCCTAACCCTTACCCTGAACTCTAACCCTAACCCTGAACTCTAACCCTAACCCTTACCCTGAACTCTAACCCTTACCTGAATTCTAACCCTTACCTGAATTCTAACCCTAACCCTTACCTGAATTCTAACCCTTACCTGAACTCTAACCCTTACCTGAACTCTAACCCTAACCCTTACCTGAACTCTAACCCTTACCTGAACTCTAACCCTAACTCTAACTCTAACCCTAACCCTTACCTGAACCCTAACCCTAACCTTGACCTAATTTGAACCAATTCTGAAATTAAATATTGGTTTGCAGGTCAAGTGTGTCCGTTTTAGCCTTTTCGGTACAACATGGGTTCAGGTCCTAGGTTTGAGACGAGAAAGGTTAAGACAAGAGGATTCTAATATCCCATAACTCTTTGCTTAAATGAGGAAGAATTGTAAACTAAGGGACCAGCTATGCTAGTTAGCAACGGTACTGTTCTCATTCACTTTAATCTTCAACATCGGTCAGGTCACAACTCCTAGTCCTATATGTAAATAAGAATGTGTTCTTAACTGACTTGCCTAGTTAAATAAAGGTTAAATTAAGGTTAAATAAAGGTTAAATAAAAAATAAATAAAATATATATATCCCAAGGGGGTAGGGTCATGGTTAGAGCGTTGGACTTGTAACCGGAAGGTTGCTAGGTCAATTCCCCGAGCTGACAAGGTAAAAATATGTTGTTCTACCCCTGAACAAGGCAGTTAACCCACTGTTCCTAGGACGTCATTGAAAATAATAATTTGTTCTTAACTGACTTGCCTAGTTAAATAAAGGTAAAATATATATATTTTTTTAACATTTGAGGCAGAAGCCTAACTCTGTCAATCATCACCACTGGGTGTGTAGTCTACCTGACATAGAGAGATTGGCATGGAAACGTCCGACTCCAGTCAAATCAAATCAAAGTTTATTTGTCACGTGCGCCGTATTACAACAGGTATTACAACCTTACAGTGAAATGCTTACTTACAGGCTCTAACCAACAGTGCAAAAAAGGTATTAGGTGAACAATAGGTAAGTAAATAAATAAAAACACCGGTAAAAAGACAGAGAAAAATAACAGTAGAGAGGCTATATACAGTAGAGAGGCTATATACAGTAGAGAGGCTATATACAGTAGAGGGGCTATATACAGTAGAGAGGCTATATACAGTAGAGAGGCTATATACAGTAGAGGGGCTATATACAGTAGAGGGGCTATATACAGTAGAGAGGCTATATACAGTAGAGGCTATAAAAGTAGCGAGGCTATATACAGTAGCGAGGCTATATACAGTAGCGAGGCTATAAAAGTAGAGAGGCTATATACAGTAGAGAGGCTATATACAGTAGCGAGGCTATATACAGTAGAGAGGCTATAAAAGTAGCGAGGCTATATACAGTAGAGAGGCTATAAAAGTAGCGAGGCTATATACAGTAGCGAGGCTATATACAGTAGCGAGGCTATATACAGTAGAGGGGCTATATACAGTAGAGAGGCTATATACAGTAGAGGGGCTATATACAGTAGAGAGGCTATATACAGTAGAGGCTATATACAGTAGAGAGGCTATATACAGTAGCGAGGCTATATACAGTAGAGGGGCTATATACAGTAGCGAGGCTATATACAGTAGCGAGGCTATATACAGTAGAGAGGCTATATACAGTAGAGGGGCTATATACAGTATAGGGGCTATATACAGTAGAGGGGCTATATACAGTAGCGAGGCTATATACAGTAGAGGGGGCTATATACAGTAGCGAGGCTATATACAGTAGCGAGGCTATATACAGTAGAGGGCTATATACAGTAGCGAGGCTATATACAGTAGCGAGGCTATATACAGTAGAGAGGCTATATACAGTAGAGAGGCTATATACAGTAGCGAGGCTATATACAGTATAGAGGCTACAAACAGACACCGATTTGTCAGGCTGATTGAGGTAGTATGTACATGCACATATGGTTAAAGTGACTATGCATATATGATGAACAGAGAGTAGCAGTAGCGTAAAAGAGGGGTTGGTGGGTGGTGGGTTGCGGGACACAATGCAGATAGCCCGGTTAGCCAATGTGCGGGAGCACTGGTTGGTCGGGCCAATTGAGGTAGTATGTACATGAATGTATAGTTAAAGGGACTGTGCATATATGATAAACAGAGAGTAGCAGCAGCGTAAAAGGGGGCACAATGCAAATAGTCCAGGTAACCATTTGATTACCTGTTCAGGAGTCTTATGGCTTGGGGGTAAAAACTGTTGAGAAGCCTTTTTGTCCTAGACTTGGCACTCCGGTACCGCTCGCCATGCGGTAGTAGAGAGAACAGTCTATGACTAGGGTGGCTGGGGTCTTTGACAATTTTTAGGGCGTTCCTCTGACACCGCCTGGTGTAGAGGTCCTGGATGGCAGGCAGCTTAGCCCCAGTGATGAACTGGGCCGTACACACTACACTCTGTAGTGCCTTGCGGTCGGAGGCCGAGCAATTGCAGTACCAAGCAGTGATGCAACCAGTCAGGATGCTATCGATGTTGCAGCTGTAGAACCTTTTGAGGATCTCAGGACCCATGCCAAATCTTTTTAGCTTCCTGAGGGGGAATAGGCTTTGTCGTGCCCTCTTCACGACTGTCTTGGTGTGTTTGGACCATTCTAGTTTGTTGGTGATGTGGACACAAAGGAACTTGAAGCTCTCAACCTGCTCCACAACAACCCCGTCAGTGAGAATGGGGGCGTGCTCGGTCCTCCTTTTCCTGTAGTCCACAATCATCTCCTTACTCTTCGTTAAGTTGAGGGATAGGTTGTTATTCTGGAACCACCCGGCCAGGTCTCTGACCTCCTCCCTATAGGCTGTCTCGTCATTGTCGGTGATCAGGCCTACCACTGTTGTGCCGTCTGCAAACTTAATGATGGTGTTGGAGTTGTGCCTGGCCATGCAGTCATGGGTGAACAGGGAGTACAGGAGGGGACTGAGCACGCACCCCTTG
This sequence comes from Brachymystax lenok tsinlingensis, assembly GCA_030435695.1. Lineage (NCBI taxonomy): Eukaryota > Metazoa > Chordata > Actinopteri > Salmoniformes > Salmonidae > Brachymystax > Brachymystax lenok. Next base: position 33,925,595 of record CM059796.1, read on the forward strand.
GGAGCTCCAGCGTTGAGGATCAGCATGGCAGATGGTTTGCTACCTACCCTCACCACCTGGGGGCGGCCCGTCAGGAAGTCCAGGATCCAGTTGCAGAGGGAGGTGTTTAGTCCCAGGATCCTTAGCTTAGTGATGAGCTTTGAGGGTACTATGGTGTTAAACGCTGAGCTGTAGTCAATGAATAGCATTCTCACATAATTGTTTATTTTGTCCAGGTGGGAAAGGGCAGTGTGGAGTGAAATAGAGATTGCATCATCTGTGGATCTGTTGGGCGGTATGCAAATTGGAGTGGGTCTAGGGTTTCTGTGATAATGGTGTTGATGTGAGTCATTACCAGCCTTTCAAAGAACTTCATGGCTACGGACGTGTGCTACAGGTCTGTAGTCATTTAGGCAGGTTGCCTTTGTGTTCTTGGGCACAGGGACTATGGTGGTCTGCTTGAAACATGTTGGTATTACAGACTCAATCAGGGACATGTTGAAAATGTCAGTGAAGACACCTGCCAGTTGGTCAGCACATGCCCGGAGCACACGTCCTGGTAATCCGGCTGGCCCCACAGCCTTGTGTATGTTGACCTGTTTAAAGGTCTTACTCACGTCGGCTACAGAGAGCGTGATCACACAGTCGTCCGGAACAGCTGATGCTCTCATGCATGCCTCTGTGTTGCTTGCCTCGATGCGAGCATAGAAGTGATTTAGCTCGTCTGGAAGGCTCGTGTCACTGGGCAGCTTGCGGCTGTGCTTCCCTTTGTAGTCTGTAATAGTCGCAGGGCATAGCAGGATTTCTTGTAAGCTTGTTAAAGAAAAAATCTTTGTCTAATCCGAGGTGAGTGATCGCTGTCCTGATATCCAGCAGCTCTTTTTTTGCCGTAAGATACGGTGGCAGAAACATTATGTACAAAATAAGTTACAAATAACGCGAAAACCCCCCCCACATAATAGCACAATTGGTTGGGCGCCCGTAAAACTGCTGCCATTTCTTCCGGCTCCATTTCAGCATGCAGTGATGTAATAGTAAAAACAAAACAGAGGAAAGGATGATCTCCGTTCGTAACACTTCCTATACTTTCAATGTATTTTATTTCTTCTCGCAAAAGATGGGTAAATGCTCACATATGAATATGAAAGGTGAATAAACTGCGTTTACCCTCCACTACACCACTGACTGTAGTGCTGGTACTGTATATTGTCCCTTAAAGGGGCCAATCAGCAGATGCTGGAGCAGAATGCCTCATGAGTTTAGTTAAACTGTCAAAATACACCACGCTCTTCGGAGGAAACAAATAGATATTATTTTACTTTTTACAGCTTTTTTCTACATACATTTTTCATATCACATTTTACAAACAATCGATCACACAGCCATGCAATCTCCATAGAAAAAACATTGGCAGTAGAATGGCCTTACTAAAGACCTCAGTGACGTTCAACGTGGCACCGTCATAGCATGTCACCTTTCCAACAAGTCAGTTCGTAACCTTTCTGCCCTACTAGAGCTGCCCAGGTCAACTGTAAGTGTAAGTGTAGGAGCAACAAAGGCTCAGCCGCGAAGTGATAAGCCACACAAGCTTGCAGAATGGAATCGCCGAGTGCTGAAGTGCGTAAAAATCATCTGTCCTCGGTTGCAACACTGACTACCGAGTTCCAACCTGCCTCTGGAAGCAACGTCAGCACAATAACAGTTCATCAGGAGCTTCATGAATTGGGTTTCCATGGCCGAGCAGCCACACACAAGCCTAAGATCACAATGCACAATGCCAAGTCCCAGCTGGAGTGATGTAAAGTTCGCCGCCATTGCACTCTGGAGCAGTGGAAACGCGTTCTCTGAAGTGATGAATCACGCTTCACAATCTGGTAGTCTGACGGACAAATCTGGGTTTGGCGGATGCCAGGAGAACCCTGCCTGCACCATATGATATCATATATAATATACATACATATAATGCATAGTGCCAAATGTAAAGTTTGGTGGAGGAGAAATACTGGTTTGAGGCTGTTTTTCATTGTTCGGGCTAGGCCATTTAGTTCCAGTGAAGGGAAATCTTTGCAGACGACAGTGGTAGGTGGTAGGCTTGATTACCAACAACGACGAAACTGCCTACAGGGAGGAGGTGAGGGCCCTCGGAGTGTGGTGTCAGGAAAATAACCTCTCACTCAACGTCAACAAAACTAAGGAGATGATCGTGGACTTCAGGAAACAGCAGAGGGAGCACCCCCCTATTCACATCGACGGGACAGTAGTGGAGAAGGTGGAAGGTTTTAAGTTCCTTGGCGCGTACACATCACGGACAAACTGAAATGGTCCACTCACACAGACAGCGTGGTGAAGAAGACGCAACAGCGCCTCTTCAACCTCAGGAGCCTGAAGAAATTCGGCTTGTCACCAAAAACACTCACAAACTTCTACAGATGCACAATCGAGAGCATCCTGTCGGGCTGTATCACCGCCTGGTACGGCAACTGCTCCGCCCACAACCGTAAGGCTCTCCAGAGGGTAGTGAGGACTGCACAGCGCATCACCGGGGGTAAACTACCTGCCCTCCAGGACACCTACACCACCCGGTGTCACAGGAAGGACAAAAAGATAATCAAGGACAACAACCACCCGAGCCACTGCCTGTTCACTCCGCTATCATCCAGAAGGCGAGGTCAGTACAGGTGATTCAAAGCTGGGACCGAGAGACTGAAAAACAGCTTCTATCTCAAGGCCATCAGACTGTTAAACAGCCACCACTAACATTGAGTGGCTGCTGCCAACATACTGACTTAAATCTCTAGCCACTTTAAATAATAGAAAATTGGATGTAACAAATGTATCACTAGCAACTTTAAACAATTTTGTATATAATGTTTACATATCCGACATTACTCATATCAAATGTATACACTGTACTCTATATCTACTGAATCTTGCCTATGCCGTTCGGCCGTCGACTCAAATATCTAGCCACCTTAATAATTAAAAAGTGGATGTAATAAATGTATCACTAGCCACTTTAAACGATGCCATTTATATAATGTTTACATATCCTATATTACTCATCTCATATGTATATACTGTACTATATACCATCTACTGCATCTTGCCTATGCCGGTCAGCCATCGCTCATCCAAATATTTATATGTACATACTCATATTCATTCCTTTACACTGTGTGTATACAGTGAGGGAAAAAAGTATTTGATTCCCTGCTGATTTTGTACGTTTTCCCACTGACAAAGAAATGATCAGTCTATAATTTTAATGGTAGGTTTATTTGAACAGTGAGAGACAGGATAACAACAAAACAATCCAGAAAAACGCATGTGAAAGTTTTTATGAATTGATTTGCATTTTAATGAGGGAAATAAGTATTTGACCCCTCTGCAAAACATGACTTAGTACTTGGTGGCAAAACCACTGTTGGCAATCACAGAGATAAGACGTTTCTTGTAGTTGGCCACCAGGTTTGCACACATCTCAGGAGGGATTTTGTCCCACTCCTCTTTGCAGATATTCTCCAAGTCATTACGGTTTTGAGGCTGACGTTTGGCAACTTGAACCTTCAGCTCTCTCCACAGATTTTCTATGGGATTAAGGTCTGGAGACTGGCTAGGCCACTCCAGGACCTTCATGTGCTTCTTCTTGAGCCACTCCTTTGTTGCCTTGGCTGTGTGTTTTGGGTCATTGTCATGCTGGAATACCCATCCACGACCCATTTTCAATGCCCTGGCTGAGGGAAGAAGGTTCTCACCCAAGATTTGACGATACATGGCCCCGTCCATCGTCCCTTTGATGCGGTGAAGTTGTCCTGTCCCCTTAGCATAAAAACACCCCCAAAAACACCTCCATGTTTGACGGTGGGGATGGTGTTCTTGGGGTCATAGGCAGCATTCCTCCTCCTCCAAACACGGCGAGTTGAGTTGATGCCAAAGAGCTACATTTTGGTCTCATCTGACCACAACACTTTCACCCAGTTGTCCTCTGAATCATTCAGATGTTCATTGGCAAACTTCAGACGGGCATGTATATGTGCTTTCTTGAGCAGGGGGACCTTGCGGGCGCTGCAGGATTTCAGTCCTTCACAGCGTAGTGTGTTACCAATTGTTTTCTTGGTGACAATGGTCCCAGCTGCCTTGAGATCATTGACAAGATCCTCCAGTGTAGTTCTGGGCTGATTCCTCACCGTTCTCATGATCATTGCAACTCCACGAGGTGAGATCTTGCATGGAGCTCCAGGCCGAGGGAGAATGACAGTTATTTTGTGTTTCTTCCATTTGCAAATAATCACACCAGTTGTTGTCACCTTCTCACCAAGCTGCTTGGCGATGGTCTTGTAGCCCATTTCAGCCTTGTGTAGGTCTACAATCCTGGCCCTGACATCCTTGGAGAGCTCTTTGGTCTTGGCCATGGTGGAGAGTTTGGAATCTGATTGATTGATTGCTTCTGTGGACAGGTGTCTTTTATACAGGTAACAAGCTGAGATTAGGAGCACTCCCTTTAAGAGTGTGCTTCTAATCTCAGCTCGTTACCTGTATAAAAGACACCTGGGAGCCAGAAATCTTTCTGATTGAGAGGGGGTCAAATACTTATTTCCCTCATTAAAATGCAAATCAATTTATGACATTTTTCTCACACACACACACACACTGCGATGGTCAGTGATGACAGAGGGCTTGTGGCCAGTACTGATTAGTGAAGCAGCTAACGAGACAGCTACCACTGCCTGGGTTTCCTGGGTAGAGAGAGGAGGGTGAGAGAGAGAGAGATAGAAAGAGACAGACACAGAGAGGGGGCAGACAAAGAGCGAGAGGTAAATTAGATGGGGAAAGACGAAGTGTGTGTGTGGCAGAGAGAGAGAGAGAGAGAGAGAGAGAGATAGTGCAGCAGAAACTGAGGAGAGCAGAGTAAAGAGAGCCTCTCTGACAAACAGCAACAGAGTGGAGGAATAATACTGCTGTTTATCTGTGTCCCGGCCAGCCGGATGTAGGACTGTTGTTTCTTCCTCTTGTGTTTCCAGGTTCCGGGGGATTTTCTCCTGCTCCTGTTCTGTTCCCAGCCTCCCTGTGAAAGCATGCTTCCTATGATTGCTTGGAAAGGACGTGTGTGTTGTGTGGTGTTTGTGGGTGTGTAGGTGGGTGGTGTATTTGGGGTGTGTGTGGTGTGTCTCTCTAGCCCCTCAGTGGTCTTCAGTATGCATCCTTATGATCCCTAATTGACATCATCATGTTTACATTTGAGCAGGCCCAGGACTAACTGTCCAGATTTAACTAGTCAGCTGATTGTCTCCCAGGACTAACTGTCCGGATTTATTTTTTTACCTTTATTTTACTAGGCAAGTCAGTTAAGAACAAATTCTTATTTTCAATGACGACCTAGGAACAGTGGGTTAACTGCCTGTTCAGGGGCAGAACGACAGACAGCTCGGGAATTTGAACTTGCAACCTTTCAGTTACTAGTCCAACGCTCTAACCACTAGGCTACCCTGCCGCCCCAGGGTAGCCTAGTTGATTGTCTCCCAGGACTAACTGTCCGGATTTAACTAGTCAGCTGATTATCACCCAGGACTAACTGTCCGGATTTAACTAGTCAGCTGATTATCACCCAGGACTAACTGTCCTGATTTAATTAGTCAGCTGATTATCACCCAGGACTAACTGTCCTGATTTAACTAGTCAGCTGATTATCACCCAGGACTAACTGTCCTGATTTAACTAGTCAGCTGATTATCACCCAGGACTAACTGTCCTAAGTTAACTAGTCAGCTGATTATCACCCAGGACTAACTGTCCTGATTTAACTAGTCATCTGATTATCAAGCTCTTTATTAGTTTAATCAGCTTTGTTAATACGGGGCCAGGAATGCACAACACTGATTTTAGTTCAATGGGTTAGTTGTGGCAGACTACAATACAGTCTGCTGTACCTAATTTGATGATTTCGTTTGACTGACTGGATTTATTTGAACTATGAAGGTAACGGGAATTGGGAACACCGACAGCAGTATCTTGCTGCCAGGTAATCACAAATAGTTAACGAACTTCATCATTAGGAGAGCAGCTTCTTTAGGAAAATATGTGAACACATATAGGCCTGATGGCCTGGATATAAAAATAGCACCAGAAGTGTATTCTGAGATTCTGCTAAACCGGAAAGGAAGAGGATGTTTTTCACATTCCGTGTGTGAAACCAAACTTTCAGTTCCATCCCCTTCAGGTTTGCGTGACCCCTCGCGCTGATTACTTGATGTTATTGTAAATATTTTAAAGTATCAAGTCTTTCAAATTCCTCCACGAACTGACACATTTCCTGCATCCTGTATAGAATACTCTGTATAACTCATTCATTGCTGTCCAAGTACAGTAGTCCAGTAACGGACCTGTAGTTGGTCTGGGAAACATGGTAGGCTTCTTGACATTCTAGGGATCTTCTGGTTATATTCCAATCACGAGAGAAATGAGCCGTCAGTTGGTTTGAAAATACGCCCATGCAAGTGATTGTGTGGTTAAAAAAAACTGAAGCAGTGCTTGAATGAACGACCCTGCAGCTATACTTCAATCAGTTGTCTGAGCAGCTTACCGATCACTGTACCTGTACACAGCGTCAGCTGTCAGAGCAGCTTACCGATCACTGTACCTGTACACAGCGTCAGCTGTCTGAGCAGCTTACCGATCACTGTACCTGTACACAGCGTCAGCTGTCTGAGCAGCTTACCGATCACTGTACCTGTACACAGCGTCAGCTGTCAGAGCAGCTTACCGATCACTGTACCTGTACACAGCGTCAGCTGTCAGAGCAGCTTACCGATCACTGTACCTGTACACAGCGTCAGCTGTCAGAGCAGCTTACCGATCACTGTACCTGTACACAGCGTCAGCTGTCAGAGCAGCTTACCGATCACTGTACCTGTACACAGCGTCAGCTGTCAGAGCAGCTACCGATCACTGTACCTGTACACAGCGTCAGCTGTCTGAGCAGCTTACCGATCACTGTACCTGTACACAGCGTCAGCTGTCTGAGCAGCTTACCGATCACTGTACCTGTACACAGCGTCAGCTGTCAGAGCAGCTTACCGGTCACTGTACCTGTACACAGCGTCAGCTGTCAGAGCAGCTTACCGATCACTGTACCTGTACACAGCGTCAGCTGTCTGAGCAGCTTACCGATCACTGTACCTGTACACAGCGTCAGCTGTCTGAGCAGCTTACCGATCACTGTACCTGTACACAGCGTCAGCTGTCAGAGCAGCTTACGGTCACTGTACCTGTACACAGCGTCAGCTGTCAGAGCAGCTACCGATCACTGTACCTGTACACAGCGTCAGCTGTCTGAGCAGCTTACCGATCACTGTACCTGTACACAGCGTCAGCTGTCAGAGCAGCTTACCGATCACTGTACCTGTACACAGCGTCAGTTGTCTGAGCAGCTTACCGATCACTGTACCTGTACACAGTGTCAGCTGTCAGAGCAGCTTACCGATCACTGTACCTGTACACAGTGTCAGCTGTCAGAGCAGCTTACCGATCACTGTACCTGTACACAGCGTCAGCTGTCAGAGCAGCTTACCGATCACTGTACCTGTACACAGCGTCAGCTGTCAGAGCAGCTTACCGATCACTGTACCTGTACACAGCGTCAGCTGTCAGAGCAGCTTACCGATCACTGTACCTGTACACAGCGTCAGCTGTCTGAGCAGCTTACCGATCACTGTACCTGTACACAGCGTCAGCTGTCTGAGCAGCTTACCGATCACTGTACCTGTACACAGCGTCAGCTGTCAGAGCAGCTTACCGATCACTGTACCTGTACACAGCGTCAGCTGTCTGAGCAGCTTACCGATCACTGTACCTGTACACAGCGTCAGCTGTCAGAGCAGCTTACCGATCACTGTACCTGTACACAGCGTCAGCTGTCAGAGCAGCTATCGATCACTGTACCTGTACACAGCGTCAGCTGTCTGAGCAGCTTACCGATCACTGTACCTGTACACAGCGTCAGCTGTCTGAGCAGCTTACCGATCACTGTACCTGTACACAGCCCATCTGTAAATAGCCCACCCAACTACCTCATACCCATATTGTTATTGATTTTTGCTCTTTGCACACCAGTATCTCTACTTGCACGCCATCATCTGCACATCTATCACTCCAGTGTTGATGCTAAATTGTAATTATTTTGTTATTGATCGGTAAGCTGCTAACTTCCCTAATCTTACTACATTTGCACACACTGTATATATAGATTTGTTCTATTGTGTTATTGACTGTACGTTTGTTTATCCCCTGTGTAACTCTGTGTTGTTGTTTGTGTTGCACTGCTTTGCTTTATCTTGGCCAGGGCGCAGTTGTAAATGAGAACTTGTTCTCAACTGGCCTACCTGGTTAAATAAAGATGAAATAAAATAATACAAATTTAAAAAACATTTACACTTGTGCCAATAAACCTCTTGGTTGAGGCTTTGGTATGCTGAGATACAAGGAGGCTGCTGGGTACTGTATAATAATAATAATATCGATGATGTCAGACACTGGGTCATTTTTGTTAGACCCTCTCTTCCCCCTAAACCTCTAGTCTCTGTCCCCTCTCTCTCTCTCTGTCTCTCTCTGTCTCTCTCTCTGTCTCTCTCTCACTATCGTTTTCTCTGTCTCTCTGTCTCTCTCTCACTATCGTTTTCTCAGTCTCTCTGTCTCTCTGTCTCTCTGTGTCTCTCTCTCACTATCGTTTTCTCTGTCTCTCTGTCTCTCTCTGACTATCGTTTTCTCTGTTTTTCTCTGTCTCTCTGTCTCTCTCTCTCTCTCTCTCTCTCTCACTATCGTTCTCTCTCTCTCACTATCGTTCTCTCTCTCTCTCTCTCTCTCTCTCTCTCTCTCTCTCTCTCTCTCTCGTTCTTTGGAGAAAGAAAAACATCCCTGTAGGTATCACCTCAGTGTTGATATGTAAAAAAACAAGCACACTCACACAGATACACAAAACAAGCACATACTCTCCACCAAGAGTCCGCCCACACAGCTGGCTCCACTGGCAGCAGCAGACTTTCCAGAACAACTAGGCAGCAGCAGACCAAACGACAGCCAGCTTCTGCATCTACATCTGCATTGCTTGGTGTTTGGGGTTTTAGGCAGGGTTTCTGTATATCACTTTGTGACATTGGCTGATGTAAAAAGGGCTTCATGAATACAATTGATTGATTGATCTTCTTTACAGAACAACAATGCAGCAGCAGACCTCTTCTTCTTCCCTCATCTCGTTTTCTTCACACTCTGCAGTTTTCATTTTCATTTTGAAGGAGAGTTATGGTTTAGTTCCACACACACGGTGTGAAACTGGCTGCCAGGTTGTATAAAGTTGACGCTGCGTGGATTCTAGCACGGGGGTCACTGTTAATCTTAGACACACACACACACACACACACACTCTCTTGTTGTGATTTACAGTTGGTTAAATCTGGCTAACTGGCCCCAGAGGAGGGCTGTCCGTCTTGAAGACGTGCGAAAATTGAGTATTATAAAATATTTTATCCCCCCTTTTGCTTTTAAAGGCTCTTGGCAATCTGCCTCTCTCTCGCTCTCGCTCTCTCTCGCTCTCGCTCTCTCTCTCTCTCTCTCTCTCTCTCTCTCTCTCTCTCTCTCTCTCTCTCTCTTTCCAGTCTATCATGCTATTAAACTTGTATATGCCAACCACTCTCCCTACCTTCACTAACTCACCACACTCTCTCTCTCTCTCTCTCTCTCTCTCTCTCTCTCTCTGTCTGTCTGTCTGTCTGTCTGTCTGTCTGTCTGTCTGTCTGTCTGTCTGTCTGTCTGTCTGTCTGTCTGTCTGTCTCTCTCTTTCTCTGTCTCTCTCTCTGTCTCCCCCTCTCTCTGTCTCCGTCTCCCTACCTTCACTAACTCACCACAGCTCTCTCTGTCTGTCTCTCTCTCTCTCTCTGTCTCTCTCTGTCTCTCTCTCTCCCCCTCTGTCTCTCTCCCATGCCTGGAGTACTGTACATTTGTTAAACAAGTGAGTGAACACCTGCATACTAGCCACAAATTAAGTGGACACTTCTGATGACATCATTATGTATGATAAGTTGACACTTGCAGGGCAAGGGGGCAAGGGATGAAATAACTTATTTTAAATGGACCCGCCCTTGCCTGGAATTTGGTTCCACGATTTGTTGTCAGTCATCATGAAACCACCTGCAGCTGTAGTGTGTCCTTTATATTTGCAACAGTCAATTCTGATTGCATTTAATACCTTGGCTAGAAGACGATGCCTCCGCAGACATCGAATGTTAGCCATTCGGGCGATATCAGGTTAATCGAAAATAGCAATGTATAAGAGGGATGTCAGGGAAAATTGTATGTGCTACCTAACGTTTCCAAAAGCGAACCAAACACAAAAAGATCATTACATTTATGAGACGTGTTTGAGCCGTCATTTTCTTCTTTTTTTTTTCTCGGCTGACTTTTCTTAGCGGACGTACAATCACTGCAAATTGAATTGTATTCAATCAATCCCTATCCCAGTCTGCTGTCCCCACATGCTTCAAGAGGGCCACCATTGTTCCTGTTCCAAAGAAAGCTAAGGTAACTGAGCTAAACGACTATCGCCCCGTAGCACTCACTTCTGTCATCATGAAGTGCTTTGAGAGACTAGTTAAGGATCATATCACTTCCACACTACCTGACATCCTAGACCCACTTCAATTTGCTTACCGCCCCAATAGGTCCACAGACGACGCAATCGCAATCACACTGCACACTGCCCTATCCCATCTGGACAAGAGGAATACCTATGTAAGAATGCTGTTCATTGACTACAGCTCAGCATTTAACACCATTGTACCCTCCAAAATCGTCATTAAGCTTGAGACCCTAGGTCTCGACCCAGCCCTGTGCAAATGGATCCTGGACTTATGATGAGCCGACCCCAGGTGGTGAAGGTAGGAAACAAAATCTCCACCCCGCTGATCCTCAATACTGGGGCCCCACAAGGGTGCGTGCTCAGCCCCCTCCTGTACTCCCTGTTCACCCATGACTGCGTGGCCATGCACGCCTCCAACTCAATCATCAAGTTTGTAGACGACTCTACAGTGGTTGGCTTGATTACCAACAACAACGAGACGGCCTACAGGGAGGAGGTGAGGGCCCTCGGAGTGTGGTGTCAGGAAAATAAACTCTCACTCAACGTCAACAAAACAAAGGAGATGATCGTGGACTTCAGGAAACAGCACCCCTCTATCCACATCGACGGGACAGTAGTGGAGCAGGTGGAAAGTTTTAAGTTCCTCGCCGTACACATCACGGACAAACTGAAATGGTCCTGGTCAACAGCGCCTCTTCAACCTCAGGAGGCTGAAGAAACTTGGCTTGTCGCCAAAAACACTCACAAACCTTTACAGATGCACAATCTAAGCATCCTGTTGGGCAGTATAACCGCCTGGTACCGCAACTGCTCTGCCCACAACCGTAAGGCTCTCCCCGTTACCATCCAGAAGGCGAGGTCAGTACAGGTGCATCAAAGCTGGGACCGAGAGACTGAAAAACAGCTTCTATCTCAACGGCATCAGACTGTTAAACAGCCATCACTAACATTGAGTGGCTGCTGCCAACATACTGACCCAAATCTCTCACCACTTTAATAAATGGATTTAATAAAGGTATCACTAGTCACTCTAAATAACGCCACTTTAATACTATTTACATATCCTACCTTAGTCATCTCATAAGTATATAATGTACTCTATACCATCTACTGCATCTTGCCTATGCCGTTCGGCCATCGCTCATCCATATATTTATATGTACATATTCTTATTCATTCCTTTACACTTGTGTGTATAAGGTAGTTGTTGTGAAATTGTTAGATTACTTGTTAGATACTACTGCACGGTCGGAACTAGAAGCACAAGCATTTCACTACACTCAAATTAACATCTGCTAACCATGTGTATGTGACCAATAAAATTTGATTTGATTTGAATTAGAGGGCGTTTAAGTCACCAGAGTGAACAGAATCGATCAGAAACAAGGGCTGAGGGGCTTACGTTGCCAACTTCCCTTGCTTGGCTAATTGTTCGGACCGAAGGTAACGATGGCGGCGGGGATCCCCCAAGTGCATAAGGCTAGGGTAAGTGGAGGAGGGTGTGTCTTTGACCTGTTTGGAACGCAGCCCCTGTCTATCTTCTATCTGCCCTGTTCACTCTCCTCTCAGGGTTCAGGGTTCAGAGGTTAGCTTCCAAAGATGTTGTCTTGTTATCCCCCCTATCAGACACGTGTTTGGAATCTCCAGGTGACAAACAGTGATAGGTGCTACTTTATCAGTGTTTTAATGTTGATGAGGGATACATTTTGGATTGTATCAAAAACACAGGCAGCGGGTGTGTGCTGTGTGCTGTGTTTCAATGTGAACGTCAGAACCATTTTTGGGGTGGTGTGTGGATGTTTTTTTTTTTGCGTTTCTGTGTGTTTCTGTGTGTATCTGTGTGTATTTCTGTGTGTATCTGTATGTATTTCTGTGTGTATTTCTGTGTGTATTTCTGTGTGTATTTCTGTGTGTTTCTGTGTGTGTGTTTCTGTGTGTATCTGTATGTATTTCTGTGTGTATTTCTGTGTGTTTCTGTGTGTGTGTTTCTGTGTGTGTGTTTCTGTGTGTATCTGTGTGTGTTTCTGTTTGTATTTCTGTGTGTTTCTGTGTGTGTTTCTGTGTGTGTTTGTGTAGAGAGTAGACAGGTAGGGAAGTTAGATAAGTCTCTCCTGCAGAGGTTTGTTTTACATAGATACAAAGAATGTTTATTTTTCCCTCAACCCATACATCAACATGACAGATGTTTTCTAAAGCGGACATGATGGGAGATTTACAACTTATACATAAATTACCTTAATTACAGTGTTTTGTCTCTGTCTCTCTCCATCTGAGTAGCATTTACAACAACAAAGAACAAGAAAAGTCAAATTGCTTCCACTTGCTTGCTGGATTCTTGGCTGAGGGATACAGGTTAGGGCTACAGGGAGTGGATATTGTTATCAGAATCAAGCCCTCTATTCGTCCGTTATATGTTCCCTGATCCCTGATCTCTTGTTCCCTTGTTCCCTGATCCCTTGTTCCCTGGTCCCTTGTTCTCTTGTTCCCTGATCCCTGATGCCTTGTTCCCTGATGCCTTGTTCCCTTTTCCCTGATCCCTGTTCCCTGATCCCTGTTCACTGATCCCTGTTCCCTGTTCCCTTGTTCCCTTGTTCCCTGTTCACTGATCCCTGTTCCCTGATCCCTTGTTCCCTGTTCACTGATCCCTGATCCCTGTTCCCTTGTTCCCTGATCCCTTGTTCCCTGTTCCCTGTTCCCTGTTCCCTGATCCCTGATCCCTGTTCCATGATCCCTGTTCTCTGTTCCCTGTTCCCTGTTCCCTGATCCCTGTTCCCTGTTCCCTGATCCCTGTTCCCTGATCCCTGTTCCCTGATCCCTGTTCCCTGATCCCTGTTCCCTGATCCCTGTTCCCTGATCCCTGTTCCCTGATCCCTGTTCACTGATCCCTGTTCCCTGATCCCTGTTCCCTGATCCCTGTTCCCTGTTCCCTGATCCCTGTTCCCTGATCCTTGTTCCCTGATCCCTTGTTCCCTGTTCACTGATCCCTGTTCCTGATCCTGATCCCTGTTCCTGTTCCTGTTCCTGATCCCTGTTCCTGTTCCCTGTTCCTGTTCCTGATCCCTGTTCCCTGATCCTTGTGCCCTGTTCCCTGATCCCTGTTCCATGATCCCTGTTCTCTGTTCCCTGTTCCCTGATCCCTGTTCCCTGATCCCTGTTCCCTGTTCCCTGTTCCCTGTTCCCTGATCCCTGTTCCCTGATCCCTGTTCCCTGATCCCTTTTCCCTGATCCCTGTTCCCTGATCCCTGTTCACTGATCCCTGTTCCCTGATCCCTGTTCCCTGATCCCTGTTCCCTGTTCCCTGATCCCTGTTCCCTGATCCTTGTTCCCTGATCCCTTGTTCCCTGTTCACTGATCCCTGTTCCCTGATCCCTGTTCCCTGTTCCTGTTCCTGATCCCTGTTCCCTGATCCCTGTTCCCTGTTCCCTGTTCCCTGATCCCTGTTCCCTGATCCCTTGTTCCCTTGTTCCCTGTTCCCTGTTCCCTGATCCCTGATCCCTGTTCCCTGTTCCCTGTTCCCTGATCCCTGATCCCTGTTCCCTGATCCCTTTTCCCTGATCCCTGTTCCTGATCCCTGTTCCCTGATCCCTGTTCCTGATCCCTTGTTCCCTGATCCCTTGTTCCCTGATCCCTTGTTCCCTGATCCCTTGTTCCCTGTTCCCTGTTCCCTGTTCCCTGTTCCCTGATCCCTGTTCCCTGATCCCTGTTCCCTGATCCCTGTTCCCTGATCCCTGTTCCCTGATCCCTTGTTCCCTGATCCCTTGTTCCCTGATCCCTTGTTCCCTGTTCCCTGATCCCTGTTCCCTGTTCACTGATCCCTGTTCACTGATCCCTGTTCCCATCCCAGACCGTTTTGGTTTCTTTGCTCTCTACTCTAAAGTGAATGAACTCTCATTGATCTTATATCATTGTAATTCATATTAAATCCTATTCAGTTTCAAGTCAATTCAGTCCTTTAGAGTTACTATTAGTGTAAAGTTGTTTATTATAGCAGAGAGAGAGAAAGAGAGAGAGTGAGATGGGTATTATTGCTGGCCTGACCCCCTCAACAAACACATACTCTGTGTCACGTCCTTTAGCTAACACCAACTGTACGCTCCCTGGTTGAGTCCAAAAATGACACCCTATTCCCTATGTAGTGCACTACATTTGACCAGGGCCAATATTAACCAGGGCCCTTAATGACCAGGGCCTATATTGACCAGGGCCCATAGTGACCAGGGCCCTTAATGACCAGGGCCCTTAGTGACCAGGGACCTTAGTGACCAGGGCCCATATTGACCAGGGCCCATATTGACCAGGGCCCATAGTGACCAGGGCCCATAGTGACCAGGGCTCATAGTGACCAGGGCCCATAGTGACCAGGGCCCATAGTGACCAGGGCTCATAGTGACCAGGGCCCATATTGAACAGGGCCCATAGTGACCAGGGCTCATAGTGACCAGGGCTCATAGTGACCAGGGCCCTTAGTGACCAGGGCCCATATTGAACAGGGCCCATAGTGACCAGGGCCCATAGTGACCAGGGCCCATAGTGACCAGGACTCATAGTGACCAGGGCCCTTGGTGACCAGGGCCCATATTGAACAGGGCCCATATTGAACAGGGCCCATAGTGACCAGGGCCCATAGTGACCAGGGCCCATAGTCAGCTGATCAAAAGTAGTGCACTATATAGGAAATAAGGTGCAAAGGGTGGAATGAGCATTGGACCAGTAACCGAAAGGTTGCTGGTTCGAAATACCTGAGCCGACAAGGTAGAAAAATCTAGCGATGTGACCTTGAGCCAGACACTTAACCCTAATTTATAGGGGCGGCAGGTAGCCTAGTGGTTAGAGCGTTGTGCCAGTAACTGAAAGGTTTCTGGATCGAATTCCTGAGCTGATAAGGTAAAAATATGTCGTTCTGCCCTGTAATATGTTGTTCTGCCCCGTAATATGTCGTTCTGCCACGTAATATGTCGTTCTGCCACGTAATATGTCGTTCTGCCCCGTAATATGTCGTTCTTCCCCGTAATATGTCGTTCTGACCCGTAATATGTCGTTCTTCCCCGTAATATGTCGTTCTGCCCCGTAATATGTCGTTCTGCCCCGTAATATGTCGTTCTGCAAGTCAAACCTCTTACGGATCGGACCCTTTTTTTCAATTTTTGCCTAAAATGACACACCCAAATCTAACTGCCTGTAGCTCAGAACCTGAAGCAGGATATGTACCATCATCTTAGACTGATCCAATGAACCAGTTTTAGACTGATCCAATGAACCACACATTTCAGTTGAATGCATTCAGTTGTACATCTTCCCCTGTCCCTTTAATTTGCTCCATGGGTGGCCGTAGTCCTACGACTGACCCTGTAAAACAACACATTTCACGGCACCTATCTGGTGTATGTGACAAGAAAAAACATAGTAATAAATATATATGTCTATCTGTGGTATCATAACCTTACTGCACTGCAGCATTACGATTCCTGGACAGAGGACTTTAAAATAGATTTATTATGGACCTACTTTAGGAACCAACAAGATGAGTCATGTGACTTCTCTCCATCGTTCAGTCTCTCTCCCTCTTTCTCTCTCTCTCTCTCTATCTCTCCTTCTTTCTCTCTCTCTCTCTCTCTTTCTCTTTCTTGCTCTCTGTGTCTCTCTCTTTCTCTCTGTGTCTCTCTCTGTCTCTATCTCTCTCTCTTTCTTTCTTTCTTTCTTTCTTTCTTTCTTTCTTTCTTTCTTTCTTTCTTTCTTTCTTTCTTTCTTTCTTTCTTTCTTTCTTTCTTTCTTTCTTTCTTTCTTTCTTTCTTTCTTTCTTTCTTTCTTTCTCTCTCTCTCTCTCTGTCTCTCTCCTGCAAGTCTCTGTAACCCCACAGATATCTCTGACACCTGGCTTTCTGTGAGGAGAGAGAACTTTAGGTTCACGTACCAAGAAAATGGCTGAGGAGGATTCTCCACCAGGTCACTTTTTATTTTGTTCAAACGCGCACGCACATGCCACCAAATCCAAATGCAAAGCAACAGTACCATCATCAGACCACCACAATCAGCCACAGTAACCATCAGTAACCATCAGTAACATGTCAACTATCCCTAACCCTAGTCCTAACCTTAACCCTAACCCTAGTCCTAACCTTAACCCTAACCCTAGTCCTAACCCTAACCCTAACCCTAATTTTAATTTAATGCTAACCTAGTTCCTAATTTTAATTTTAATTTTGGTCTAATTTTAAACTTAATTTTAGTCTTAACCTTAATTTAATTCTAATTTTAATTTTAACCTTAATTCTTAATTTTAACCTAATTTTGTTTTAATTTTAATTTTAGTTCTAATTTAATTTTAACCTTAATTTTAATTCTAATTTTAATTTTAATTTTAATTTTAATTCTATCAAGTAATTTAGTTCTAATTTTTAATTTTAATTTTAGTTCTAACCTTAATTTTAATTCTTAATTCTTAATTTAATTTAATTTTAATTTTAGTTCTAATTTAATTTTAATTTTAGTTCTAATTTTAGTTTAATTTTAGTTCTAATTTAATTTAATTTTAATTTTATTGCTAGTTCTAATTCTAATTTTAGTTCTAATTTAATTTAATTTTAATTTTAGTTCTAATTCTTAATTTTAGTTCTAATTTTAATTTTAATACTAGTTCTAATTTTAATTTAATTTTAATTTTATTCTTAATTTTAATTTTAATTTTAATTCTTAGTTCTAATTTTAATTTATTCTTAATTTTAGTCTTAGTTCTAATTTAATTTTAATTCTAAGTTCTAATTTTAATTTTAGTTCTAATTTTAATTTTTAATTTTAGTTCTAATTTAATTTAATTTTAATTTTAGTTCTTAATTTAATTTTAATTTTAATTTAATTTTAATTTTAATTTTAATTCTTAATTTTAATTTTAATTTAATCAAGTAATTTAGTTCTAATTTTTAATTTTAATTTTAGTTCCTAATTTAATTTTAATTCTTAATTTAATTTTAATTCTAATTTTAATTTTAGTCTAACCTTAATTTTAATTTTAGTTCCTAACCTTAGTTTTAATTTTAGTTCTAATTTAATTTTAATTTTAATTTTATTGCTAGTTCTAATTCTAATTTTAGTCTAACCTTAATTTAACCTAATTTTAGTCCTAACCTTAATTTTAGTTTTAACCTTAATTTTAACCCTAGTCTAATTTTAACCTTAACCCTAACCTTATCCCTAACCCTAACCTTAACCCTAACCCTAACCCTAGTCCTAACCCTAACCTTATCCCTAACCCTAGTCCTAGTCCTAACCTTAACCCTAACCCAAGTCCTAACCTTAACCCTAACCCTAGTCCTAACCTTAACTCTAACCATAGTCCTAACCCTAACTTTAACCCTAGTAAACAGTTCCGTAAAAATATATTTTTTTGAGAAAATGACCATCTGTAGATGGAAAATCCGGAATATTCAAATAAAGTGTGACCAACAGATATGTTGACGAGGTCTTATCTTCTGGCCTTCTAGCGTTACCTGCTAGATAGGGGCACCATGCCAGCTGACTCCAGTCTTCTAGCGTTACCTGCTAGATAGGGGCACCATGCCAGCTGACTCCGGTATTCTAGCGTTACCTGCTCGATAGGGGCACCATGCCAGCTGACTCCGGCATTCTAGCTGCCACCTGCCAGATAGGGCACCATGCCAGCTGACTCCAGTCTTCTAGCGTTACCTGCCAGATAGGCACCATGCCAGCTGACTCCGGTCTTCTAGCGTTACCTGCCAGATAGGGGCACCATGCCAGCTGACTCCGGTATTCTAGCGTTACCTGCCAGATAGGCACCATGCCAGCTGACTCCAGTCTTCTAGCGTTACCTGCTAGATAGGGGCACCATGCCAGCTGACTCCGGTATTCTAGCGTTACCTGCTCGATAGGGGCACCATGCCAGCTGACTCCGGTCTTCTAGCGTTACCTGCTAGATAGGGGCACCATGCCAGCTGACTCCGGTATTCTAGCGTTACCTGCTAGATAGGGGCACCATGCCAGCTGACTCCGGTCTTCTAGCGTTACCTGCTAGATAGGGGCACCATGCCAGCTGACTCCGGTCTTCTAGCGTTACCTGCTAGATCGGGGCACCATGCCAGCTGGCGTAGAGGAAATCAAGACACTGGATACGTACCAATAATATCTCCTTTCTCCTGAAGTATTCACTCGTTCACTACTTCCAACAGACTTGAAAGCAATGATTTGGTGGAGGCTTTAGTGATTTAGTGGGAGTTTCTTATACTAGTCAATTGGTTTAAAATCAGTGAAGGAAAGTGAGCTAGTGCACACTGAGAGGAAAGAAAGGTAATTAGGACAGGTCCTATAAATCCACAGGGTCTGATAAACAACAGGAGGGAAACATACACGCAGCAGCTGTTCAGTGACGTGGACATTCATCTCAGTGTTATTTATAACACACACAGTATTATATTTTGAAGTCACCTTCCATTGTCATTCCAGAGCCGCTGAATATTTTCCTCATCTAACAGTTTGTTGAGATTGTGTGGTTTTTTTTCCCCCTTGGGAAATAGAGGAACCCACGAGAGGATATGAGTAGATAAAACAGCAGAGATGCTCCTATGTTCAAGTGGTTTTTAACAATGAAGTTGTTATTCCAGTCCTCTCCGTATTCCTGGTTACACACAAACTACGCACACACTACGTACACCCAGGAGGAAAACAATGCTGAGAAGACCTTGCCTCTCTTCCTATGCGGTGGTAGTTAGGGAAATGGAAAGGGTGTTCCGTGTGTGTGTGTGTGTGTGTGTCTTTACTGCTGCTAATGACAGTCTGTTTTTATGCAGGTTCAAGGGCTTCATTAGCTATGTTGTTTTTTAAATCAGGGCCTTGTCACGATACAGACGTATAAAACTAGATATAGGCTCATACGATGCTCGGAAGGAAACTCTTTAATTCTCCTCCCTAGTTACATAAACAGTACATTGGTATGAACATTATTGGGCACAGACAACAGCACAAAAGGCAAGAAGGTAGAGACAACAATACATCACACAAAGCAGCCACAACTGTCAGTAAGAGTGTCCATGATTGAGTCTTTGAATGAAGAGATTGAGATAAAACTGTCCAGTTTGAGTGTTTGTTGCAACTCGTTCCAGTCGCTAGCTGCAGCAAACTGAAAAGAGGAGCGACCCAGGGATGTGTGTGCTTTGGGGACCTTTAACAGAATGTGACTGGCAGAACAGGTGTTGTATGTGGAGGATGAGGGCTGCAGTAGATATCTCAGATAGGGAGGAGTGAGGCCTAAGAGGGTTTTATAGATAAGCAGCAACCCGTGGGTTTTGCGACGGGTACGCAGAGATGACCAGTTTACAGAAGAGTATAGAGTGCAGTGGCAAATCTGATGGCCGAATTGTAAAGAACATTCAGCCACTCGAGAGCACCCTTACCTGCTGATCTATAAATTATGTCTCTGTAATCTAGCATGGGTAGGATGGTCATCTGAATCAGGGTTAGTTTGGCAGCTGGGGTGAAAGAGGAGCGATTACGATAGAGAAAACCAAGTCTAGATTTAACCTTAGCCTGCAGCTTGGATATGTGCTCAGAGAAGGACAGTGTACTGTCTTGCCATACTCCCAAGTACTTGTATGAGGTGACTACCTCAAGCTCTAAACCCTCAGAGGTAGTAATCACACCGGTGGGGAGAGGGGGATTCTTCTTACCAAACCACATGACCTTTGTCTGGGAGGTGTTCAGAACAAGGTTAAGGGTAGAGAAAGCTTGTTGGAAACTAAGAAAGCTTTGTTGTAGAGCATTTAACACAACATCCGTGGAGGAGCCAGCTGAGTATAAGACTGTATCATCTGCATATAAATGGATGAGAGCGCTTCTTACTGCCTGAGCTATGTTGTTGATGTAAATTGAGAAGAGCGTGGGGCCTAGGATTGAGGCTTGGGGTACTCCCTTGGTGACAGGCAGTGGCTGTTCTGACTTTATACATTGCGCTCTTTGAGAGAGGTAGTTAGCAAACCAGGCCAAAGACCCCTCAGAGACACCAATACTCCTTAACCGGCCCACAAGAATGGAATGGTCTACCGTATCAAAAACTTTGGCCAAGCCAATAAAAATAGCAGCACAACATTGCTTAGAATCAAGGGCAATGGTGACATCATTTAGGACCTTTAAGGTTGTAGTGACACATCCATAACCTGAGCGGAAACCAGATTGCATACTAGATAGAATACTATAGACATCAAGAAAGCGAGTCAGTTGATTTTTGAAGTTTTTCCAACACTTTTGATAAACAGGGCAAAATAGAAATTGCCCTGTAACAGTTAGGATCAGCTTGACTTCCCCCTTTAAATAAAGGATAAACCGTGGCTGCCTTCCAAGTAATGGGAACCTCCCCAGAGAGGAGAGACAGGTTAAAAAGGTCAGAGACAGACTCAGCGTTTAGTTTAAGGAGCTCCTTTAGCACCTCAGACTCAGTGACCGCCTGCAGGGAGAACCTTTGTAGCGGGGCAGGGGGAAAAGAGGGAGGAGCATCGGGGATAGTTGCATTAGAAGGGGTGGGAGATGAGGAAATGTTGAACGGGCAAGGAGGCATGGCTGAGTCAAATAGGAATCCTGACTTAATGAAGTGGTGATTAAAGAGCTCAGCCACATGTGCTCCTTGTCAGTAACAACCACATCATCAACTTTAAGGGACATGGGCAGCTGTGAGGAGGAGGGTTTATCCTCCAGGTCTTTCACCGTTTTCCAGAACATCTTGGGATTAGACCCACAGAGAGAGAACTGCTCCTTAAAGTAACTAACTTCAGCCTTCCGGATAGCCTGAGTACACTTCTTTATCATTTGCCTGAACGAGAGCCAGTCAGCCTGAGCATGTGTGCCAAGCCTTTCACCAAATGGAATTGTTAAGGTGCTGAACCTGTTTTAAATTATATTTTTCTTTAAGGGGGAGTGTTTGTTAACAATACCACTGAAAATATAAAAAAAGAAGGTCCAAGCGTCTTCGACAGAAGGGATCAAGCTGATTCTATACCAATTTACAGAGGCCAAGTCATGAAGGAAGGCTTGCTCGTTAAAGTTTTTTTTAGCAAATGTCTATGACAAATCAGGACAGGTCGTTTAAATGAGCAGCCATTATGAAAACAGGCTGTAAAACAGTGATCACTAAGGTCAAATACAGAAAACACCAGACTGAAACCTATCAGGATCATTTGTGAGGATAACATCAAGAAGAGTAGCCTTTTCTGGGTGTTTGGAGTGTGTTTGGTAACCATCTGAGAAAGACGTAGGGAGTCCCATTGCTTTAGGGCTTGGTCAGGTTGTTTCAGAATGTCCCAGTTTAGGTCACCTAGCGGGACAAATTCAGACTTAGTGTAAGGGGCCAGGACAGAGCTTAGGGCAGGTAGGGTACAGGCCGGTGCTGATGGAGGACGATAACACCCAGCAACAGTCAGCAAAGAGCTATTTTAAATAAATCAAACCAACAAATCAAATTGTTTGGGGACAGACTTGGAGGAGACAACAGAGCACTGAAGGTGCTCCTTGGTAAAGATTGCACTCCTCCGAAATAGGATATAATCAGAAAGGTTAACATCAGTGTTCAAAACACTCTTTCTTAACCACCTCGCACACTTTCAATTGATCAATTTTAGGTTCTAGTGTTTCTAGTGTTAACGCGCAGAAAATCCAGGCTTTTACGAGAGTAAAAATCAGTGAAGGAGGAATCAGAACACAAGTCAGGATTGGGTCTAGAAAGAGTAGATGGGCCAGGGTGTACATGCACATTTCCAGATATCATCAGCAGTAATACGATCAAGGCACGACAGATGACAGGGAGAGCTCTGCAGGGCTGATTTATGACATCTGAATGTGCATCAGATGGTAACAAGATCATATTGTACAGCAATTTCATCAGTTAACATGAATACAAAGCCACCGAGAGGTGGTTAGAATAGGATGGAAGGCCAAGAGTCTGTGCAACCAATAGAGAGTCCCCAGTGAGGGAACAAACATTGTTTGTCCCACGGTCGGATAAACAAGCAGGTCCATAATCAACAAAGCGTGCAGTAGTCATGAGGCAAACAGCATAAAGAAAGAAATATAACGGCTTGGGGCTAGCCATTGTCAGTTCAAAGAGTCACTCGCCCCAACAAGATACCTTGAGAGAGTAGCTCTCTATGAGTCTGTAAAAGTCTGGGGAAAAAATAACTAAATAGTAGGCCAATGGTAGTTAGGCCTAATTAAAGCGTTTATGAGTAAAACTCATGTGATAAGCTTCACAAGTTCATTAGACAACATACAATTCAGATAAGTCCAAAGGCTGCGGTGTATTTTTATACATGACGGTATATACAGTTGAAGTTGGAAGTTTACATACACCTTAGCCAAATACATTTAAATTCAGTTTTTCACAATTCCCGACATTTAATCATAGTAAAGATTCCCTGTCAAAGGTCAGTTAGGATCACCACTTTATTTTAAGAATGTGAAATGTCAGAATAATAGTAGAGAAAATGATTTATTTCAGATTTTATTTATTTCATCACATTCATCAGAAGTTTATATACACTCAATTAGTATTTGGTAGCATTGCCTTTAAATTGTTTAACTTGGGTCAAACGTTTCGGGTAGCCTTCCACAAGCTTCCCATAATAAATTGGGTGAATTTTGGCCCATTCCTCCTGACAGAGCTGGTGTTACTGAATCAGGTTTGTAGGCCTCCTTGTTCGCACACGCTTTTTCAGTTCTGTCCACAAATGTTCTATAGGATGGAGGTCAGGGCTTTGTGATGGCCACTCCAATACCTTGACTTTGTTGTCCTTAAGCCATTTTGCCACAACTTTGGAAGTATGCTTGGGGTCATTTGTAAGGATCTTCATGAATGACGGACCAAGGCGCAGCGTGACTGTAGTTCCACATATTTTAATAAATGAGAACTTCCAAATAAACAAACAAAGCACAAACGATCGGAATCAATGTGTAGCGCACACAGCACATACAACATACAAACAATAACAGGTGGGGAGAGGACAAACTAAGTATGGTCCCCAATTAGAGGTAACGACAATCAGCTTCCTCTAATTGGGAACCATACAAAACCAAAACATAGAAATTATAACATAAATACCCAACTAGTCACGTCCTGACCTAAAACATAGAGAACCCCGAGGGCTCTCTATGGCCAGGACGTGACATCATTGTCCATTTGGAAGACCCATTTGCGACCAAGCTTTAACTTCCTAACTGATGTCTTGAGATGTTGCTTGTCACGATTTCAGCCGAAGTTGGTCCCTCTCCTTGTCCGGGTGGCTTTCGACGGTCGACGTCGCCGGTTTTCTAGCTGCCGCCGATCTACTTTTCATTTTATATGTTTTTTTGTCTTCATTATACACACCTGGTTTCAATCACTAATTACATGTTCATTATTTAAACCTCTGTTCCCCCCCATGTCTTTGTGATTGATTGTTTGTATGTTGATACGGTCTGTTATTGTGGGCTCGATGTTTATTGAGTTGTATTTTGTGTATTATATTTGAGTAAATACGTTTATTACTCATATCTGCTGTTCTGCGCTTGACTACACACAGGATCTATCACAGAATCAATCACCTACTTTATGGAGTCAGCAGGAGCAGATACCCCTGTAATAGGGGTCGAGGAGCGCAGCCAGTAGCATGCGGCTATGCTACAACATCTCGGCACCGCCATGGACCGCGTTCTTCAGAGCTTGGATCGCTGGGAGAGAAGAGGAGTTCCTCCAGCGCCTCCACCAGCACATCCAAGTTCACCACTACTCACCCCTCCTTTAGCCGGACCCAGTGGGATTCGGCTCGCGCTCCCGAGGGCATATGATGGAACGGCTGCAGGGTGCCAGGGGTTCCTACTCCAACTGGAGATCTACCTGGCGACCGTTCACCCGGCTCCCTCGGGACGCAAGAGCGTGTCCGCCCTCGTCTCCTGCTTATCCGGGAAAGCCCTGGAGTGGGCCAACGCTGTATGGGGGGAGGACGGAGCGGCGTTGGACCATTACGAGGAGTTCACCCGCCACTTCAGGACAGTGTTCGACCATCCACCTGAGGGTAGAGTGGCGGGTGAACTCCTGTTCCACCTCAGGCAGGAGACGAGGAGCGCACAGGTCTTTTCATTGGAGTTCCGCACCCTGGCCGCTGGAGCGGGATGGAATGACAGAGCCCTGATCGACCATTACAGGTGGAGTCTGCGCGAGGATGTCCGACGGGAGCTGGCATGCAGGGACACCACCTTATCCTTTGACCAGCTCGTGGACATGTCCATCAGGCTGGATACCCTGCTGGCCACCCGTGGACATCTGGATCAGGGCCTGTTAGTTCCATCCCCCAATACCTCGGATCCTACACCCATGGAGCTAGGAGGGACTGCGCTTAGGGGGGCCGGAGGAGGGACCACTTTCTGCACCTTATGTGGCCTCAGAGGGCACACTGCTGGTCGGTGCTGGGGGGGTGCCTCAGGTAGTCGAGGCAGCAGGCAGGGCAATATCGTGTCATCCCAGGTGAGTAGGCACCAGACTCGCCCAGAGCCCCCTGTTGCCCTCATGTTTTTGTTTTATAGCTTTTCCTGAGTTTTCCCCGCGTTCCCAGCATAAGGCGCTCGTCGATTCAGGCGCAGCTGGGAACTTTATTGACTGTTCATTGGCCCGTAGTTTAGGGATTCCTATTGTGTCTGTTGATATGCCCTTCCCTGTACACACCTTAGATAGTCAACCATTAGGGTCAGGGCTGAATAGGGAGATTACAGCTCCACTGAGTATGGTGACGCAGGGGGGTCATGAGGAGAAGATTAGACTCTACCTCATTGATTCTCCTGCATTTTCTGTGGTTCTGGGTCTACCCTGGTTGGCCTATCATGACCCCACTATTTCGTGGCAACAGAGGGCTCTAAAGGGATGGTCCCGAAAGTGCTCGGGGACGTGTGTAGGTGTTTCCTTAGGTGCAACTACGGTGGAGAGTCCAGACCAGGTCTCCACCGTGCACATCCCCTCAGAATATGCCAATTTGGCTCTCGCTTTCTGTAAAAACAAGGCGACTCAATGACCACCCCATCGATGGGGGGATTGTGCGATAAATCTCCTGGTAGACGCAGCACTTCCCAGGAGTCACGTGTATCCTCTGTCACAGGAGGAGACGGCAGCTATGGAGACATATGTTGCCGAATCTCTAGGACAGGGATACATTCGGCCCTCCACTTCACCTGCCTCCTCAAGTTTATTTTTTGTGAAGAAGGATGGATGTCTGCGCCTGTGTATTGACTATCGAGGTATTAATCAGATCACTGTGAGGTACAGCTACTCGCTGCCTCTCATAGCCAGTGCGATCGAGTCAATGCACGGGGCGCGCTTTTTCACCAAATTGGATTTCAGGAGTGCCTACAATCTGGTACGTATCCGGGAGGGGGACGAGTGGAAGACAGCATTTAGTACCACCTCAGGGCACTATGAGTACGTCGTCATGCCGTACGGGTTGATAAATGCTCCATCAGTCATCCAGGCATTTGTAGACAAGATTTTCCGGGACCTGCGCGGGCAGGGGGTAGTGGTGTATATCGATGACATTCTGATATACTCCGCTACACGCGCCGAGCATGTGTCTCTGGTGCGCAAGGTGCTGGGCAGGCTGTTGGAGCATGACCTATACGTCAAGGCTGAGAAATGTCTGTTCTTCCAGCAGTCCATCTCTTTCCTAGGGTACCGCATTTCCACGTCAGGGGTGGAGATGGAGAATGACCGTATTTAAGCCATGCGTAATTGACCGACTCCAACCACCATAAAGGAAGTGCAGCGGTTCTTAGGGTTTGCCAACTACTACCGGAGGTTTATCCGGGGCTTTGGTCAGGTAGCGGCTCCTATTACTTCACTGCTGAAGGGGGGACCGGTGCGACTGCAGTGTTCAGCTGAGGCGGACAGGGCTTTTAGTCATCTGAAGGCTCTGTTTACCTCGGCTCCCGTGCTGGCTCATCCGGATCCCTCTTTGGCCTTCATAGTTGAGGTGGACGCATCCGAGGCTGGGATAGGAGCTGTTTTGTGTTCACCCTTTCCTACAGACCAGGTTCCCAGCACGCTAAGGCAGACGCACTGTCCTGGATGTATGACACAGAGGAGCGAGCCATAGATCCCACTCCCATACTTCCGGCCTCTTGCCTGGTGGCACCGGTGGTGTGGGAGCTGGATGCAGACATTGAGCAGGCGTTACGTACAGAGCCCACTCCCATTCAGTGTCCAGCTGGACGTCTGTACGTTCCGCCTGCTGTCCGTGACCGTCTGATCTATTGGGCCCACACGTCACACTCCTCTGGTCATCCTGGCATCGGTCGGACAGTGCGTTGCCTTCCGGCACTACGGGGTGCCTGAGGACATCGTTTCTGATCGGGGTCCCCAGTTCACGTCCAGGGTTTGGAGGGCATTTATGGAACGTCTGGGGGTCTCGGTCAGCCTTACCTCAGGTTTTCACCCCGAGAGTAACGGGCAGGTGGAAAGAGTCAACCAGGATGTGGGTAGGTTTCTGCGGTCTTATTGCCAGGACCGGCCGGGGGAGTGGGCGAGTTTCATCCCCTGGGCAGAGATGGCCCAGAACTCACTCCGCCATTCTTCTACTAACCTCTCCCCCTTCCAGTGCGTACTAGGATACCAGCTGGTTCTGGCACCGTGGCATCAGAGCCAGATCGAGGCTCCTGCGGTGGATGAGTGGTTTAGGTGCTCTGAGGAGACCTGGGAGGCCGCCCATGTGCATCTACAACGAGCCACCGCAGTGAGTCGGCAGAAGGCGAGCGCCGACCGCCACCGCAGTGAGGCCCCGGTGTTCGCACCAGGGGACAGGGTCTGGCTCTCGACCCGAAACCTGCCCCTCCGCCTGCCCTGCCGGAAGCTGGGCCCGCGGTTTGTGGGGCCCTTTAAAGTCCTGAGGAGATTGAACAAGGTACGTTACAAATTACAGCTCCCCCTGATTACCGTATTAATCCCTCGTTCCATGTGTCTCTCCTCAGGCCGGTGGTGGCTGGTCCACTCCAGGAATCTGAGGAGTGGGAGGTCCCCCCCCCCCCTCTGGACATCAAGGGGGCCCCGGCGTATGCTGTCTGAGCCATCATGGAGTCAAGGCGCCGGGCGAGGGGCCTCCAGTACCTCGTGGAGTGGGAGGGGTACGGCCCGGAGGAGAGATGTTGGGTGCCGGTGGAGGACATACTGGACCCGTCATTACTGCTGGAGTTTCACCGTCTCCATCCGGATCGCCCCTGCGCCTCGTCCTCTGGGTTGTCCCGGTGCATCAAGGGGGTACTGTCACGACTTCAGCCGAAGTTGGTCCCTCTCCTTGTTTGGGCGGCTTTCAGTGGTCGACATCGCCGGTTTTCTAGCTGCTGCCGATCTACTTTTCATTTTCTATGTTTTTTTGTCTTCATTATACACACCTGGTTTCAATAACTAATTACATGTTCATTATTTAAACTTCTGTTCCCCCCATGTCTTTGTGATTGATTGTTTATAGGTTTATACGGTCCGTTATTGTGTGCTCGATGTTTATGGAGTTGTATTTTGTGTATTATATTTGAGCAAATACGTTTGTTACTCATATCTGCTGTTCTGCACCTGACTCCGCTACACACAGGATCTATCACATTGCTTCAATATATCCCAAATTTTTCTTCCTCATGATGCCATCTATTTGGTGAAGTGCACGAGTCCCTCCTGCAGCAAAGCACCCCCACAAAATGATGCTGCCACCCCTATGCTTCACAGTTGGGATGGTGTTCTTTGTCTTGACAGCGTCCCCCTTTTTCCTCCAAACAGAACGATGGTCATTTTGGCCAAACAGTTATATTTTTGTTTCACCAGACCAGAGGACATTTCTCCAAAAAGTACGATCTTTGTTCCCATGTGCAGTTGCAAACCGTAGTCTGGCGTTTTTATTGCGGTTTTGGAGCAGTGGCTTCTTCCTTGCTGAGTGGCCTTTCAGGTTATTTCGATATAGGACTCGTTTTACTGTGGATATAGATACTTTTTTACCTGTTTCCTCCAGCATCTTCACAAGGTCCTTTGCTGTTGTTCTGGGATTGATTTGCACTTTTCGCACCAAAGTACATTCATCTCTAGGAGACAGAACATGTCTCCTTCCTGAGCGG
The DNA here is from genome assembly GCA_030435695.1 of Brachymystax lenok tsinlingensis. Taxonomy (NCBI): domain Eukaryota; kingdom Metazoa; phylum Chordata; class Actinopteri; order Salmoniformes; family Salmonidae; genus Brachymystax; species Brachymystax lenok. Next base: position 33,954,309 of record CM059796.1, read on the forward strand.
TATGACAGCTGCGTGGTCCCATGGTGTTTATACTTGCGTACTATTGTTTGTACAGCTGAACATGGTACCTTCAGGAGTTTGGAAATTGTTCCCAAGGATGAACCAGACTTGTGGAGGTCTACAATTCTTTTTCAGAGGTCTTGGCTGATTTCATTTGATTTTCCAATAATGTCAAGCAAAGAGGCACTGAGTTTGAAGGTAGGCCTTGAAATACATCCACAGGTACACCTCCAATTGACTCAAATGTAGGTTTACTGTTCCTTAAAACCTACCAGACGGTATCTCTCCAGGAACAGGGTTGGAGTTAACCTACTAGATTGTATCTCTCCAGGAACAGGGTTGGTGTTAACTTACAGGACGGTATCTCTCCAGGAACAGGGCTGGAGAACCCTAGTTGTACACATGTGTATCTTGGGCTGGCCGATATGGACAAAATATTGTATCACTGCATTCTTCTAAATATGCTTAATGGGTAGTGTGGCCCCAGGATGGCAACACATGAATTCTAAGTGGTTTTAATGTGTTTTCTCCATTCTGATTGCTTTACTGTTCAACCCAAAGATAATAGGAGGACAAACAGTGAAGTAGTTCTGTTTATAGCACATTACATCCTATAGGAATCAACATCCTGTTTGTAGCACATTACATACTGTAGGAATCAACCTCCTCTTTTGTAGCCTCCAACTCGGGTACTCGACCAATGGTTGTTATTTGTGTAGTTGTTTGTTCACTTCCAGCGTTTTAATCAATTTCTTCAAAAAATGTGTTATCATTCTAATGTGTTATCATTCACACACTTTCTTTTGTCTTAGTTTTGCCTCTTTTTGAAAAAAATAAAAATAATAATGTTTCCTTGACAGAATTATTATTCTCAGACCTATTTGACTGCAGTTCTTACTTTCGCCCGATTTTCTTGGGGTCCTTACTCCCAAAGTTTTCTGACTTGTTGCTCGTGCAGTTCTCCGCTGAAGACAGTTCCTTCTGGCGATAAAAACGGATTATTGCTGTAATTGTTTGGAGCAATTACTGAATTATTGATTAACAAACCTAACATTTAAATGCTGTTATAGAAGGTAAAGTAAAGTTCTAAACAAGGCGTTGAATGAATACCTGTATAGCTTGTTAACGGTTTATCCCCCTCCCCGGTGTATTCTGTGTATATGACAAATAAACTTCACTTGTGATGTGTACTACCTAGCTAATATTAGGCCTACTCATTTGTGTATAAAGTTGAAGATTTTTTTTATCACTAACCAGGTTTCCATCCAACCTGCGAGTGTCGGACAAATCAATTCATGACAGGCCTGATGGAAACAGACTTACCAAATGTCGACAAAACTAACCATGCTACAGAAAGTGGGATCTTTTTGTGTCTGTAAAATAAATTTTTCGAGAAATATCAGTGGAAAAGCTTTCATGTGCAAATATTGACATAATTACCATCGTATCGAGTCACGAGATGATGTTTGGTCCTCCCACTATGACTTGTCGGGAAAACATGCAATTTATTAGGCTACAGATTAAATAAGTTATGAAGAACTTCACAGGGTGGTGAGAGTGCAAGGTGATGATCTTGATGCTCCTTTCCTATAAATACTGAGGGTTTTATTCTGGTGACACGATCATCGATGCTTGGCTGCTGTTTGACAAATAATAATCTTGCTCTTTTGTCCATAATAATCTCATCATGTATGCTATAGGTGTGCTCTATATCAGAGTGGGTACACTCGCTATATAACGCACATTTGTTCGTGAGAAAACCATTAATAGAATTGAACCGCGAAAGTTACTTTTATGTCCACTATGTCATCACGCACAGTCTTTCAGCGACAACAAGTCAATTTAAATGGAAACACATCTCTTGTTTTAAAATGCGCATTTGGATGGAAACCTAGCTACTGACAATAAAATTAAAAAAATGAACGTGAAGATTGCAATTTAACTCATGTTTTTTTAGTATTATTCTGAGTGTATAATGTGAAAGTGAGTTTGAAAAAGTATTATTGTTATTATTAATATTAACATTACTAGCTTTTTGCAGTTTCAGCAGTTTGTCCAGTTTGGGCAGCCATAGTTTGGCAAGTGGAAGATTGATAGTGACAACACAGTGCAACGGTGTCTTTTGAAAACAAGCCTAAAGATTAAGATTGTTTTAGTCTTGACTACTACAGCAGGGGTAATATTAGCAGTAATATTAGCTAGAATTTTCCAGCTAGCATTTTCCCGGCTAGCATTTTCCCAGCTAGCATTTTCCCAGCTAGCATTTTCCCAGCTAGCATTTTCACCACCTAGTATGCATGGAAAGGTTTTTGGTGATGTACATGAGGTGGGAGAGTGAGTACTGTAGGCTACCTAGGCTACCTGCCTCTAACCACTAAGCTACCTGCCTCTAACCACTAGGCTACCTGCCTCTAACCACTAGGCTACCTGCCTCTAACCACTAGGCTACCTGCCTCTAACCACTAGGCTACCCGCCTCTAGCCACTAGGCCACCCGCCTCCAACCACTAGGCTAGCTGCCTCTAACCACTAGGCCAGCTGCCTCTAACCACTAGGCCACCTGCCTCTAACCACTAGGCCACCTGCCTCTAACCACTAGGCCAGCTGCCTCTAACCACTAGGCCAGCTGTCTCTAACCACTAGGCTACCTGCCTCTAGCCACTAGGCCACCTGCCTCCAACCACTAGGCTACCTGCTCTAACCACTAGGCTACCTGCTCTAACCACTAGGCTACGTGCCTCTAACCACTAGGCTACGTGCCTCTAACCACTAGGCTACCTGCCTCTAACCACTAGGCTACCTGCCTCTAACCACTAGGCTACCCGCCTCTAACCACTAGGCTACCCGCCTCTAACCACTAGGCTACCTGCCTCTAACCACTAGGCTACCTGCCTCTAACCACTATGCTACCTGCCTCTAACCACTAAGCTATCTGCCTCTAACCACTAGGCTACCTGCCTCTAACCACTAGGCTACCTGCCGCCCCATGTGAGTATAACTGATGCTATATGCCTAATGCTAGCCTACTTCACAAAGCTATCCTCTTATCTTATCAAACCCCAAAGTTATTGTCGTTAGTCACTCCCCAAAATTCTGAAAACAAGTGAGATACATGTTTAACATGTCTTTAAATGACTTGTCCGTAAAAAAAACAGTTGGTTAGGACTTATGTTACCTAAGTAAACCTTAGTCTCTTTGGTAGAAGAAAGATTACATAAGAAGAACATGTGGTTAGTTAAATCTGTCACATGACATCTGGGCCACGTTGCTCTGTCTAGCTGTGTTTGTCATCTCTCTAGCTGTGTTTAGCAGTGTTCTGGTGTGTTTGTAGTTTTGCTATGTTTGTCTGTGTTTTTCTCTGGGATGCAGCTTGCCGCTGAGACACTTCCTGTTGATTGTCCCCGTCCTGGCCCAGGGTGCATCACTGTGACATCACATATTGTTTACCATCGCCACGGGAACCCAAGGTGAGCTATATTTACCACGTGAGAGACTTCCACTTTGGTCTAATGTATCTCAGAACACTCCCCATCCTAACTAAATAGGCTTGGGACTATTATGATTATATATTAATATTAAAGAGGAACTGCAGAGATAAATCAGCCAGTGGTGTGTGTGTTGCTTGCTATCTTTATGATTGCATAGGTTACCTAGGTTTTTTTTGTCATCAATTGTTTTTTTTTAACCCGAAGAGACTGGAACCATAGCTATTGTTTTGTCTTGTCCGAGTGTGAATCGCTCACATCATAACCTGCAGAACTGTTGATGTCTGGAGGAAAGACCCTTGTTTGTTTTTATTAGTTCCCTCACCAATGTTCAGAGGAATATTCTAGAAACCAGACAAACTAGCCAGTTTGGAGTAGAATGGGGACAAATTGCATGAATAATGCACCACAGCAAACATGTGTGAATTTGACTCCAGCTCAGTAGCTATAGTATATCAGACTAGCCCAGTGTCTGGTGTCTGGTATTCTTCATAACTCACCATCATTAAGCTTTTCATAAATAACAGTCAAGGAAATTAATGTTGTCTACATGCAAATATGCAGTATTCAGTGTCAGAATATCTAGACATTTGATGCTCTCCTTCTCTTGCATTTGTTGAAGGAAAATAGGGCAAAGTTCAACCCAAGTTGTAAGGGTTAAAATGAGAGACGTGGGTCTGTTTCTATAAGTTACACCCTTTACATAGCGAGCCCATAGTGAGCCCTTCAACCACTGTGTATGGAATGAGTGTAAGGATCCCCAAAAATGTAGGAGGCATGAGCGATTTTACACACATAAGCACACACACACACACCCATCAATCCCCAGTCTTATTTCACAATACCCTCAACATGCTTCGTGCTTAATCGTGAGAGAGAGAGACTGACAGAGACAGACTGATATAGTGAGAAAGAAAGACAAAGTGGCATAGTGAGACAGAGAGATAGAGACAGACTGGCATAGTGAGACAGAGAGATAGAGATACAGAGACAGACTGACATAGTGAGACAGAGAGATACAGAGACAGACTGACATAAGAGGGCAGAGAGACAGAGTGACATAGTGAGACAGAGATAGAGACAGACTGACATAGCGAGACAGAGAGATAGAGACATAGTGAGACAGAGAGATAGAGACAGACTGACATAACGGGATAGAGACAGAGTCAGGCTGACATAACGAGAGAGTGACATAGTGAGACAGAGAGATAGAGAGACAGACTGACATAGTGAGACAGAGAGATACAGAGACTGACATAGTGAGACAGAGAGATAGGGAGACAGACTGACATAGTGAGACAGAGAGATACAGAGACAGACTGACATAAGAGGGCAGAGAGACAGAGTGACATAGTGAGACAGAGATAGAGACAGACTGACATAGCGAGACAGAGAGATAGAGACATAGTGAGACAGAGAGATAGAGACAGACTGACATAACGGGATAGAGACAGAGTCAGGCTGACATAACGAGAGAGTGACATAGTGAGATAGAGAGACAGACTGACATAGTGAGACAGAGAGATACAGAGACTGACATAGTGAGACAGAGAGATAGGGAGACAGACTGGCATAGTGAGACAGAGAGATAGGGAGACAGACTGACATAGTGAGACAGAGAGATACAGAGACTGACATAGTGAGACAGAGAGATAGAGACAGACTGGCATAGTGAGACAGAGAGACAGACTGACATAGCGAGACAGAGAAATAGAGACAAAGTGACATAGTGAGACAGAGAGATAGAGACAGACTGACATAACGAGATAGAGACAGAGTGACATAGTGAGATAGAGACAGACTGACATAGTGAGACAGAGAGATAGGGAGACAGACTGGCATAGTGAGACAGAGAGATACAGAGACTGACATAGTGAGACAGAGAGATACAGAGACAGACTGACATAGTGAGACAGAGAGATAGAGGGAGAGAGAAACAAAGAGAGAGTGCAGATGGCAAGAGACAGAAAGAGAGAAAAATGAAGAGCGAAGGGGAGGGAGGGGAGGGCTTGGTGGTAATATTTACTCAGGACCTCTGAGAGAGAGAGAGGACAATAGAACGAGAAAGAGAAACAGAGAGAGGAACAGAGAGAGAGGAACAGAGAGAGAGAAACAGAGAGAGAGGAACAGAGAGAGAGGAACAGAGAGAGAGGAACAGAGAGAGAGGAACACAGAGAGAGGAACAGAGAGAGAGAAACAGAGAGAGAGGAACAGAGAGAGAAACAGGCAGCTCACGTTCCTGTCTAGCATCCAGTTTGCCCTGTGCCCAACCAACTGCTGTTTAAACAACCAGAAGGGGGAAACAGACACCCCCCCCCACTACCCCCACCACCCCCCACCCTCCGTCACGTGCCTGTTTCCTCCAAGAACCCGGCAGCTTCCTCTCTCATCCGTTCATACGCCTCTCCACTCCTCCTCCCTCCTCCCCTCTTCCCTCCTTCCTGATATCCGTGTCCGATGTTTGTCGAGGAACTTCAAACCCTTCCAACAGAACGGTTGTTGTCTTTGTCCTGTTCTTGGAGTGAGACACAGACATCAGGAAGGAGGGAAGACATGAATAAGGGAAGAGGAGAGAGAGCTCAGCTTGATTCCAGCTCAAGTTTTTGTACAGGAGGATAGAGTGTGTGTCTATGTGTGTCCTGCTCTTGGAGTCAGGAGGATAGAGTTGTTATTGGTCAGGAATCAGGAAGCTACTGTAACAGAGGGAGGAAATAAGCAAATGTTTTAATGGACAGGATGGAAGCTGTATTTCATGAATGTATTTTTTTTCAACCAGGATAGTCCTCTCTTTCACGTTGCTTTTGACCTCCCTTTCTATGCTTTTATTCATCTATAACATGGTTTCATTCATCTTTTACATGGTTCTATCTATATTTACATGGTTTTATCCATCTTTTACTTGGTTTTATCTATATTTTACATGGTTTCATTCATCTTTTACATGGTTTTATCTATATTTTACATGGTTTCATTCATCTTTTACATGGTTCTATCTATATTTACATGGTTTTATCCATCTTTTACATGGTTTTATCTATATTTTACAAGGTTTTATTCATCTTTTACATGGTTTCATTCATCTTTTACATGGTTCTATCTATATTTTACAAGGTTTTATTCATCTTTTACATGGTTTTATCTATATTTTACAAGGTTTTATTCATCTTTTACATGGTTTTATTTATATTTTACATGGTTTCATTCATCTTTTACATGGTTTTATCCATCTTTTACTTGGTTTTATATATATTTTACATGGTTTTATTGATATTGTACATGGTTCTATCTATATTTTACATGGTTTTATCTATATTTACATGGTTTTATCCGTCTTTTACTTGGTTTTATATATATTTTACATGGTTTTATCCATCTTTTACATGGTTTTATCTATATTTTACATGGTTTCATTCATCTTTTACATGGTTCTATCTATATTTACATGGTTTTATCCGTCTTTTACTTGGTTTTATATATATTTTACATGGTTTTTAGATGATTTATCTATATTTTACATGGTTCTATTTATATTTTACATGGTTTTATTTATATTTTACATGGTTTTATCTATATTTTACATGGTTTTATCTATATTTTACATGGTTCTATCTATATTCTACATGGTTTTATCTATATTTTAAATGGTTTCATCTATCTTTTACATGGTTTTATCTGTCTTATTCAATGTTTTTAAGGCTGTATGCGAGGTACTACGTTACCCTAATGTAAATAGACTCCTGTAGCTTACTCTAGCTTACTGAAAGGCTCTACTGTAGGACCGTGACTCCTATTGCCCATTTCATCATCATTATTGTTATGTCTCTCCATCTGGTTGAAGAGCTGTGGAGCGGATAGACGGGCCCCAGGCCTGGTCACATTGATCATGGGACTACATCTACAGAACAGTGTGATTAAGAGCCAGGATACGTGGGCAGTGTGACAGTGTGGAGAGTTGAGTGAAACCTTGTTTCGCGATGCGGGAACCTGGATTGGAGCTGAATCTTTGTCTGTGTGCGACCTCTCACAGTGATACTGTGCAGAACACAAGACTAAGTGTGTGTGTCTGTGTGTGCGTGTGCGTGTGCGTGCGTGTGTGTGTGTGAGTGTGTGTGTGTGTGTGTAAGAGTGAAATAGATTTCCAGAGCGATAAGCGACCTGTGTGTGGATATGACACAGAACATGTCATGACACAGCATGATCCATGAACCACAACTACAGCTCAAGCTAAACACTGTCACTCCCATTATTTCTCTGGGTCGAGCTCCTGCTTTAGCCTGGCACACCGCCCTGAAGCCCCACTGTTTCAGCAGTGAGCGCAGCATTCTGTCTGGTTTATCCGGGCTATAGTCCTGCTCTGCTCTGGGTTATAACCAGGTCTTCATTAAAGACTTCCAGATCCTCACTTAGCCATGCTGGGACTAGGGTTGGGGCTGGAGTGTGTCTATGTGTGTGTGTGTGTGTTTGTATGGGTGGAGCTGGAGCTGGAGCTCTGTTCTGTTCATGAGGGTGAATAAAGGGCCTTAGCGTGCCAACTGCACATCATACTGAAGTTAATTTGTCCTTAGTACAAAGAGAGCGGGAGAGAGCAACAATCAGGGAATAAGAGAGTAACTATATAATGAGGGAGTATCCCTCCCTCCCTCCTTCCCTCTCACTCTCTCTCTCTTTCCCTCCCGCCCCCTCTCTTCTCCCTCTCTCCCTGCCTCCCCCTCTGCTCTCCCTCTTTACCTCTCTCCCCTCTCTCCCTCCCTTCTCTCTCTCCCCATCTCTCCCTACCTCTCTCTCCCTCCCTCTCTTTCCTCCTCCCTCCATCTCTCAGTTCTCAGCCTCAGGTCTTAACTTAAGCCTGGGAGCGGTATTCTGGGAGCATGTTTCCATGTGAATGGCGGAGGGGTGTGACGCCACGGCATTGTTCCCGTGGTGAGAAGAGGAACTGTGAGGCCAATTCCTGTCGGCTCTGAAAAAAAAAAAAAACGGCCACTTTCCTTCCTCCCGCCGTCCGACAGCCAGGCCGTTACAAATAAAATCGAATTGTATTTGTCACAAGCGTTAAATACAACTGGTGTAGACTTTACTATGAAACGCTTGCTTACGAGCCCTTCCCAATGATGCAGAGTTAGAAAATGTGTAAATAAAAATAGCAACACAAAAGGAGTAAAATTCACAAGAATTAAACTACCAGTAACAGATTAATGTGCAGGGGTAACAGGCATTTGAGGTTGATCTGTTTATAAAGGCCGGATAAGGTAAATATCCCTTACAAAAAAAAAAAAAAAAAAAAACATTTCAAATTTGAAGGTTCACATGTTCACATGGGTTTTAGGCTATTGTACTGCTGAAAAGTGAATTCGTTTCCCAGTGTCTGGTGGAAAGTAGACTGAACAAGGTTTTCCTCAAGGATTTTGCCTGTGCTTCGATCTATTCCGTTTATTTTTTTATCCTGAAAATCTCCCTAGTCCTTAACGATTACAAGCATACCCATAACACTATGCAGCCACCACCTATGCTTGAAAATATGGAAAGTGGTACTCAGTATTGTGTTCTATAGGATTTTACCCGAACACAACACTTTGTGTTCAGGACAAAAAGTTAATTGCTTTGCCAAATTTCATTTTTTTTTATTTTTTTTTATTAATTTGTAAAAATGTCTAAAAACATGATTCCACTTTGACATTATGGGGTATTGTGTGTAGGCCAGTGACACAAAATCTATTTTAAATTCAGGCTGTAACACATCAAAATGTCGAAACAAGTGAAGGTGCGTGAATACTTTCTGAAGGCCCTGTATATCAGGTGAGCAAAAGCTTGAGACTTCCTTCCCACTGGAAGCAGCGCACAGCTCTACCCCTTCGGACTTGCCCGAGCCTCCACCGTCCGATAGACTGAGCATCAACCTCAGAGTACAGGGAAAGCAGGGTATGACGTAGAGAGAGAGCAGGGTATGACGTAGAGAGAGATGGAGAGGTAGAGAGAGGGAGAGGTAGAGAGATGGAGAGGTAGAGAGATGGAGAGGTAGAGAGATGGAGAGGGAGAGAGATGGAGAGGTAGAGAGAGGTAAAGAGATGGAGAGGTAGAGAGATGGAGAAGCAGAGAGAGGTAAAGAGATGGAGAGGTAAAGAGATGGAGAGGTAGAGAGAGGTAGAGGTAGAGAGAGGGAGAGGTAAAGAGATGGAGAGGTAGAGAGAGGTAAAGAGATGGAGAGGTAGAGAGAGGTAAAGAGATGGAGAAGTAGAGGGAGGTAAAGAGATGGAGAGGTAAAGAGATGGAGAGGTAGAGAGAGATAAAGAGATGGAGAGGTAGAGAGAGGTAGAGAGATGGAGAGGTAGAGAGATGGAGAGGTAGAGAGATGGAGAGGTAGAGAGAGGGAGAGGTAGAGAGAGGGAGAGGTAGAGAGAGGGAGAGGTAAAGAGAGGTAGAGAGATGGAGAGGTAAAGAGATGGAGAGAGATGGAGAGGTAGAGAGAGATTGAGAGGTAAAGAGATGGAGAGGTAGAGAGATGGAGAGGTAGAGAGATGGAGAGGTAGAGAGAGGTAGAGAGATGGAGAGGTAGAGAGATGGAGAGGTAGAGAGAGGGAGAGGTAGAGAGAGGGAGAGGGAGAGGTAGAGAGAGGTAAAGAGATGGAGAGGTAGAGAGATGGAGAGGTATAGAGAGGTAAAGAGATGGAGAGGTAGAGAGATGGAGAGGTAGAGAGATGGAGAGGTAAAGAGATGTAGAGAGAGGGAGAGGTAGAGAGATGGCGAGAGAGAGAGGTAAAGAGATGGAGAGGTAGAGGGAGAGGTGGAGAGGTAGAGAGATTGAGCGGTAGAGAGATAGAGAAATGGAGAGATGGATAGGTAGAGAGAGATGGAGAGAGGAAGAGGTCGAGAGAGGGAGAGGTAGAGAGAGGTAGAGAGAGGGAGAGGTAGAGAGGTAGAGAGATGGAGAGGTAGAGAGAGGTAGAGAGATGGAGAGGTAGAGAGAGGTAAAGAGATGGAGAGAGAGGTAGAGAGATGGAGAGAGATGAAGAGAGATGGAGAGAGATGGAGAGAGGTAGAGAGATGGAGAGAGGGATGGAGAGAGGTAGAGAGATGGAGAGAGAGATGGAGAGAGAGATGAGAGATGTAGAGAGATGTAGAGAGATGGAGAGAGAGGTAGAGAGATGGAGAGAGAGGTAGAGAGATGGAGAGAGAGGTAGAGAGATGGAGAGAGAGGTAGAGAGATGGATAGGAAGACAGAGATAGAGAGGCAGAGATGTAGAGAGAGGAAGAGAGGCAGAGACGTAGAGAGAGATCGAGACGTAGAGAGAGGCAGAGAGGTAGAGAGAAAAAGAAAACAAGTGGAGGAAGCAGCTTTGTTTCTATGTGCAGACTGTTTATGGGCCATTCGAGAACGAACCAAGAGGTGAAGGAGATCCCCAGCCGCTACACAGGCTGGACCAACCACGTGTGTGTGTTTGTGTGTGTGTGCGTGTGTTTTGTTATGTTTGTGAGTGTGTGTGTGTGTGCCTGGTCAGCCTACCTGTTGTTTGCTGACTGCCTTTCTCAGGTCTCAAGCTGTCCTGTTGCAGAAACAATTAAATCGTTTTAGCATAAAAACAACTGTCTACCTGTTCCTGTGACCAGCTATTTATAATTTTCGCTTGAATTTAAATAAGACTTGACATAATCTATGTCAACTCAGAAGGTTCCTGTGTGTGTGTCTGTGTGTGTGTGTGTCTCTGTGTGTGTGTGTCTGTGTGTGTGTGTCTGTGTGTGTCTGTGTGTGTGTGTGTGTCTGTGTGTGTCTGTGTCTGTGTGTGTGTGTCTGTGTGTGTGTCTGTGTGTGTGTCTGTGTGTCTGTGTGTGTGTCTGTGTGTGTGTCTGTCTGTGTGTGTGTGTCTGTGTGTGTGTGTCTGTGTGTGTCTGTGTGTGTCTGTGTGTGTCTGTGTCTGTGTGTGTGTGTCTGTGTGTGTGTCTGTGTGTGTGTCTGTGTGTCTGTGTGTGTGTCTGTGTGTGTGTCTGTCTGTGTGTGTGTGTCTGTGTGTGTGTGTCTGTGTGTGTCTGTGTGTGTGTGTCTGGGAAAGAGAAGTTGGCAAGTCTTTGTCCCTTCTTGATGACTCATTTTGACATGAACTTAGTCATTCTGAGTATCTGTAATATATCATAGTCACACCAATAAAACATTTCCTTCTCTAAATGTTTTCTTATGGTCCCAAACTATTGGGCTAATCACCTCCACAAATCATGATCATGATCGGGTCCCATGTCAACGTCAAAGATAACCATGGAGGCATCATACTGCACATAGCTCTTAGTACAGTACATCATTAGTTATTTCCTCAGATAAGCGAGATGGTAGATGGTAGACGGGATATGGGAGATGGTAGATGTAGATGGGAGATGGTAGATGGTAGATGGAGATGGGAGATGGTAGATGGTAGATCGAAGATGGGAGATGGGATATGGTAGATGGTGGATGTAGGTGGTAGATGTAGATGGTAGATTGTAGATGGGAGATGGTAGATGGTAGATCGAAGATGGGAGATGGGATATGGTAGATGGTGGATGTAGGTGGTAGATGTAGATGGTAGATTGTAGATGGGAGATGGGAGATGTAGATGGGAGATGTAGATGGTAGATGGGAGATGGGGGATGGAGATGTAGATGGGAGATGGTAGATGGTAGATGGGAGATGTAGATGGGAGATGGTAGATAGGAGATGGGAGATGGTGGATGTAGATTGTAGATGGGAGATGGGAGGTGGGAGATGGTAGATTGTAGATGGGAGATGTACATGGTAGATGTTAGATGGGAGATGGTAGATGGGAGAATGGATATGGTAGATGGTGGATGTAGATGGTAGATTGTAGATGGGAGATGGTAGATGGGAGATGTAGATGGGAAATGGTAGATGCAGGTGGTAGATGTACATGATAGATGTTAGATGGGAGATGGGAGATGGTAGGTGGTAGATGTAGATGGTAGATTGTAGATGGGAGATGTAGATGGTAGATGGGAGATGTAGATGGGAGATGGGGGATGTAGATGGGAGATGGGAGATGGAGATGGTAGATGGGAGATGTAGATGGGAGATGGTAGATGTTAGATGGGAGATGGTAGGTGGTAGATGTAGATGGTAGATTGGAGATGGGAGATGTAGATGGGAGATGTAGATGGGTGTGACAGTGCAGTAAACCATAGGCCATGTTTACGTTTACTTTCACCGTTAACGGAAAGGGAAATGGAGGCGAGGCCTATTTAACCAGGTGGAAAGAGGACGTCACCGGGGTATGTTTTGATTCATGAGAAGGAGACCGACGAAAAAGGTTACCATGTGGAGTGGAAGACGGAGGTGCTTGGACTGAGGCTTCCCGTGCACGCCGTCTGATGCGACGTGGAGTCTGGCGATTTCCATAGCGACGCACCTCAAAGACCGGTTGTTGTTGGTGAGCGGTCCACTCTCAACAAGTCCAAGGCCGTTAAACTTCCTTCCTGGAGCCAGGCGGGGTCCATCTACCCTCTCCAGTTTGCGATTCCCTCCGCCAAAATTGGTTAGTGTACCCGACGCCAAGCAATCGCACACTACACTCATTCACACGCTATCAGATACACACGCATTCCATTCACATCTGCACATTTGGTTATTGTTTATCCGTGATTTTGATTGTTTAAGTTGAATGCATTATCGTTGATCTCTGAAGTTTTGCATTTTGTTTGATTTTCTACCCGCGAAATGTGAATCCAATGTTTTTTTCCTTTCTCTTTTGTTATATGAAAAGTTTGGCGTGAATATGGACACGAATCTACCAGTGTGGACGCCCAGCTAGAATATGACCAGTATGACCTGGGATTTCGTTTAGAGCGTTTATGTGATTGTGTGAACACTGTTTTTGAACTATGAAACGTAACTGTCACATTGAGGACTATATATATATACATTTAATTACTGTTTGTTTGGTTTTTTGCTTTTTCGAAATAACTACTTTTTTTATATAATGGCTATGGACACTATGTAATAAATTCCAGTTAAATTGAAGCCCGTTTTGAAATATTTGTTTTTGTGTGTAATCAGTGGTTTTTTGTTTGCTATCTGGGGTTGTTTGATTTTTTTTGTCAGTTTTAGAAAACTGTCTGGCGCCCGAAATTTTTGTAAAAAGAAATAGAATTTAAGTTAGGGAAGCCGCCACCACTGTTACAGAGTGGCACCCAAACAAGGACCTTGAAAACAATTGAGTGTGAATACTTCTGAATGTGACTTACTTGAATTATATTCTTCTGAAAATGTTGGGAAGTTTTTGAACCTCCGGTAAATTGACTTTTCTTGGTTGCCGCACATTTTTGATGAAATCGTAATGAAGAGCAACTTTAATTGAAACCTATTATGTGATTACATGGAAGATTGATTGGTGATCTGTGACTAATTTATCTAATGTTTTTTGATTGACTCGTGGACAATTGTTTTGAGCCACTTGCTTAATGTTTGAACTGTGTGAAATGGAGACTACATTTGTAAAATTAAAATGCAATGTAAATTATATGAAATAACTGACATATACAATACTGATTTGCAACACTTTTTTTGCATCATTTATTGATATCATATTTCTTCTACATAATCATGGCAGAGTACCCTTCCGCACACTCAACCTTTGTCGAAATGGAGGCTCCGGATGTGGCCACTCCTAATTGGCCACCTGTGCACCGTCCAGCTCCTCAAGAATCCTATGTTCCAACCTTCTACCATACGCCCACCCAGTTCAGTCGCATTGTGCAGCCAGGACCACATGTGCAGTTTGTGCCCACACCATTAGGTGGCAGCACTCCAACTCAGCCTTTCCCACAGGAACCAGAACCCATGCAATTATGCACTCCATCACCTGAGATATCATCTCCAGCCGCTGCTTCACCACCACTTTCTTCATCTTCAGGGGTGCAGTATGACCTGCCTAGAACTCTCCCAACACCTGGAAGAGAGATTGGTCAACTCACTGCACGAGCACAAGGTAACTGGGACCAGTTGCATGATTTCATGACCAAACAGGAAAAAGCTGTAACTAAACTCACTAAGGAACTAGCGTCTAATTCGTCCAGCCATGAGAGCCAGATCACTAAACTCGTGGGAAAGATGGACGAAATCAAGCAACAACTCTCCACTACATTATCTGCAAACAAGCAGCAAGCGGAAACTGAGTCAGATCAGACAATTAAAACTATGAAAATTATGATGGCTAAGGAACTCCAAAAGGTAGAGACTACCTTAGTGACAGAAGTGCGCTTCATGGTGCAACAGTTGCAGTCTGAGATTCAACAGGACCTTCAAGTAGTTCAACACCACTTTCAGAAGGATTCTGATCAACTGCTGGAAAAAGTAGTCAATTGATATTACTCACTGACAAATTGTCCACAACCATGAAAGAACAGCAAACTAAAATGGAAGCAAAGTTTGAGAGTCAAGAAAAAAGAATGACTGACCTAAATGGGAAAAGTATTTCTCTTCATAACCCCTTATCTACCTCACCATCACAAGCAACTCATTCAGCAGCCCCTACTACTGTTGTTAAAACTGACCACCTCAAGCTAACATTTCCCGCGTTTGGAAGACCAGCTGATGACCCGGATCCTTTGTTGTACATAACACGATGTCAAGACTTTCTCGCTGTACATCCTCTAATGGACGCTGACATCTTGGCCACCTTCAGGACAGTTTTTTATGGCACTGCGCGTGACTGGTGGGAAGTTGCAAGATCATCTGTTACAACATGGAGTGAGTTTCAGTCTGTTTTTCTTGCTGCTTTTCTAGCTGAGGACTATGAAGATGAGTTGGCTGAACGTGTCCGCTATCGGATTCAAGGCGAAAAGGAGTCCATTAGGGATTTTGCTATTACCTACAGAGCCCTCTGTAAAAGGTGGAAACCAAGTTTAACTGAAGCAGACATAGTTAAGATGATCAATAAAAACGTAAAACCTAACCTCGCTAGTCATCTTCGTAGCCATGTAACCACCGTGGAAGAGTTGGTTCGACTGGGTCACCAACTGGAGAAAGACCATGAACAACAGAAGCAATGTGACAGCCAAGCTGGTTCCAAAACTGGGGTAGCATCACCCAGAGGGATGACTCCTGTCCAACCTACTGTACAATGTTGGCGATGTAGAGGACTTCACGCACCAGGTACATGCCCTCACTTTACTTCTCCAGCTCAATCCACCCAGTCTTCAGGTTATCAGCAACCTAGTAACAAACGGAATTTCCACTCACCCAAGCCGCCTGGCCAACATTCCCACAATTCAGTGACTTCAACAACTATGAAGAATTCTCAAACACCCCCAGGTAAACCCCTTTTACCATTACATCTAGAAGTACATCATCTACTCCTATCAATCCTGTCAGCGTGCCTCAACAGTTAATTGTGCCTGTCAGTGTTGGCTCATGGAAGGAAAAGCCATTGTGGACACAGGTGCAAGCTATACCCTTATCCATGAGTTTCTCTGGAAGAACATTGCTCAATCACCCCATGATCTCCAACCCTGGGCACTCGGACCTTTGTATCTTGCTAACGGTGAAGCAGAGGTTCCTCTTGGATGGTTGAATGTCTCAATTAATCTTCATGATAAAGTATTCACCATACCAGCTGCAGTTCTAGCACCCAAAGCTCTGTCATATTCAGTAGTCCTGGGCCTGGATTTTATCTTCTTTAGTGGTTTACAAATAAGTGTAATCGACAAAAAGTATACCTTCAAATCTACTCCTGATGTGGAATACCCATTCCAACCAGGCTGTGCAAGTGTCCCTGAGAACAGACCCAGAAAAGGAGAGCAACAAGGTAGTACCAACCAGAGTATCTCTCTCTTGAGTTCAATCCCACCCCCTCAACCCAAATGTACCTTCGGCACAGATGACATGGACATCAAAAACTTTATTGACAGTGCAGTGAATGACGCCCACTTACCGGCAGATGGAAAATGCCAGCTACGTCAAGTCCTGGAGGCCAATCCAGAGGTATGTGCGCTCAGACCAGGTCGCACTGATGTTCTCCAACATCGTATTTACCTCACCCAACAAGTACCAATAAAACAACGACCCTATCGCATGTCCCCTGCCAAACAAGCTGTTGTGGAGAAACAACTTGAAGAAATGTTGAGTGCAGGTTTTGTGAAACCTTCTCATTCAGGCTGGGCCTCACCTGTCGTCCTTGTCCCAAAAAAAGATGGGAGTCTCCGGTTTTGTGTAGATTACCGTAAGGTAAATGCTGTTACGGAAAGTGATGCATACCCACTGCCAAACATCGCAGAGATCTTGGAATCCCTTTCTGGAGCTGCTATTTTTTCAACCATTGACCTGAATAGCGGTTACTGGCAGGTGACCATGGACCCTGAAAGTACAGCGAAGACAGCATTTATTACACCATTTGGATTATTTCAGTTTAATGTTATGCCATTTGGATTGAAAAATGCCCCAGCTACCTTCCAAAGATTAATGGAAACGGTTTTGGGTGAACTACGTGGTCACAATTGTTTTGTGTACATAGATGGCATTATCATCTATTCCCCAACTATTGAACAGCACTTCCTTGACATCCAGAGTGTCTTATACAAGCTGGAAAAAGCAGGCCTGACTATCAACCTTAAAAAAAGCAAATTCTGTCTGCAGGAATTAGCGTTCCTAGGCCATGTCGTGAGTATTCAGGGCATCTCCGCTGATTCCAGCAAAGTTGAGGCTATTCGTTCTTACCCAATTCCAAGAAACCTCAAGGAGGTCCAGCGATTCCTTGGTTTAGCCGGATGATACCACAGGTTTGTTCCATACTTTTCACAGATCGCTGAACCTCTCAATGCCCTGAAGAAAAAGGACAGAGTTTTCCAGTGGACACCGCAATGTCAGCAGGCTTTTGAGCAGCTGAAAAGAAGCTTGATGACACCTCCCATTCTGGGACACCCAAATTTACAGCACCCCTTCATTGTCTACACAGATGCTAGTGAGACCGGTCTGGGCGCTGTGTTGACACAGAGGGACCATGGGAAAGAGGAAGTCATAGCTTATGCTAGCAGAGCCTTGAACAAAGCTGAAGTGAATTATTCTGTGACGGAAAAAGAATGTTTGGCAGTAGTTTGGGCTCTGGAGAAGTGGCAGCATTATCTGGAACACAAGTTGTTTACTGTGGTTACGGACCACTCTGCACTGCAATGGGTGATGGGGTCCACCAAGACCTCAAGTCGTTTAATCAGATGGGCCCTGCGACTGCAGAGATTTGATTTCATTGTTGAATACCGGAAGGGAAAGCTAAATGTGGCACCTGACGCTCTCTCTCGAATCCCCATCAGTGTGAGTTGCAATGTGTATGCCAGCCACAAGGAGTCAGAGGTTCTCCCAATCTCTTTGGATAAGATCTGGGAAGAACAACATAAAGACACCGTAATCATGAAAATAATGCAGACCATGGCAGACGGTGATGACAACCTGAAAGAACAATATGAGGTACTGGAAGACAAGCTTTACCGTAAAGTTCACCTGGCTGACCACCAGCTGCATTATCGTGTTTGGGTTCCTAGTAGCCTCATTCAACAGGTACTTCAGCATTATCATGCTGGGCCTTTGAGTGGCCATGGAGGGATATTCAAGACCTATAAGAGAATTCAAGAAGTGGCTTTCTGGCCAGGAATGTGGACTGATGTCAAGCAATGGGTAAAGAGATGTGTAAAATGTCAACAACTTAAGAGTGACAATCGAAAACCTGCTGGCAAAATGCAACACACCACTGTCACTCACCCCATGAAATGTTGGGTGTGGACATAATGGGGCCATTGCCAGGTAGTTCGAACCGAAATGCATATCTCTTAGTGTTCGTTGACTATTTCACTCGCTGGGTTGAGATGTTCCCCATGCGGAATGCCACTGCACAAACAGTTGCTGCCATTTTCAAGAAGGAAATTCTGACCAGGTGGGGTGTGCCTGATTTCCTGCTGTCCGATAGGGGTACACAATTTGTGTCGTCTGTATTTAAGGAGGTCTGTGAAAAATGGAATGTAACTCCTAAACTGACGACTGCATACCATCCTCAGACCAACATGACTGAGAGAGTCAATCGCACACTAAAATACATGATAGCGGCATACCTAGATGAAAATCACAGCAAGTGGGACCAATGTTTACCAGAGTTCAGATTTGCCATCAATTCTGCTGTCCAAGAGACCATCGGAATGACTCCAGCGGAACTGCAACTTGGAAGAAAGCTACAGGGACCAATGGACAAACTTCTCCAATGTAAAAATCTCACTCCTGATGTGCCAGCATACGATGTTGTTCATTGTTTAACCCAGCTTCAATCCAAAGCTATGGAAAACAGCAAAAAAGCTCATGTTAGACAAACAAGAAACTACAACAAACACAGACGGGAACTAACATTTAAAGAAGAAGACCGTGTGTGGATAAGGAACTTTCCACAATCTAGTGCAAAAGCTAAATTCACTGCTAAACTCGCAGGAAATGGAAAGGTCCTTACCGTGTAATAAAACAGCTGGGTCCACTGAATTACCGTGTTGCACTGGAGACTACTGGGGAAGATGTTCGAACAACCCATGTGTGCAATATGAAAATGTGCTACCCGACAGCCGAAGAATTAGAGTCCCAAAGTAAGGAAAAACTCTGGAAAATATTCCAAGACAACTCTGATGGAGAAGAGGAGTTTCAGGGATTTTAACACTCACAAATAAACAACCATGGGTTGTTTTCTTTCAGGGGGGAGAGAGTGTGACAGTGCAGTAAACCATAGGCCATGTTTACGTTTACTTTCACCGTTAACGGAAAGGGAAATGGAGGCGAGGCCTATTTAACCAGGTGGAAAGAGGACGTCACCGGGGTATGTTTTGATTCATGAGAAGGAGACCGGCGAAAAAGGTTACCATGTGGAGTGGAAGACGGAGGTGCTTGGACTGAGGCTTCCGTGCACGCGCCGCCTGATGCGACGTGGAGTCTGGCGATTTCCATAGCGACGCACCTCAAAGACCGGTTGTTGTTGGTGAGCGGTCCACTCTCAACAAGTCCAAGGCCGTTAAACTTCCTTCCTGGAGCCAGGCGGGTCCATCTACCCTCTCCAGTTTGCGATTCCCTCCGCCAAAATTGGTTAGTGTACCCGACGCGCAATCGCACACTACACTCATTCACACGCTATCAGATACGACGCATTCCATTCACATCTGCACATTTGGTTATTGTTTATCCGTGATTTTGATTGTTTAAGTTGAATGCATTATCGTTGATCTCTGAAGTTTTGCATTTTGTTTGATTTTCTACCCGCAAATGTGAATCCAATGTTTTTTCCTTTCTCTTTTGTTATATGAAAAGTTTGGCGTGAATATGGACACGAATCTACCAGTGTGGACGCCCAGCTAGAATATGACCAGTATGACCTGGGATTTCGTTTAGAGCGTTTATGTGATTGTGTGAACACTGTTTTTGAACTATGAAACGTAACTGTCACATTGAGGACTATATATATATACATTTAATTACTGTTTGTTTGGTTTTTGCTTTTTCAAATAACTACTTTTTTATATAATGGCTATGGACACTATGTAATAAATTCCAGTTAAATTGAAGCCCGTTTTGAAATATTTGTTTTTGTGTGTAATCAGTGGTTTTTTGTTTGCTATCTGGGGTTGTTTGATTTTTTTTGTCAGTTTTAGAAAACTGTCTGGCGCCCGAAATTTTTGTAAAAAGAAATAGAATTTAAGTTAGGGAAGCCGACACCACTGTTACATGGGAGATGGGGGATGTAGATGGGAGATTGGAGATGGGAGATGTAGATGGTAGATGGGAGATGGGAGATGGGGGATGTAGATGGGAGATTGGAGATGGTAGATGGTAGATAGGAGATGGTGGATGTAGGTGGTAGATGTAGATGGGAGATGGGAGGTGGTAGATGTACATGGTAGATGGTAGATGGGAGAATGGATATGGTAGATGGTGGATGTAGATGGTAGATTGTAGATGGGAGGTGGGAGATTGTAGATGGGAGATGGTAGATGGGAGATGTAGATGGGAAATGGTAGATGCAGGTGGTAGATGGTAGACTGTAGATGGGAGATGGGATATGGTAGATGGTAGATGGTAGATGTACATGGTAGATGTTAGATGGGAGATGGGAGATGGGACATGGTAGATGGGAGATGTAGATGGTAGATGGGAGATGGTAGATGGTAGATGGTGAATGTAGGTGGTAGATGTAGATGGGAGATGGGGGATGGTAGATGGTAGATGGGAGATGGGAGATGGGAGATGGTAGATGTAGATGGCAGATGGCAGATGGGAGATGGGAGATGGTAGATGGGAGAAGGGAGATGGTGGATGTAGATTGGAGATGGGAGATGGTAGATTGGAGATTGGAGATGGGAAATGGGAGATGGTAGATGGTGGATGTAGGTGGTAAATGAAGATCGTAGATTGGAGATGGTAGATGTAGATGGGAGATGGGAGATGGGAGATGGTAGATGGTAGATGGTAGATGGGAGATGGTAGATGGGAGGTGGGAGATGGTAGATGGGAGATGGTAGATTGTAGATGGGAGATGGGATATGGTAGATGGTGGATGTAGATGGGAGATGGTAGATGTACATGGTAGATGTTAGATGGGAGTTGGGAGATGGTAGATTGGATATGGTAGATGGTGGATGTAGATTGTAGATGGGAGGTGGGAGATGGTAGATTGTAGATGGGAGATGGTAGATTTGAGATGTAGATGGGAAATGGTGGATGCAGGTGGTAGATGTAGATGGTAGATTATAGATGGGATATGGTAGATGGTAGATGGGAGATGGTAGATGGGAGATGGTGAATGTAGGTGGTAGATGTAGATGGGAGATGGGAGATGGTAGACTGGAGATGGGATATGGTAGATGGGAGATGGTGGATGTAGGTGGTAGATGTAGATGTAGATGGTAGATTGTAGATGGGAGAAGGGAGATGGTAGATGGTGGATGTAGGTGGTAGATGAAGATCGTAGATTGTAGATGGTAGATGTAGATGGTAGATGGTAGATGGGAGATGGTAGATGGTAGATTGTAGATGGGAGATGGTGGATTGTAGATGGGAGATGGTAGATGGGAGATGTAGATGGGAGATGGTGGATGTAGATGGGAGATGGGATATGGTAGATGGTGGATGTAGGTGGTAGATGTAGATGGTAGATTGGAGATGGGAGATGGGAGATGTAGATGGGAGATTGGAGATGGTAGATTGGAGATGGTAAATGGTAGATGGTGAATGTAGGTGGTAGATGTAGATGGGAGATGGGAGATGGTAGACTGGAGATGGGAGATGGTAGATGGGAGATGGTGGATGTAGGTGGTAGATGTAGATGTAGATGGTAGATTGTAGATGGGAGAAGGGAGATGGTAGATGGTGGATGTAGGTGGTAGATGAAGATCGTAGATTGTAGATGGTAGATGGGAGATGGTAGATGGTAGATGGGAGATGGTAGATGGTAGATTGTAGATGGGAGATGGTAGATGGTAGATGGGAGATGGTGGATTGTAGATGGGAGATGGTAGATGGGAGATGTAGATGGGAGATGGTGGATGTAGATGGGAGATGGGATATGGTAGATGGTGGATGTAGGTGGTAGATGTAGATGGTAGATTGGAGATGGGAGATGGGAGATGGGAGATGGTAGATGGGAGATATAGATGGGAGATGGGAGATGTAGATGGGAGATGGTAGATGGTCGATGGGAGATGTAGATGGGAGATGGTGGATGTAGGTGGTAGATGTAGATTGTAAATGGGAGATGGAGATGGGAGATGGAGATGGGAGATGGGAGATGGTAGATTGGAGATGGGAGATGGTAGATGGTGAATGTAGATGGGAGATGGGAGATGTAGGTGGTAGATGTAGATGGTAGATTGTAGAAGGGAGATGGTGGATGTAGATGGGAGATGGGAGATGGTAGATTGGAGATTGGAGATGGGAAATGGGAGATGGTAGATGGTGGATGTAGGTGGTAGATGAAGATCGTAGATTGTAGATGGTAGATGTAGATGGGAGATGGTAGATGGTAGATGGGAGATGGTGGATGTAGATGGGAGATGGGATATGGTGGATGTAGGTGGTAGATGTAGATGGGAGATGGGAGATGGGAGATGTAGATGGGAGATGGTGGATGTAGGTGGTAGATGTAGATGGGAGATGGTAGATGGGAGATGGTGGATGTAGGTGGTAGATGTAGATCGTAGATTGGAGATGGTAGATGGGAGATGTAGATGGGAGATGGGAGATGGTAGATGGGAGATGGAGATGGGAGATGGTAGATGGGAGATGGTGGATGTAGGTGGTAGATGTAGATGGGAGATGGTAGATGGGAGATTGTGGATGTAGGTGGTAGATGTAGATCGTAGATTGGAGATGGGAGATGGTAGATTGTAGATGTAGATGGGAGATGGGAGATGGTAGATTGTAGATGGGAGATGGGAGATCGAAGATGGGATATGGTAGATGGTGGATGTAGGTGGTAGATGTAGAATGTAGGTGGTAGATGTAGATGTAGATGGTAGATTGTAGATGGGAGATGGGAGATGGTAGATGGTAGATGGGAGACGGTAGATGGTAGATGGGAGATGGTGGATGTAGATGGGAGATGGGATATGGTAGATGGTGGATGTAGGTCGTAGATGTAGATGGTAGATTGTAGATGGTAGATGTAGATGGGAGATGGGAGATGGGATATGTAGATGGTAGATGGTAGATATAGGATGTAGATGGTAGATGGGAGATGGTACATGGTAGATGGGACATGGTAGATGGGACATGGTAGATGGGAGATGGGAGATGTAGATGGTAGATGGTAGATGGGAGATGGGGGATGTAGATGGGAGATTGGAGATGGTAGATGGTAGATGGTAGATAGGAGATGGTGGATGTAGATGTAGATGGGAGATGGGAGGTGGTAGATGTACATGGTAGATGGTAGATGGGAGAATGGATATGGTAGATGGTTTATGTAGATGGTAGATTGTAGATGGGAGGTGGGAGATTGTAGATGGGAGATGGTAGATGGGAGATGTAGATGGGAAATGGTAGATGCAGGTGGTAGATGGTAGACTGTAGATGGGAGATGGGATATGGTAGATGGTAGATGGTAGATGGTAGATGTACATGGTAGATGTTAGATGTTAGATGGGAGATGGGACATGGTAGATGGGAGATGTAGATGGTAGATGGGAGATGGTAGATGGTAGATGGTGAATGTAGGTGGTAGATGTAGATGGGAGATGGGGGATGGTAGATGGTAGATGGGAGATGGTAGATGTAGATGGCAGATTGCAGATGGGAGATGGGAGATGGTAGATGGGAGAAGGGAGATGGTGGATGTAGATTGGAGATGGGAGATGGTAGATTGGAGATTGGAGATGGGAGATGGGAGATGGTAGATGGTGGATGTAGGTGGTAAATGAAGATCGTAGATTGGAGATGGTAGATGTAGATGGGAGATGGGAGATGGTAGATGGTAGATGGTAGATGGTAGATGGGAGATGGTAGATGGGAGGTGGGAGATGGTAGATGGGAGATGGTAGATTGTAGATGGGAGATGGGATATGGTAGATGGTGGATGTAGATGGGAGATGGTAGATGTACATGGTAGATGTTAGATGGGAGTTGGGAGATGGTAGATTGGATATGGTAGATGGTGGATGTAGATTGTAGATGGGAGGTGGGAGATGGTAGATTGTAGATGGGAGATGTAGATGGGAGATTGGAGATGGTAGATTGGAGATGGTAGATGGTAGATGGTGAATGTAGGTGGTAGATGTAGATGGGAGATGGGAGATGGTAGACTGGAGATGGGAGATGGTAGATGGGAGATGGGAGATGGTGGATGTAGGTGGTAGATGTAGATGTAGATGGTAGATTGTAGATGGGAGAAGGGAGATGGTAGATGGTGGATGTAGGTGGTAGATGAAGATCGTAGATTGTAGATGGTAGATGTAGATGGTAGATGGTAGATGGTAGATGGGAGATGGTAGATTGTAGATGGGAGATGGTAGATGGTAGATGGGAGATGGTGGATTGTAGATGGGAGATGGTAGATGGGAGATGTAGATGGGAGATGGTGGATGTAGATGGGAGATGGGATATGGTAGATGGTGGATGTAGTTGGTAGATGTAGATGGTAGATTGGAGATGGGAGATGGGAGATGGTAGATGGGAGATATAGATGGGAGATGGGAGATGGGAGATGTAGATGGTAGATGGTCGATGGGAGATGTAGATGGGAGATGGTGGATGTAGGTGGTAGATGTAGATTGTAAATGGGAGATGGAGATGGGAGATGGAGATGGGAGATGGTAGATTGGAGATGGGAGATGGTAGATGGTGAATGTAGATGGGAGATGGGAGATGTAGGTGGTAGATGTAGATGGTAGATTGTAGAAGGGAGATGGTGGATGTAGATGGGAGATGGGAGATGGGAGATGGTAGATTGGAGATTGGAGATGGGAAATGGGAGATGGTAGATGGTGGATGTAGGTGGTAGATGAAGATCGTAGATTGTAGATGGTAGATGTAGATGGGAGATGGTAGATGGGAGATGGTGGATGTAGATGGGAGATGGGATATGGTGGATGTAGGTGGTAGATGTAGATGGGAGATGGGAGATGTAGATGGGAGATGGTGGATGTAGGTGGTAGATGTAGATGGGAGATGGTAGATGGGAGATGGTGGATGTAGGTGGTAGATGTAGATCGTAGATTGGAGATGGTAGATGGGAGATGGTAGATGGGAGATGGTAGATGGGAGATGGAGATGGGAGATGGTAGATGGGAGATGGTGGATGTAGGTGGTAGATGTAGATGGGAGATGGTAGATGGGAGATTGTGGATGTAGGTGGTAGATGTAGATCGTAGATTGGAGATGGGAGATGGGAGATGGTAGATTGTAGATGTAGATGGGAGATGGGAGATGGTAGATTGTAGATGGGAGATGGGAGATCGAAGATGGGATATGGTAGATGGTGGATGTAGGTGGTAGATGTAGAATGTAGGTGGTAGATGTAGATGGTAGATTGTAGATGGGAGATGGGAGATGGTAGATGGTAGATGGGAGATGGTAGATGGTAGATGGGAGATGGTGGATGTAGATGGGAGATGGGATATGGTAGATGGTGGATGTAGGTCGTAGATGTAGATGGTAGATTGTAGATGGTAGATGTAGATGGGAGATGGGAGATGGGATATGTAGATGGTAGATGGTAGATATAGGATGTAGATGGTAGATGGGAGATGGTACATGGTAGATGGGACATGGTAGATGGGACATGGTAGATGGTAGATGGGAGATGGGAGATGTAGATGGTAGATGGTAGATGGTATATTGGAGATGGTAGATTGGAGATTGGAGATGGTAGATGGTAGATGGTGAATGTAGGTGGTAGATGTAGATGGGAGATGGGAGATGTAGATGGGAGATGGGAGATGGAGATGGGAGATGGTGGATGTAGGTGGTAGATGTAGGTGGTAGATTGTAGATGGGAGAAGGGAGATGGTGGATGTAGATTGGAGATGGGAGATGGTAGATGGGAGATGGTAGATGGTGGATGTAGGTGGTAGATGAAGATCGTAGATTGTAGATGGTAGATGGTAGATGGTAGATGAGAGATGGTGGATTGTAGATGGGAGATGGTAGATGGGAGATGTAGATGGGAGATGGTGGATTGTAGATGGGAGATGGTAGATGTAGATGGGAGATGGTGGATGTAGATGGGAGATGGGATATGGTAGATGGCGGATGTAGGTGGTAGATGTAGATTGTAGATGGGAGATGGTAGATGGGAGATGGTAGATGGTAGATGGGAGATGGTGGATGTAGATGGGAGATGGGATATGGTAGATGGTGGATGTAGGTCGTAGATGTAGATGGTAGATTGTTGATGGTAGATGGGAGATGTAGATGGGAGATGGGATATGTAGATGGTAGATGGTAGATGGGAGATGGTACATGGTAGATGGGACATGGTAGATGGGAGATGGGACATGTAGATGGTAGATGGTAGATGGTATATTGGAGATGGTAGATTGGAGATGGTAGATGGTAGATGGTGAATGTAGGTGGTAGATGGGAGATGGTAGATGGTAGATGGGAGATGGGAGATGGAGATGGGAGATGGTGGATGTAGGTGGTAGATGTAGGTGGTAGACTGTAGATGGGAGATGGGAGATTGTAGATGGGAGATGGTAGATGGGAGATGGTAGATGGGAGATGGTAGATGGGAGATGGTGGATTGTAGATGGTAGATGGTAGATGGTAGATGGGAGATGGTGGATTGTAGATGGGAGATGGTAGATGGGAGATGTAGATGGGAGATGGTGGATGTAGATGGGAGATGGGATATGGTAGATGGCGGATGTAGATGGTAGATTGGAGATGGGAGATGGGAGATGGTAAATGGGAGATATAGATGGTAGATGGGAGATGTAGATTGTAGATGGGAGATGGTAGATGGGAGATGGTAGATGGGAGATGTAGATGGGAGATGGTGGATGGTAGATGGGAGATGTAGATGGTGGATGTAGGTGGTAGATGTAGATGGTAAATGGTAGATGGGAGAAGGGAGATGTTGGATGTAGATTGGAGATGGGAAATGGGAGATGGTAGATGGTGGATGTAGGTGGTAGATGAAGATCGTAGAATGTAGATGGTAGATGGTAGATGGGAGATGGTAGATGGTAGATTGTAGATGGAGATGTAGATGGTAGATGGGAGATGGTGGATTGTAGATGGGAGATGGTAGATGGTAGATGGGAGATGGGAGATGTAGATGGGAGATGGTGGATGTAGATGGGAGATGGGATATGGTAGATGGTGGATGTAGATGGTGGATGTAGGTGGTAGAGGTAGATGGTAGATGGTAGATTGGAGATGGGAGATTGGAGATGGGAGATGGTAGATGGGAGATATAGATGGGAGATGGGAGATATAGATGGGAGATGGGAGATGTAGATTGTAGATGGGAGATGTAGATGGGAGATTGGAGATGGTAGATGTAGATGGGAGATGGTAGATGGGAGATGGTAGATGGGAGATGGTGGATGTAGGTGGTAGATGTAGATCGTAGATTGTAGATGTAGATGGGAGATGTAGATTGTAGATGGGAGTTGTAGATGGGAGATGGGAGATCGAAGATGGGAGATGGGATATGGTAGATGGTGGATGTAGGTGGTAGATGTAGAATGTAGGTGGTAGATGTAGATGGTAGATTGTAGATGGGAGATGGGAGATGGTAGATGGGAGATGGTAGATGGTAGATGGTAGATGGGAGATGGTGGATGTAGATGGGAGATGGGATATGGTAGATGGTGGATGTAGGTCGTAGATGTAGATGGTACATTGTAGATGGTAGATGGGAGATGGTAGATGGTAGATGGTAGATGTAGGATGTAGATGGGAGATGGGAGATGGTACATGGTAGATGGGTCATGGTAGATGGGAGATGTAGATTGGAGATGGTAGATTGGAGATGGTAGATTGGAGATTGGAGATGGTAGATGGTAGATAGTGAATGTAGGTGGTAGATGTAGATGGGAGATGGGAGATGTAGATGGGAGATGGGAGATGTAGATGGGAGATGGTAGATGGTAGATGGGAGATGGTAGACGGGAGATGGAGATGGGAGATGGGAGATGGTGGATGTAGGTGTTAGATGTAGGTGGTAGATTGTAGATGGGAGAATGGAGATGGTGGATGTAGATTGGAGATGGGAGATGGGAGATGGTAGATGGTGGATGTAGGTGGTAGATGAAGATCGTAGATTGTAGATGGTAGATGGTAGATGTAGATGGGAGATGGGAGATGGTAGATTGTAGATGGGAGATGGGAGATGGGAGATGGGAGATGTAGATGGTAGATGGGAGATGGTGGATTGTAGATGGGAGATGGTAGATGGTAGATGGGAGATGTAGATGGGAGATGGTGGATGTAGATGGGAGATGTAGATGGTAGATTGGAGATGGGATATGGGAGATGGGAGATGGTAAATGGGAGATATAGATGGTAGATGGTAAATGGGAGATGTAGATTGTAGATGGGAGATGGTAGATGGGAGATGTAGATGGGAGATGGTAGATGGGAGATGTAGATGGGAGATGGTGGATGTAGGTGGTAGATGTAGATGGTAGATTGTAGATGGGAGAAGGGAGATGGTGGATGTAGATTGGAGATGGGAAATGGGAGATGGTAGATGGTGGATGTAGGTGGTAGATGAAGATCGTAGAATGTAGATGGTAGATGTAGATGGTAGATGGGAGATCGTAGCTGGTAGATGGTAGATTGTAGATGGGGTATGGTAGATGGGAGATGGGAGATGGTAGATGGGAGATGTAGATGGTAGATGGGAGATGGTGGATTGTAGATGGTAGATGGGAGATGGGAGATGTAGATGGGAGATGGTGGATGTAGATGGGAGATGGGATATGGTAGATGGTGGATGTAGGTGGTAGAGGTAGATGGTAGATTGGAGATGGTAGATTGGAGATGGGAGATGGTAGATGGGAGATATAGATGGGAGATGGGAGATGGGAGATGTAGATTGTAGATGGGAAATGGTAGATGGTAGATGGGAGATGTAGATGGGAGATTGGAGATGGTAGATGGTAGATGGGAGATGGTGGATGTAGATCGTAGATTGTAGATGTAGATGGGAGATGTAGATGGGAGATGGTAGATGGGAGACGGGAGATCGAAGATGGGAGATGGGATATGGTAGATGGTGGATGGTGGATGTAGGTCGTAGATGTAGATGTAGATGGTAGATTGTAGATGGGAGATGGGAGATGTAGATGGGATATGGTAGATGGTGGATGTAGGTCGTAGATGTAGATGTAGATGGTAGATTGTAGATGGGAGATGGGAGATGTAGATGGGAGATGGTGGATGTAGATTGTAGATTGTAGACGGGAGATGGTAGATTGTAGATTGTAGATGGGAGATGGGAGATGTAGATGGGAGATGGTGGATGTAGATGGGAGATGGTGGATGTAGATTGTAGATGGGAGATGGTAGATTGTAGATGGGAGATGGGAGATGGGAGATGGTAGATGTACATGGTAGATGTTAGATGGGAGATGGTAGATTTGAGATGTAGATGGGAAATGGTAGATGGTGGATGCAGGTGGTAGATGTAGATTGTAGATTGTAGATGGGAGATGGTAGATAGTAGATGGTAGATGTACATGGTATATGTTAGATGGGAGATGGTAGATGGGAGATGGGAGATGGTAGATGGGAGATGGGAGATGGTAGATGGGAGATGGTAGATGGGAGATGTAGATGGGAGATGGGAGATGGTAGATGGTAGATGTAGATAGTAGATTGTATATGGGAGAAGGGAGAAGGGAGAAGGGAGATGGTGGATGTAGATTGGAGATGGGAGATGGGAGATGGTAGATGGTAGATGGGAGATGGTAGATGGTAGATGGGAGATGGTGGATGTAGATGGGAGATGGGATATGGTAGATGGTGGATGTAGGTCGTAGATGTAGATGGTAGATTGTAGATGGTAGATGTAGATGGGAGATGGGAGATGGGATATGTAGATGGTAGATGGTAGATATAGGATGTAGATGGTAGATGGGAGATGGTACATGGTAGATGGGACATGGTAGATGGGACATGGTAGATGGGAGATGGGAGATGTAGATGTAGATGGTAGATGGGAGATGTAGATGGGAGATGGGAGATGGGAGATGGTAGATGGTAGATGTAGATAGTAGATTGTATATGGGAGAAGGGAGAAGGGAGAAGGGAGATGGTGGATGTAGATTGGAGATGGGAGATGGGAGATGGTAGATGGTAGATGGGAGATGGTAGATGGTAGATGGGAGATGGTGGATGTAGATGGGAGATGGGATATGGTAGATGGTGGATGTAGGTCGTAGATGTAGATGGTAGATTGTAGATGGTAGATGTAGATGGGAGATGGGAGATGGGATATGTAGATGGTAGATGGTAGATATAGGATGTAGATGGTAGATGGGAGATGGTACATGGTAGATGGGACATGGTAGATGGGACATGGTAGATGGGAGATGGGAGATGTAGATGGTAGATGGTATATTGGAGATGGTAGATTGGAGATTGGAGATGGTAGATGGTAGATGGTGAATGTAGGTGGTAGATGTAGATGGGAGATGGGAGATGTAGATGGGAGATGGGAGATGTAGATTGTAGATGGGAGATGGTAGATGGGAGATGGTAGATGGGAGATGTAGATGGGAGATGGTGGATGGTAGATGGGAGATGTAGATGGTGGATGTAGGTGGTAGATGTAGATGGTAAATGGTAGATGGGAGAAGGGAGATGGTGGATGTAGATTGGAGATGGGAAATGGGAGATGGTAGATGGTGGATGTAGGTGGTAGATGAAGATCGTAGAATGTAGATGGTAGATGGTAGATGGGAGATGGTAGATGGTAGATTGTAGATGGAGATGTAGATGGGAGATGGTGGATTGTAGATGGGAGATGGTAGATGGGAGATGGTAGATGGGAGATGGGAGATGTAGATGGGAGATGGTGGATGTAGATGGGAGATGGGATATGGTAGATGGTGGATGTAGATGGTGGATGTAGGTGGTAGAGGTAGATGGTAGATGGTAGATGGTAGATTGGAGATGGGAGATTGGAGATGGTAGATTGGAGATGGGAGATGGTAGATGGGAGATATAGATGGGAGATGGGAGATGTAGATTGTAGATGGGAGATGTAGATGGGAGATTGGAGATGGTAGATGTAGATGGGAGATGGTAGATGGGAGATGGTAGATGGGAGATGGTGGATGTAGGTGGTAGATGTAGATCGTAGATTGTAGATGTAGATGGGAGATGTAGATTGTGGATGGGAGTTGTAGATGGGAGATGGGAGATCGAAGATGGGAGATGGGATATGGTAGATGGTGGATGTAGGTGGTAGATGTAGAATGTAGGTGGTAGATGTAGATGGTAGATTGTAGATGGGAGATGGGAGATGGTAGATGGGAGATGGTAGATGGTAGATGGTAGATGGGAGATGGTGGATGTAGATGGGAGATGGGATATGGTAGATGGTGGATGTAGGTCGTAGATGTAGATGGTACATTGTAGATGGTAGATGGGAGATGGTAGATGGTAGATGGTAGATGTAGGATGTAGATGGGAGATGGGAGATGGGAGATGGTACATGGTAGATGGGTCATGGTAGATGGGAGATGGGAGATGTAGATTGGAGATGGTAGATTGGAGATGGTAGATTGGAGATTGGAGATGGTAGATGGTAGATAGTGAATGTAGGTGGTAGATGTAGATGGGAGATGGGAGATGGAGATGGGAGATGTAGATGGGAGATGGTAGATGGTAGATGGGAGATGGTAGACGGGAGATGGAGATGGGAGATGGGAGATGGTGGATGTAGGTGGGAGATGGGAGATGGGAGATGGTAGATGGGAGATGTAGATGGTAGATGGGAGATGGTGGATTGTAGATGGGAGATGGTAGATGGTAGATGGGAGATGTAGATGGGAGATGGTGGATGTAGATGGGAGATGTAGATGGTAGATTGGAGATGGGATATGGGAGATGGGAGAAGGTAAATGGGAGATATAGATGGTAGATGGTAGATGGGAGATGTAGATTGTAGATGGGAGATGGTAGATGGGAGATGTAGATGGGAGATGGTAGATGGGAGATGTAGATGGGAGATGGTGGATGTAGGTGGTAGATGTAGATGGTAGATTGTAGATGGGAGAAGGGAGATGGTGGATGTAGATTGGAGATGGGAAATGGGAGATGGTAGATGGTGGATGTAGGTGGTAGATGAAGATCGTAGAATGTAGATGGTAGATGTAGATGGTAGATGGGAGATCGTAGCTGGTAGATGGTAGATTGTAGATGGGGTATGGTAGATGGGAGATGGGAGATGGTAGATGGGAGATGTAGATGGTAGATGGGAGATGGTGGATTGTAGATGGTAGATGGGAGATGGGAGATGTAGATGGGAGATGGTGGATGTAGATGGGAGATGGGATATGGTAGATGGTGGATGTAGGTGGTAGAGGTAGATGGTAGATTGGAGATGGTAGATTGGAGATGGGAGATGGTAGATGGGAGATATAGATGGGAGATGGGAGATGTAGATTGTAGATGGGAAATGGTAGATGGTAGATGGGAGATGTAGATGGGAGATTGGAGATGGTAGATGTAGATGGGAGATGGTAGATGGGAGATGGTGGATGTAGATCGTAGATTGTAGATGTAGATGGGAGATGTAGATGGGAGATGTAGATGAAAGATGGTAGATGGGAGACGGGAGATCGAAGATGGGAGATGGGATATGGTAGATGGTGGATGGTGGATGTAGGTCGTAGATGTAGATGTATATGGTAGATTGTAGATGGGAGATGGGAGATGTAGATGGGATATGGTAGATGGTGGATGGTGGATGTAGGTCGTAGATGTAGATGTAGATGGTAGATTGTAGATGGGAGATGGGAGATGTAGATGGGAGATGGTGGATGTAGATTGTAGATTGTAGACGGGAGATGGTAGATTGTAGATTGTAGATGGGAGATGGGAGATGTAGATGGGAGATGGTGGATGTAGATGGGAGATGGTGGATGTAGATTGTAGATGGGAGATGGTAGATTGTAGATGGGAGATGGGAGATGGTAGATGTACATGGTAGATGTTAGATGGGAGATGGTAGATTTGAGATGTAGATGGGAAATGGTAGATGGTGGATGCAGGTGGTAGATGTAGATTGTAGATTGTAGATGGGAGATGGTAGATAGTAGATGGTAGATGTACATGGTATATGTTAGATGGGAGATGGTAGATGGGAGATGGGAGATGGTAGATGGGAGATGGGAGATGGGAGATGGTAGATGGGACATGGTAGATGGAGATGGTAGATGGGAGATGTAGATGGGAGATGGGAGATGGTAGATGGTAGATGTAGATAGTAGATTGTATATGGGAGAAGGGAGAAGGGAGAAGGGAGATGGTGGATGTAGATTGGAGATGGGAGATGGTAGATTGGAGATTGGAGATGGGAAATGGGAGATGGTAGACGGTAGATGGTGGATGTAGGTGGTAGATGAAGATCGTAGATTGGAGATGGTAGATGGGAGATGGTAGATGGGAGATGGGAGATGGTAGATTGGAGATGGTGGATTGTAGATGGGAGATGGTAGATGGGAGATGGTAGATGGTACATGGGAGATGTAGATGGTAGATGGGAGATGGTGGATGTAGATGGGAGATGGGATATGGTAGATGGTTGATGTAGATGTAGATGGTAGATTGGAGATGGGAGATGGGAGATGGTAGATGGGAGATATAGATGGGAGATATAGATGGGAGATATAGATGGGAGATGGGACATGGGAGATGGGAGATGTAGATTGTAGATGGGAGATGGTAGATGGTAGATGGGAGATGTAGATGGGAGATGGTGGATGTAGGTGGTAGATGTAGATGGTAGATTGTAGATGGGAGATGGTAGATGGAGGTGGTAGATGTAGATCGTAGATTGTAGATGGTAGATGGGAGATGTAGATGGGAGATGGTAGATGGGAGATGTAGATGGGAGATGGGAGATGGGATATGGTAGATGGTGGATGTAGGTCGTAGATGTAGATGGTAGATTGTAGATGGGAGATGGTGGATGTAGATGGTAGATGGGAGATGGTAGATGGGAGATGGTGGATGTAGATGGGATATGGTAGATGGTGGATGTAGGTGGTAGATGTAGATGGTAGATTGTAGATGGGAGATGGTAGATTGGAGATGGTAGATTGGAGATGAGAGATGGGAGATGGGAGATGTAGATGGTAGATGGGAGATGGGATATGTGGATGGTAGATGGTAGATGTAGGATGTAGATGGTAGATGGGAGATGTAGAATTGAGATGGGAGATGGGAGATGTAGATGTAGGTGGTAGATGAAGATCGTAGATGGTAGATGGTAGATGGTAGATGGTGGATTGTAGATGGGAGATGGTAGATGGGAGATGGGAGATGGTGGATGTAGATTGGAGATTGGATATGGTAGATGGTGGATGTAGGTGGTAGATGTAGATGTAGATGGTAGATGGGAGATGGGAGATGGGAGATGGTAGATGGGAGATATAGATGGGAGATGTAGATTGTAGATGGGAGATGGTAGATGGGAGATGTAGATGGGAGATGTAGATGGTATTTGGTAGATGATACATGTTAAATTGTAGATGGTAGATGATACATGTTAAATTGTAGATGGTAGATGATACATCTTAAATGGTAGATGGTAGGTGTTAAATGGTAGATGACAGATGGTAGATGTTAAATGGTAGATGTTAAATGGTAGATGACAGATGGTAGATGTTAAATGGTAGATGTTACATGGTAGGTGGCAGATGGTACATGTTAAATGATAGATGGTAGATGGTACATGGTACATGTTACATTGCAGATGGTAGATGGTACATGTTAAATTGTAGATGGTAGATGGTACATGTTAAATAGTAGATCTTAAATGGTAGATGGTAAATGGAAGATGGAAGATGGTAGATGTAGATGGTAGATGTTAAATGGTAGATGGTAGAAGTTAAATGGTAGATGGTAGATGGTTTACGGTAGATAGTAGATGTTAAATGGTAGACGGTATATGTTAAATGGTAGATGGTGGATGTTAAATGGTGGATGTTAAATGGTAGATGTAGATGGTAGATGATAGATGGTAGATGTTGGATGTAGATGGTAGATGGTAGATGTAAGTGGTAGATTGTAGATGGTGGATGTAGATGGTAGATGGTAAATGGTAGATGGTAGATGGTGGATGTAGATGGTAGATGGTAGATGGTGGATGGTGGATGTAGATGGTAGATGGTGGATTTAGTTGGTAGATGGTGGATGTAGATTGTAGATGGTGGATGTAGATGGTAGATGGTGGACGTAGACAGTAGTCGGTAGATGGTAGATGTGTGATGGTGGATGTAGATGGTGGATGTAGATGGTAGATGTAGATGGTGGATGTAGATGGTAGATGGTGGAGGTAGATGTAGAAGGTAGATGGTAGATGGCGGATGTAGATGGTGGATGTAGATGGTGGATGTAGATGGTAGATTTAGATGTAGACAGTAGACGGTGGATGTAGTAAATTGAACCATTGTTGTCTCGTCATTTGTAGTGAGTTTCAATCAAGGCAGAAGGTGTAAACATCTGGGACAACATCTCCAGACACACATAGACTGGGAGGGAATCTATAGTCGCTCGTCTTGAGTTGCAGCGTTCGTCAGTTCAAGAGTTTAATCAGTTCCAAATGTGTGTGTATGACGTGAGAGAGAGAGAGAGAGAGAGCACTACTATAGACCAGAGCCCTATTCCCTATATAGTGCACTACTTTAGACAAGAGCCCTATTCCCTATATAGTGCACTACTATAGACCAGAGCCCTATTCCCTATATAGTGCACTTCTTCAGACCAGAGCCCTATTCCCTATATAGTGCACTACTTTAGACAAGAGCCCTATTCCCTATATAGTGCACTACTATAGACCAGAGCCCTATTCCCTATATAGTGCACTACTATAGACCAGAGCCCTATTCCCTATATAGTGCACTACTTTAGACCAGAGCCCTATTCCCTATATAGTGCACTACTATAGACCAGAGCCCTATTTCTTATATAATGCACTACTTGGTGAGACACAAGCCAGGTAGAAAATAGCCTGCTCTCTAGAGTTTCCTGCTTGTTGTCAGAGGTCTGTGTGTGTGTCTCAGGATACAGCCTCTGTGTGTGTGTGTGTAAGGGTATGTATGCGTGCCCTGTCCTTCGTCATCCCTGGCCCCCTTGTCCCCCGCCCCACTATGCCCTGTCTGAGGATACGGCCTCAGTTTGTGTGTGTGTGTGTGTGCATACATGCGTGTGTGTGTTTGAGTCTCTGTGTGTTTGTGTGTGTGTGTGACAGAGTGTGTGCGAAGGGGGGTGTTAAGGAAGCACCTGTCCTGAGTGACCACCCGTGCTACTGCGTTTATCTGACCCTGCTCACATCAGGTGGCTTCCTGGTTTGCGTCAGACTCTGCTCCCTGAGGCCTGCCCTGATTGGCAGATGGCAGCTCCGCCTCTTCCTGTCTCAGTGTTCATTGATCTTAAGTGAATTGTTGCTTCCCTGCTTCTGTGTGTGTGTGTGTGTGTGTGTGTTGAGGGGATTGTTACTTCCCTGCTTCTCTGTTTCTAGGGCCTCATAGAGCCTTTAAAAAATTCACCACAATATCATCTAGTCATAAAGACATGCATGAACTTACAGATAACCAGCCCCAA
The DNA here is from genome assembly GCA_030435695.1 of Brachymystax lenok tsinlingensis. Lineage (NCBI taxonomy): Eukaryota > Metazoa > Chordata > Actinopteri > Salmoniformes > Salmonidae > Brachymystax > Brachymystax lenok. Next base: position 33,991,061 of record CM059796.1, read on the forward strand.
TACCCCCAGATAACCAGCCCTAATACCCCCAGATAACCATCCCCAGTACCCCAGATCCCCATAGACGGGCTGTGTGCACCTCAACCTCTACTCTCCTCCTCAGCCTACATGTGTCCCAGCCCAGCGGGAGGCCAGACCTACACCCAGAGACCCAGAGACGCAGGCCAGACCTACACCCAGAGACCCAGAGACGCAGGCCAGACCTACACCCAGAGACGCAGGCCAGACCTACACCCAGAGACGCAGGCCAGACCTACACCCAGAGACGCAGGCCAGACCTACACCCAGAGACCCAGGCCAGACCTACACCCAGAGACCCAGAGACGCAGGCCAGACCTACACCCAGAGACGCAGGCCAGACCTACACACAGAGACCGAGAGACGCAGGCCAGATCTACACCCAGAGACCCAGAGACGCAGGCCAGATCTACACCCAGAGACCCAGAGACGCAGGCCAGATCTACACCCAGAGACCCAGAGACGCAGGCCAGCTCTAAACCCAGAGACCCAGAGACGCAGGCCAGATCTACACCCAGAGACCCAGAGACGCAGGCCAGACCTAGACCCAGAGACGCAGGCCAGATCTACACCCAGAGACCCAGAGACGCAGGCCAGATCTACACCCAGAGACCCACAGACGCAGGCCAGATCTACACCCAGAGACGCAGGCCAGATCTACACCCAGAGACGCAGGCCAGATCTACACCCAGAGACCCAGAGACGCAGGCCAGATCTACACCCAGAGACCCAGAGACGCAGGCCAGATCTACACCCAGAGACCCAGAGACGCAGGCCAGATCTACACCCAGAGACGCAGGCCAGATTGTTGCTTAATGCACCACAGATCCTTTGAGGAATTAAAATACGGTTGCTGCAGTGAAACAGCAAACCGACTTGAACACACCTCTGTCAAGTACATACAGTACGTGCACTTATACACACAAACATGCACGTGCGCTGCATACATACACACACACATCCCCTTTCAAATCAAATCCTCCTCCTGTACCGTGCCCAGGCATCATGTCTATCGTGTGTGTGTGTGTGTTGGAAGTTGTCTAGCGTCTGGTTTCCATTAGCCAGCTAAGTCTCTGAAGCCTGTGAAGCCGGTTCATATCTTGTTAACGTCAGTGTCAGACCCTCTCTGGAGTTCCACGCTTTACACTGGATCTCCAGACCTCCAGGCCTCTAGGGCTACACTCCCTGCCCACCTTCCTGTCCTCTCCCTGGGCCTGAGAGAGTATAGCTTACTCCCTGGAGCTCCAGACCTCCAGGACTCTAGGGCTACACTCCCTGCCTGCCTCCCTGCCCTCTCCCTGGGCCTAACACCCTTCTCTCAAGACAAAATATGTAAGTGCCTTTGAACGGGGCATGGTAGTAGGTGCAAAGCGCACCAGTTTGAGTGTGTCAAGAACTGCAACGCTTTTCACCCCTCAACAGTTTTCTGAGTGTATCAAGAATGGTCGACCACCCAAAGGACATCCAGCCAACTTGACACAACTGTGGGAAGCATTGGAGTCAACATGGGCCAGCATCCCTGTGGAACACTTTCAACACCTTGTAGAGTCCATGTCCTGACATATTGAGGCGTTTCTGAGGACAAAGGGGTGCGCAACTCAATATTAGGAAGGTGTTAGAAAAATATATATAAAAACATTTTCCTGAAAGTATAATTTTTTTGGAAAGGACAACTGTTACTGTAGAGGACTGCTTTTCTGAGGAGAGCCAACATGGCTGACCTGTGACTCCAAAGGCCAATACATAGTAATCAGCAATCCAGGGTTTCTATACATCATTACTCCCTCTGTGCTAGCTCACCCGACCCGTGTTGACCTTGACAATTTGCTGGTTCAATCAGAGGGCCGAATGTGCGTTTCACTAGCTAGTCTGTTTTTTTTTTTTTTTTTGCAAGTGTGATACTGTCTCTGACAGCGTGGAGAGTAATCATGTAGGCTCTGTGCCACAAAATGAGTTACAAAAATCTGGCCAGATCATTTCAAGTCATCAGTCTCAAGTCAAAGTCGAATCCCGAGTCTGAGGCTCTAAGTCCAAGTCAAGCTTCAAGTTATTTTATTTTATATAAAGTCGGGTCGAGTCGAAGTCATGTGACTGGAGTCCACAACTCTGGTATGTATCGACCATGGGTCCTTCAGCAAACGAAAGACAAGTTAATTGTCCACCGAATGTGTTATTGCCCCCCCCTCCCCAAAACAGGAAATATTTTGCACTTTCAACCAACCAATGAACCACACAATAAACATTTACAGTCACAAGGAATATATACATATACCTGCAATACACAGAAACACCCAACAGCACCCTCTCCTCTACGGACTCGCTTTCAGACAAGAGATCTAAAGAGTGTGTCGTGTGGTGGTATGGCCTCTTATCTCTGACTTGGTATGGCCTCTTATCTCTGACTTGGTATGGCCTCTTATCTCTGACTTGGTATGGCCTCTTATCTCTGACTTGGTATGGCCTCATATCTCTGACTTGGTATGGCCTCTTATCTTTGACTTGAAGAACAGAAAAATCTCCTCAAATAAAATCCTCATAGTCATGTCAAATAAAACACACAATGTTTGAGTTGGGCAATATAACATACCGACTTAGGCTAGCTTGGTTGTCTGTTTCCAATCAAAAACAAAGATGGCAAAAAAAAAAAAGATGTTTGTTACTTCACATTTACTTCTCGTAAATGTGACTTCATGTCACGATCTTCGGAACGGACAGACCAAGGCGCAGCGAGGCATCCAGTATACATTCTTTATTTAACCACGTAACTGGGGAAAAATAAACGAATGAAGATCGTAACAAACATAAAATGTCAAAACAACAAATGCTATGAACAAGCAATAACCCACAAACCCCTAGTGCAAACTACAAACATATATATATGGTTCCCAATTAGAGGTAACGACACTCAGCTGCCTCTAATTGGGAACCATTTCCCAAACATAGAAACAGATAACCTAGAACAGAAAAACCCTACACCAAAACAGGAACCAGCCGTGATGGGCTCATTCCGAGCACTGGAACTCTGATGTGGGGAGCAGGAACCGGCCATACTGGACTCCCAAAGCGCACTGGGACTCTGGTGCGAGGAGCCGGAGCCGGCCATACTGGGCTCATGATGCGCACTGGCACTCTGGTGCGGGGAGCAGGAACGGGCCGTACCGGACTCATGACGCGCACTGGGACTCTGGTGCGGGGAGCAGGAACGGGCCGTACTGGACTCATGACGCGCACTGGGACTCTAGTGCGGGAGCAGGAACGGGCCTTACTGGGCTCATGACGCCGCACTGGGACTCTGGTGCGGGAGCAGGAACGGGCCGTACTGGACTCATGACGCGCACTGGGACTCTGGTGCGGGGAGCAGGAACGGGCCGTACTGGACTCCCGAAGCGCACTGGGACTCTGGTGCGAGGAGCAGGAACCGGCCGTACTGGGCTCACGATGCTCACTGGGACTCTGGTGCGGGGAGCAGGAACGGGCCGTGCTGGATCCACGACGGGCACAGGAATCCTGGAGCGTGGGACAGGACGTGCTAGATCCACGACGGGCACAGGAATCCTGGAGCGTGGAGCAGGGACAGGACGTGCTGGGTCCACGACGGGCACAGGAATCTTGGAGCGTGGAGCAGGGACAGGACGTGCTGGGTCCACGACGGGCTCAGGGATCCTGGAGCGTGGAGCAGGGACAGGACGTGCTGGGTCCACAACGGGCATAGGGATCCTGGAGCGTGGAGCAGGGACAGGACGTGCTGGGTCCACAATGGGCACAGGAATCCTGGAGCGTGGAACAGGGACAGGACGTGCTGGACTCTCTAAGCGCACAGGGGCCTGGTGCGCGGAGCCGGAACCGGATGTGCTGGACTCTCTAAGCGCACAGGGGGCCTGGTGCGCGGAGCCGGAACCGGACGTGCTGGACTCTCTAAGCTCACAGGGGGCCTGGTGCGCGGAGCCGGAACAGGACGTGCCGGGATTCTCTAAGCGCACAGGGGGCCTAGTGCGCGGGGCAGGGACTGGACGAACTGGGCTATCTAAGCCTACAGTGGACCTGATGCGTGGAGCCGGTACTTCTCTCCCCGGCTGTTCACTCACCCTTGCCTCATGGATGATGGGAGCTGGAATGTCACCCACTGGGCTGTGGATGCGCAGAGCCGGCACCACTCCTCCAGGCTGCACACTCACCCTCCCCTGACAGATGAGTGGCGCTGGAATCTCTCGCACCGGGCTGTGAACGCGCACTGGAGACACCGTGCGCAAAATTGCATAGCACGGCGTCTTACCAGTGCGACACTCCCTCCGACGCTCCCTCCTGAGAGCACGAGGAGTTGGCTCAGGATTCCATCCTGAACCAGCCAAACTCCCCGTGTGCCCCCCCAAAAAAGCTTTTTGGGGCTGCCTTTCGGGCTTCCTAGCCAGGCGAGTCCCAACATACTTTTCTCTCTCCGGGTTCCATACTCCGTACAAATCCTCGTAATATCGCCGCTCCGCTATCGCTGCTTCCAGCTCCTCTCTTATGGTGGGTTATTCTGTCACGATCTTCGGAACGGACAGACCAAGGCGCAGCGAGGCATCCAGTATACATTCGTAACATCGTAACAACAAACATAACATGTCAAAACAACAAATGCTATGAACAAACAATAACCCACAAACCCCTAGTGCAAACTACAAACATACGTATATATGATTCCCAATTAGAGGTAACGACACTCAGCTGCCTCTAATTGGGAACCATTTCCCCAACATAGAAACAGATAACCTAGAACAGAAAAACCCTACACCAAAACAAAACAAAACACGCCAGCCTGTCTTCTCAGGCCTGGACGTGACACTTCAGTCTGGCATTTCCTCTGTTGTTATCTAGCAGGTGTTTCACCCTAACCCTCGCTTTTCTCATAACATGCCAAGTTTTATAACTGATGGTTGTTGTTTAAATGGTAAAAAAGATACTCCTTAGTTTACTTTAGTTCATAGATTTTTCAGCATTATTATAGTTAATAAAAAACTGTTCTTAAAAACTTACTTTGCTGTTAGAATAAAAAAAAACTATGCAATCTATTGGTGAAAACATGGTGATTACTCAGGTCTGTAGTCCTTTCTTACATTGTTGTTGTTGCTAATCCTACTGGTTACCCACATTCCCCCCATCCACCCACTTCAAATATAACAGACTTCATGACGTGGGGGTAATCTTCTTGTCATTTCCTACTTAATGGCCGACCGTCGTTTGAAACCATTTGTTGTGGTAAATGGCATTTGTCTTCATAGTCTCTCTTTCAAAGAGTGAATGAAAAAAGGAACTCTCCCTCTATCCCTCCTTCCCTCTACTCCTACGTGTTCTTCAGGGCTCCAAGAGGCCATTGGGGTGGAAACAGTCTCATTTAAACTTCTACTGTTTATACCAACGGGGACGAAACTTAAAATGTCAATGATTATTGTGTGTGGAGATTGAGATGGAGAATTGGCCTCATATTGAGATGGAGAATTGGCCTCATATTGAGATGGAGAATTGGGGGTGAATTGATGCTGATCAGAAGTTTGCCAGGTCAAGATATTTTTTGTATTTTTTTTTCACCTTTATTTAACCAGGTAGGCAAGTTGAGAACAAGTTCTCATTTACAACTGCGACCAGGCCAAGATAAAGCAAAGCAGTTCGACACAGAGTTACACATGGAATTAAACAAACATACAGTCAATAATACAGTAGGAAAAAAACAAATCTATATACAATGTGTGCAAATGAGGTAGGATAAGGAACATAAGGCAATAAATAGGCCATGGTGGCAAAGTAACTATAGTATAGCAATTTAACACTGGAATGGTAAATGTGCAGTAGATGAATGTGCAAAGTAAAAATACTGGGGTGCAAAGGAGCAAGATAAATAAATGACTATGGTAGGGGATGAGGTAGTTGGTTGGGCTATGTGCAGTGATCTGTGAGCTGCTCTGACAGCTGGTGCTTGAAACTAGTGAGGGAGATACAGTGGGGCAAAAAAGTACACTGCTCAAAAAAATAAAGGGAACACTTAAACAACACAATGTAACTCCAAGTCAATCACACTTCTGTGAAATCAAACTGTCCACTTAGGAAGCAACACTGATTGACAATAAATTTCACATGCTGTTGTGCAAATGGAATAGACAACAGGTGGAAATTATAGGCAATTAGCAAGACACCCCCAATAAAGGAGTGGTTCTGAAGGTGGTGACCACAGACCACTTCTCAGTTCCTATGCTTCCTGGCTGATGTTTTGGTCACTTTTGAATGCTGGCGGTGCTTTCACTCTAGTGGTAGCATGAGACGGAGTCTACAACCCACACAAGTGGCTCAGGTAGTGCAGCTCATCCAGGATGGCACATCAATGCGAGCTGTGGCAAGAAGGTTTGCTGTGTCTGTCAGCGTAGTGTCCAGAGCATGGAGGCGCTACCAGGAGACAGGCCAGTACATCAGGAGACGTGGAGGAGGCCGTAGGAGGGCAACAACCCAGCAGCAGGACCACTACCTCCGCCTTTGTGCAAGGAGGAGCACTGCCAGAGCCCTGCAAAATGACCTCCATCAGGCCACAAATGTGCATGTGTCTGCTCAAACGGTCAGAAACAGACTCCATGAGGGTGGTATGAGGGCCCAACGTCCACAGGTGGGGGTTGTGCTTACAGCCCAACACCGTGCAGGACGTTTGGCATTTGCCAGAGAACAACAAGATTGGCAAATTCGCCACTGGCGCCCTGTGCTCTTCACAGATGAAAGCAGGTTCACACTGAGCACGTGACAGACGTGACAGAGTCTGGAGACGCCGTGGAGAACGTTCTGCTGCCTGCAACATCCTCCAGCATGACCAGTTTGGCAGTGGGTCAGTCATGGTATGGGGTGGCATTTCTTTGGGGGGCCGCACAGCCCTCCATGTGCTCGCCAGAGGTAGCCTGACTGCCATTAGGTACCGAGATGAGATCCTCAGACCCCTTGTGAGACCATATGCTGGTGCGGTTGGCCCTGGGTTCCTCCTAATGCAAGACAATGCTAGACCTCATGTGGCTGGAGTGTGTCAGCAGTTCCTTCAAGAGGAAGGCATTGATGCTAAGGACTGGCCCGCCCGTTCCCCAGACCTGAATCCAATTGAGCTGTTGTCAGCACATTCAACTATGTAAAGAAAAAAGTATTTAATAAGATTATTTCATTCATTCAGATCTATGATGTGTTATTTTAGTGTTCCCTTTATTTTTTTGAGCAGTGTATTTAGTCAGCCACCAATTGTGCAAGTTCTCTCACTTAAAAAGATGAGAGAGGCCTGTAATTTTCATCATAGGTACACTTCAACTATGACAGACAAAATGAGGAAACAAAATCCAGAAAATCACATTGTAGGATTTCTAATGAATTTATTTGCAAATTATGGTGGAAAATAAGTATTTGGTCACATACAAACAAGCAAGGTTTCTGGCTCTCACAGACCTGTAACTTCTTCTTTAAGAGGCTCCTCGGTCCTCCACTCGTTACCTGTATTAATGGCACCTGTTTGAACTTGTTATCAGTATAAAAGACACCTGTCCACAACCTCAAACAGTCACACTCCAAACTCCACTATGGCCAAAACCAAAGAGCTGTCAAAGGACACCAGAAACAAAATTGTAGACCTGCACCAGGTTGGGAAGACTGAATCTGCAATAGGTACGCAGCTTGGTTTGAAGAAATCAACTGTGGGAGCAATTATTAGGAAATGGAAGACATACAAGACCACTGATAATCTTCCTCAATCTGGGGCTCCACACAAGATCTCACCCCGTGGGGTCAAAATGATCACAAGAACGGTGAGCAAAAATCCCAGAACCACACGGGGGGACCTAGTGAATGACCTGCAGAGAGCTGGGACCAAAGTAACAAAGCCTACCATCAGTAACACACTACGCCGCCAGGGACTCAAATCCTGCAGTGCCAGACGTGTCCCCCTGCTTAAGCCAGTACATGTTCAGGCCCGTCTGAAGTTTGCTGGAGAGCATTTGGATGATCCAGATGAGGATTGGGAGAATGTCATATGGTCAGATGAAACCAAAATAGAACTTTTTGGTAAAAACTCAACTCGTCGTGGTTTGGAGGACAAAGAATGCTGAGTTGCATCCAAAGAACACCATACCTACTGTGAAGCATGGGGGTGGAAACATCATGCTTTGGGGCTGTTTTTCTGCAAAGGGACCAGGACGACTGATCCGTGTAAAGGAAAGAGTAAATGGGGCCATGTATCGTGAGATTTTGAGTGAAAACCTCCTTCCATCAGCAAGGGCATTGAAGATGAAACGTGGCTGGGTCTTTCAGCATGACAATGATCCCAAACACACCGCCCGGGCAAGGAAGGAGTGGCTTCGTAAGAAGCATTTCAAGGTCCTGGAGTGGCCTAGCCAGTCTCCAGATCTCAACCCCATAGAAAATCTTTGGAGGGAGTTGAAAGTCCGTGTTGCCCAGCGACAGCCCCAAAACATCACTGCTCTAGAGGAGATCTGCATGGAGGAATGGGCCAAAATACCAGCAACAGTGTGTGAAAACCTTGTGAAGACTTACAGAAACTGTTTGACCTCTGTCATTGCCAACAAAGGGTATATAACAGTATTGAGATAAACTTTTGTTATTGACCAAATACTTATTTTCCACCATAATTTGCAAATAAATAAATAAAAAATCCTACAATGTGATTTTCTGGATTTCTTTTTCTCATTTCGTCTGTCATAGTTGAAGTGTACCTATGATGAAAATTACAGGCCTCTCTCATCTTTTTAAGTTGGAGAACTTGCACAATTGGTGGCTGACTAAATACTTTTTTGCCCCACTGTATCTTAGAATGTAGGACTGCCGGGGTGTTAAGCATATCCCAGTTTAGGTCACCTAACAGAACGAACTCTGAAGATAGATGGGGGGCAATTAATTAACATATGGAGTCCAGGGCACAGCTGGGAGCTGAGAGCTGAGGTCTATAGCAGGCGGCAACAGCGAGAGACTTATTTCTGGAGAGATTAATTTTTAGAATTAGAAGTTCGAACTGTTTGGGCATAGATCTGGAAAGTATGACAGAACTATGCAGGCTATCTCTGCAATAGATTGCAACTCCTCCCCCTTTGGCAGTTCTATCTTGGCAGAAAATGTTGTAGTTGGGGATGGAAATCTCAGAATTTTTGGTGGCCTTCCGAAGCCAGGATTCAGACACGGCCAGGACATCAGGGTTGGCGGAGTGTGCTAAAGCAGTGAGTAAAACAAACTTAGGGAGGAGGCTTCTGATGTTAACATGCATGAAAACCGAGGCTTTTACGGTTACAGAAGTCAACAAAAGAGAGTGCCTTGGGCCTTGGAATAGGTGTGGTGCTGGGGGCTACAGGGCCTGGGTTTACCTCCACATCACCCGAGGAACAGAGGAGGAGCAGGATGAGGGTACGGCTAAAGGCTATCAGAACAGGACGTCTAGTGCGTTGGGAACAGAGAATAAGATGCCCAAGTGTCCTTTTTGTCTACATCCCAAATGGCACCCTTTTCCCTATACAGTGCACTACTTTTCACAAAGGCCCATACTGTATGTGTCTGTCAAAAAGTAATGGACTATGTAGGGAATAATGGTGCTATCTGGGACGAACGCTTCAAACAGACTCTTCCATCGTCACCATCAGAGGTCTGTGTCTCATTGATAATGACCCAGTGAAGTTTGAATGGTACACACTGCTCACACGACACGGTCTGCTTCAATAGGCCAACCTCTTGAATACAGGGATCTGTGGGAAAATACGCCAGCCTCTTTCCTGTCATTGCATCAGCACACAAAGCTGGGTCCCCGTTTTGTTTGGCTCTAAAGCATATTTCCCTGTGTTGAGTGTCACGTTTGGAGTTGATATGTGAGCGTGCGTGTGTGTGTCTATGTGAATGTGAATGTGAATGTGTGTGTGTGTGTGTGTCAATGTGAATGTGTATGTGTATGTATGTATGTATGTATGTATGTATGTGTGTGTGTATTTGTGTGTGTGTATATGAGTGTTTGTGTGTGTGTGTGTGTGTGCCGCATCAGAGGGACTAGCCTGGTTCCCATGGTTTATCCCCTGAGGGTAGCAGGGTGACATAGTCCAGGGTTTATAGGTAGAAACAGTGCAGCCACTACATCATACAGTACAACTCATGATCGCACACACACACACATGCACGCACAAACACACATACACAGCAGAATACATGACCTACGAACTACCACATCTGGGCTGTGGCTACATGCCAACTACATCCAATATAACACACGTAGAGAACTCACCGTTAAGAAAATATAAGCCATGAACGATGCATCACAACACGTCACAGATCATGTATCAACCTCTATGAACGACACATAATGTAACGTCCACGGAAATATACATGTAAATACAAGGACACATAATGTCCGTTTAATAGACAATTTATTCTCATGATGCGTCCTCAGCAATGTACTGTTTCAATTACTTCCTAATGGTCTCATTGTGTGGAGCAAATATCTCAACTTCAAGATGTTAGAAGTCTGTGTATGTGCACATAAACACGTGCAATCTGGGAAATGTTATGCCCAAGCGTTTCTACTACATGTTCTCATTTGTCAAGGACTGCTCTGCCTTTGATTCATGGGTAATTTGCCAAAGGAAAGTCATTTGGATTGCTCTGTCTACGGAAGACTTTAGAAGACTATCATAGAGACCCGTTGGGTGTTCGGTTAAGTTTTGGGACTTTTTAGGACCAATTTATGAATGTCCCAAGGGGGAACGATCTCCTGAGCCCTCCAAGAGGAACTCACCAGGGATGTATCGTTGTACCCCTTTCTTTTCCACTTTACAAAAAAGGAAAAAAGGTTCCATATAAAACCAAAAAGGGTTCTGTCGCTTTCTTCATGTATGGAACCCCTAAAAGTTCTATATAGAACCCTACGGGTTCTTCTTCACTGAACCAAATACAGAACCCCAAAAAGCTCTGACTCCACACTGAAATACTGAAATAAAAGGAACAGTTAGCTAATTGCCAATGTCAGGCTTGTTCTGTAGGTATATTTGGCATATGCAATGAGAACAATTCATGTTTATTGGTACAAGTTAGCTATCCTGTAAAGTGGCTAATTGAAGTACCTTTTTCCTGTCTAGCTAGCTAGCTAACGTTAGCTAGCTATCTTACAAATGGTGCTCAAATTCTAAAACAACCTTATCTACAGTATCTAGCTTTAATTTACCATATCACTTTTCCTTCATATTTTTAAATTAAATAATCAACTTTGCTTACCTTAATACATGTAAGAATACCATGCTTATTGGTAGGCTATTTGTAAGTTCAACCACTGTCCTCTTGCATCACATGCTGGAATGGCAGTTGGTTTTTTAATTGGAAATGGCAGTTGGTTTTTTGATTGGAAATGGCAGTTGAAATTTGAATTGAACCCCTTTTTTTAGCTAAGAGTGTATCCTTTTATTGAAAACATTATTTCCTCGTGCTTCTAGCTAGCATTTAGTTTGCAACAGCACAGGTTTGTAATGAACTTTGCTGTTTGCCACTCAGACATCTGATAAAACGTTGCAAACTACGAATCCGATCTCCCCCCTGCCATAGTGAGTGAATGTGTAAGACTATACAGCTAGCCATTTTTCTGACCAGGCGAAATCATGTAGCAGCATCAATAATATGGATATACAGTACATTTCTATGCAAAACAGCTAAAACCAATTAAAAGGCAGCTAGTTTGAAGTCCTTTCACAGTTTGACGTGACGGTGTTAGGTTTCATTAGCTGTTGTTGACTAAAATCCACATTACAATTTAGGGTAGGCACAGAACCCTCAAGGTTATTTGCCTTCACTGGGTTTATATATATATATTTAAAAAAAAAAAGGTTTTGTTTTAAAATCTCGTCCAAAGAACCAAAAGGTTTTATATAGAACCCCAAATATATATTTTTTTCTAAGAGTGTAATCAAAGTGAAACTACAGAGTTGGCAACTCTTCCCTCCATTTCTATGACACATTTCACATCAGCTTAAACTCACATTCCTTCTTCACGATCTCTCCTCTGTCATCACAGTGACAGACAGTCAACATCAATCATCACACATAATTCAATTACACCTATTGCCTGTTATTTATGCTCCTATCTGATTAACCTCCTCTCTGATAAATCTCCTATCTGATTAACCTCCTCTCTGATTATCCTCCTCTCTGATTAACCCCCTGTCTGATTAACCTCCTCTCTGATTATCCTCCTCTCTGATTAACCTCTTATCTGATTAACCTCCTCTCTGATTAATCTCCTCTCTGATTATTCTCCTCTCTGATTAACCTCCTCTCTGATTAACCTCCTCTCTGATTAACCTCCTCTCTGATTAACCTCCTCTCTGATTAATCTCCTCTCTGATTAACCTCCTCTCTGATTAACCTCCTCTCTGATTATCCTCCTCTCTGATTATCCTCCTCTCTGATTATCCTCCTCTCTGATTAACCTCCTCTCTGATTAACCTCCTCTCTGATTAACCTCCTCTCTGATTAATCTCCTCTCTGATTAATCTCCTCTCTGATTAATCTCCTCTCTGATTATCCTCCTCTCTGATTATCCTCCTCTCTGATTAACCTCCTCTCTGATTAACCTCCTCTCTGATAAATCTCCTCTCTGATTAACCTCCTCTATGATTAACCTCTTGTCTGAATCACCCCTTTAGATAATGTCAGACTCTTCTTGATAATCTTCTGGCCTGCTGCATTGTCGTGGTGCTGGGATTTCTTATATCTACCTGTAATCTAGACCAACATTTCTGTCTACATAGACGTCAACTGCAATGCAATTTGTTATACTTGCATGTGCAGGAGTATGTCAGTGTAAGTGTCCCAGAATGAAATAGTGCATGTGGGTGTGGCAGTCCAACCCTGTTCCTGGAGAGCTACCCTCCTGTAGGTGTTTCACTCCAACCCCAGTTGTAACTAGCCTGGTTCAGTTTATCAACCAACTAATTACTAGAATCAGGTGTTCTAGATTGTCATTGGAGCGAACATGTACAGGACGGTAGCTCTCCAGGAACAGGGTTGGAGTTAAAACCTACAGGAGGTTAATCAGATAGGAGGTTGTAGTCAGGAACAGGGTTGTAGTTAAAACCTACAGGAGGGTAGCTCTCCAGGAACAGGGTTGGAGTTAAAACCTACAGGACGGTAGCTCTCCAGGAACAGGGTTGGAGTTAAAACCTACAGGACGGTAGCTCTCCAGGAACAGGGTTGGAGTTAAAACCTACAGGACAGTAAATCTCCAGGAACATTATAATTTTTTTAAATCTTTATTTTACTAGGTAAGTCAGTTAAGAACAAATTCTTATTTTCAATGATGGCCTAGGAACAGTGGGTTAACTGCCTGTTCAGGAGCAGAACGAATTTGTACCTTGTCAGCTCGGGGAATTGAACTTTCAGTTACTAGTCCAACGTTCTAGCCACTAGGCTACCCTGCCGGTTATTGTAATGTCTTAGCATGCACCCCAAATGCCACCCTGTTCCCTATTTACAGTGGTCCACTACGTTTGACCAGAATCCTATGGGGCCAGGTCAAAAGTAGTGAACTATATAGGGCGCCATTTGGGAAGCAAATTTATAGTCCCTGAGTGCTGCTCTCTGCAGTCTCTGGCCATAATCAGCCAAAGTCAAAGCGATAAGTCAACTTCCTGTTTCACAGCACTGCTTCTCGTAGGTATTTCACACAGTAACAGGGGTGACAGAGCTGCCTAACGATGCTAGGCGTCAGCTTCGAAGTGCATTTGAGTCAATGCCAAAACGTCACAAAAAAATGGGTACGCTGATTATTTTTTTTCCCCGTTTTTTTTTGGAGGAAAGGAGGTTTCGGCATTCCTAAGGCAGGGAGACTGACAGCTAGTCTGTTGATCGTCTGGATGTTGAGATTTAGACGAGGAGGAGAGGAAGAGAGAGAAAAACATATTGGGCCAAAGAGCAACAAGGGAGGAAACTTAAAAATGTAGAGTGAAGTTTCTCAGACCCCCTACAATTTTTTTTTTTTGTAAATGTGGCCCAACTTTCGCTCCCTGCTTTAAAACTGTGTCAAAGTCCAGATCTACGTCTTAAATGACACTATTCCCTATATAGAGCATTACTTTTGACCAGGGCCCTATTCCCTATATAGTGCATTACTTTTGGCCAGGGCCCATAGGGGGAATGTTCAAACCAAATGTTCAAGGTGTGGTTTCTCACAGATTATATATTAGATAATAAAAAAATAAAATAATAATAATATGACGACATTGGGATAAAAAAAATATAAATATCTCTTTTTATTTGTGCAAGGAACTTTTTATTGTGTGACAATGCTACAAGCGGTGAAATAAGCCGCAACACCATGTACAACATTTCGGCAGCAACAGTTTAGTCCAATAGAACCACCACTATAATAGGCGGTTCTCATATCTATTTTTCCTGGCTGTAGTATTTTTGAAGGCATGGTTTAAGAAACATGAAAATAATTTATCTTGTCCTGGATGAGTACAGTGCAGTAAAGCCCAGCGTGTTTTGAAAAGGGGCCAGGGGCTTGATGGGAAAGGGGGCCAGGGGCTTGGTGGGAAAGCGGGCCAGGTGCTGTTACTGCTCTACCGTTATAGTGTACTGTTACTGCACTCCCATTATACTATAGTGTACTGTTACTGCTCTACAATTATAGGGAACTGTTGATGCTCTACCATTATAGTGAACTGTTACTGCTCTACCATTATAGTGAACTGTTACTGCTCTACCATTATAGTGAACTGTTACTGTTCTACCATTATAGTGAACTGTTACTGCGCTACCATTATAGTGAACTGTTACTGCTCTACCATTATAGTGTACTGTTGTTGCTCTACCATTATAGTGAACTGTTACTGCTCTACCATTATAGTGAACTGTTGTTGCTCTACCATTATAGTGAACTGTTACTGCTCTACCATTATAGTGAACTGTTACTGCGCTACCATTATAGTGAACTGTTACTGCTCTACCATTATAGTGAACTGTTACTGCTCTACCATTATAGTGTACTGTTACTGCTCTACCATTATAGTGAACTGTTACTGCTCTACCATTATAGTGAACTGTTACTGCTCTACCATTATAGTGAACTGTTACTGCTCTACCATTATAGTGAACTGTTACTGCTCTACCATTATAGTGAACTGTTACTGCTCTACCATTATAGTGAACTATTACTGCTCTACCATTATAGTGAACTGTTACTGCTCTACCATTATAGTGAACTATTACTGCTCTACCATTATAGTGTACTGTTACTGCTCTACCATTATAGTGAACTGTTACTGCTCTACCATTATAGTGAACTATTACTGCTCTACCATTATAGTGAACTGTTACTGCTCTACCATTATAGTGAACTGTTACTGCTCTACCATTATAGTGAACTGTTACTGCTCTACCATTATAGTGAACTGTTACTGCTCTACCATTATAGTGAACTGTTGTTGCTCTACCATTATAGTGAACTGTTACTGCTCTACCATTATTGTGAACTGTTACTGCTCTACCATTATAGTGAACTGTTACTGTTCTACCATTATAGTGAACTGTTACTGCTCTACCATTATAGTGAACTGTTACTGCTCTACCATTATAGTGAACTGTTACTGCTCTACCATTATAGTGAACTGTTGCTGCTCTACCATTATACTATAGTGTACTGTTACTGCTCTACCATTATAGTGAACTGTTACTGCTCTACCATTATAGTGAACTGTTACTGCTCTACCATTATAGTGAACTGTTGCTGCTCTACCATTATTGTGAACTGTTGCTGCTCTACCATTATAGTGTACTGTTACTGCTCTACCATTATAGTGAACTGTTACTGCTCTACCATTATAGTGAACTGTTACTGCGCTACCATTATAGTGAACTGTTGCTGCTCTACCATTATAGTGAACTGTTACTGCGCTACCATTATAGTGTACTGTTACTGCTCTACCATTATAGTGAACTGTTACTGCTCTACCATTATAGTGAACTGTTACTGCGCTACCATTATAGTGAACTGTTACTGCTCTACCATTATAGTGAACTGTTACTGCTCTACCATTATAGTGAACTGTTACTGCTCTACCATTATAGTGAACTGTTACTGCTCTACCAGTCTAGTGAACTGTTGCTGATCTACCATTATACAATATTGTACAGCTGGTCATTTTCTTCTATTGCTGAGGGGGAAGCGGAAATCTAACAGAGAAACACTATGGCTAATGGCATTGTAAGCTCCTAAAATGCACTGACGTTATCTTGCAGAAACCATTGCATTGAAACAATCAATTGCTAACACAATGAGAATATATCATTTTTTTTATTGTTACACGGTCATGCTCGCAGGGTTCTATTGAAACCACTGTGTGTCTGTCTGCATCTATCTGTGCCTCTGTGTATGTGTGTGCGCGTGTGCTGTGTTTGTGTCGTGTGCATGTACTCCCAGACCAGGGTCAAATACACAATTCAAATACTTTAAGTAGACAGGTTTCACTGTACAGGACAAAACTAAATCAAGCAAAGCTCAATATGTTACAAATAATTTTGTCCCAATTCTGGTTGGCCTATATGTTGGATTGTCCATCCTGTACAATCCCTGTGGATACAACGTGGAGCTTCAATAACAGAAAGTAATTGGAGTTTTGAAAAGTTCAATAAAAATGTGGTTTTCCTTTTAGCAGGTTTTTATTTTTAGCTTCCCTTTTCCTCCTGAGTACCCGAATATCTAATGTAGAGTATACTGAACCCGAATATCTAATGTAGAATATACTGAACCCGAATATCTAATGTAGAATATACTGAACCCGAATACCTAATGTAGAATATACTGAACCCGAATATCTAATGTAGAGTATACTGAACCCGAATATCTAATGTAGAGTATACTGAACCTGAATATCTAATGTAGAATATACTGAACCCGAATATCTAATGTAGAATATACTGAACCCGAATATCTAATGTAGAGTATACTGAACCCGAATATCTAATGTAGAGTATACTGAACCCGAATATCTAATGTAGAGTATACTGAACCCGAATATCTAATGTAGAGTATACTGAACCCGAATATCTAATGTAGAGTATACTGAACCCGAATATCTAATGTAGAGTATACTGAACCCGAATATCTAATGTAGAATATACTGAACCCGAATATCTAATGTAGAATATACTGAACCCGAATATCTAATGTAGAATATACTGAACCCGAATATCTAATGTAGAATATACTGAACCCGAATATCTAATGTAGAATATACTGAACCCGAATATCTAATGTAGAATATACTGAACCCGAATATCTAATGTAGAATATACTGAACCCGAATCTCTAATGTAGAATATACTGAACCCGAATATCTAATGTAGAATATACTGAACCCGAATATCTAATGTAGAGTATACTGAACCTGAATATCTAATGTAGAATATACTGAACATCTAATGTAGAATATACTGAACCTGAATATCTAATGTAGAATATACTGAACCTGAATATCTAATGTAGAATATACTGAACCTGAATATCTAATGTAGAGTATACTGAACCTGAATATCTAATGTAGAATATACTGAACCTGAATATGTAATGTAGAGTATACTGAACCTGAATATCTAATGTAGAATATACTGAACCTGAATATCTAATGTAGAGTATACTGAACCTGAATATCTAGTAGAATATTCTGAACCTGAATATCTAATGTAGAATATACTGAACCTGAATATCTAATGTAGAATATACTGAACCTGAATATCTAATATAGAATATACTAAACCTGAATATCTAATGTAGAATATACTGAACCCGAATATCTAATGTAGAATATACTGAACCTGAATATCTAATGTAGAATATACTGAACCTGAATATCTAGTAGAATATACTGAACCTGAATATCTAGTAGAATATACTGAACCTGAATATCTAATGTAGAATATACTGAACCTGAATATCTAATGTAGAATATACTGAACCTGAATATCTAATGTAGAATATACTGAACCTGAATATCTAGTAGAATATACTGAACCTGAATATCTAGTAGAATATACTGAACCCGAATATCTAGTAGATTATACTGAACCTGAATATCTAGTGTAAAATATACTGAGTCTGAATATCTAGTGTAGAATATACTGAGCTTGAATAGCTAGTAGAATGTACTGAGCCTGAATATATGTATTGTGGTTGTTGTGGATGGCTGTTCACAAATTTGTATGTGTATTTAAACCCAATAATGGTTGAATTCAATAAGTTTAAGCTGCCTATCAAACATTGTTTTTGCGGCCAGTGGACAGCCAGTAAAAAATGCGCTCCTGCAACAGCTGCATAGTGAGGATCCCAGCCTACGGAATAAAAGTGGGGTTTTTATTGCTCAGTCTAATTCATGTTAATGGACACATGCTCAAACTCACACACTTCTGATTGCCACTTTAAGTCTATCTGTAGTTGCTACATCAAATGTTGGACTTATAAATGATATATATTAATGTAAAGATATGATTTAATTGTATTATTATATGTAGTAGAAAGCGATGGGTTAGAAGAAGCCAACATAACCAACCCATAAAGTAAAATGTAACATCTATATAGAGTACCAGTCCAAAGTTTAGATACACCTACTCATTCAAGGGGTTTTCTTTATTTTGACTATTTTATACATTGTAGAATAACAGTAAAGGCATCAAAACTATGAAATAACACATATGGAATCATGTAGTAACCAAAAAAGCGTAGAACAAATAGTGGTAATATTTCATTCAGTACAGAAATGTGTAGGCGGCTTAATTTACCCTGTACCGCAGCTCAATAGTTGTTGCCAGTGACCTTTGTTATGTTTTCAAAACTGGGTTACACAACATCCTGAAATATATGTAGATATTTTTTTGTTGGAAATAATACTATATTTCCCTTGACGTAGTGATGCCCACTCTCCTCTATAGGAGACCTACTGAACACTATGCATGAACTAGCGAAGGTTTGAGGTCTGGTCTAACTGTTCAAAGGTGCATTTGTGGATGTTTTTCTCCTCATCTCGTCTTTTTAAATACAGGCTGTAAAGCCACGAACCTACTCTTTAGTTTCTGTGTAGAGCTATTTGTAACCATTTTTTAAAAAGGCTTCCTCCACTTGTTATTACCTACAGCCTGTAACCAACGTTTCCATTACATCTTCTTCTCTTTCACTGGCTTACCTAACGAGGTAGCGTTGGGAGCTGACTGAGGATGTGCCAGAACAGAGCTACGAAGTACAGCTGACCCGTACCTCTTAGGTCATACAGACCAACATGATTACTATACAGACCAACAGGATCACTATACAGACCAACATGATTACTATACAGACCAACAGGATTACTATACAGACCAACAGGATCACTATACAGACCAACAAGATTACTATACAGACCAACAGGATTACTACACAGACCAACAGGATCACTATACAGACCAACAGGATCACTATACAGACCAACAGGAACCCTATAGAGACAAACAGGATTACTACACAGACCAACAGGATCACTTTACATACCAACATGATTACTATACAAACCAACAGGATTACTATACAGACCAACAAGATTACTATACAAACCAACAGGAACCCTATAGAGACAAACAGGATCACTATACAGACCAACATGATTACTATACAGACCAACAGGATTACTATACAGACCAACAGGATTACTATACAGACCAACAGGATTACTATACAGACCAACAGGATCACTATACAGACCAACATGAATACTATACAGACCAACAGGAACCCTATAGAGACAAACAGGATCACTATACAGACCAACAGGATTACTATACAGACCAACAGGATCACTATACACACCAACAGGATTACTATATAGACCAACAGGATCACTATACAGACCAACAGGATCACTATATAGACCAACAGGATTACTATACAGACCAACATGATCACTATACAGACCAACAGGATCACTCTACACACCAATTAGATTACTATAAAGACCAACAGGATCACTATTCAGACAACATAATTACTATACAGACCAACAAGATCACTATACAAACCAACATGATTACTATACAGACCAACAGGATCACTATTCAGACAACATAATTACTATACAGACCAACAAGATCACTATACAAACCAACATGATTACTATACAGACCAACAGGATCACTATACAGACCAACAGGATTACTATACAGACCAACAGGATCACTATACACACCAACAGGATCACCATACAGACCAACAGGACACAGACAAAGACATCAGTTAAAGAAAATGTCTAGGATGGGTCCTAATGGCATGCTATTACCACCGAGTGGACAAAACATGCTCTTTCCATGACATAGAATCCAGGTGAATGCAGGTGAAAGCTGTGATACCTTATTGTTGTCACTTGTTATATCTGCTCAAATCAGTGTAGATGAAGGGAAGGAGACAGGTTGAAGAAGGAATTTTAAGCCTTGAGACAATCGAGACATGAACTGTGAATGTGTGCCATTCAGAGGGTGAATGGGCAAGACAAAATATTTAAGTGCCTTTGAACAGCGTATGGTAGTAGGTTCCAGGCACACCAGTTTGTGTCAAGAACTGCAAAGCTCCGGGTGTTTCACGCTCAACAGTTTCCTGTGTCTATCAAGAATGGTCGACCACCGAAAGGACATCCAGCCAACTTGACACAACGGTGGGAAGCATTGGAGTCAACATGGGCCAGCATCCCTGTGGAACGCTTTCTACACCTTGTGGTGTCCATGCCCCGATGATTTGAGCCTGTTCTGAGGGCAAAAGGTGGTGCAACTCAATATTAGGAAGGTGTTCTTAATGTTTTGTATTGTCAACGTTTAGTCGATTGCGTTTGACCAGGGGCCATAGGCAGTAGGTTGCCATTTGGGATGCAACCCTGCTGCGTTTCCTGTAGGCGCCAAAGTTCCCCGGGCGCCGAAGACGTGGAAGTCGATTAAGGCAGCCCCCCGCACCTCTCTGATTCAGAGGGGTTGGGTTAAATGCGGAAGACACATTTCGGTTGAAGGCATTCGGTTGTACAACTGACTAATAATGGTGACTTTGACTTTGACTTTGACTAGAAGTCCCACTATTCAGCTTACTCCACAATGCATCATGACTGCAGTAAATCCATTAGAAACTGGTTTTATTAGCCCGTAGGGCATCGTTTGAGGTGGATAGCTGCACTCTAAATGCCGGAGGTATTACCTGGGGTTGTTACAGTACCAGTGCTGGGTTTGTGATATAGTATGTTCTACCTAATAATCATATCAAATCAAAGTGTATTTGTCACGTGCGCCGAATACAACAGGTGTAGAGTGAAATGCTTACTTACGAAAAAAGCCCATGTACATCGACCATTGGGTTGAAGTTGGTATTGTGTATTACTAGACCTGAACAAAGATTGTGCTCGGGAACTGCAATCATGAGTTCTTCTTGGCTGTTGTAACACCTTCTCTTCAGGCTGTATCCAGGCTGTATCACATCCAGCCGGGATTGGGAGTCCCACAGGGCGGCACACAATTGACACAGCATTGTCAGGGTTTGGCCGGGGTAGGCCGTCATTGTAAATAAGAATTTGTTTCTTAACTGACTTGCCTAGTTAAATAAAGGTTAAATAAAATTATTAATTAAATGTAATGAAGTGTTTGAAAATTCAACTGTTAATTGAAAGAGGGTTGTGGGAAGTCACATGTGAAAATTCATGTGAAATAGTTTGAAAACATTCCACTGGGCACCCCACGTCATTTCAACATGGATACTTGGGTAATGTTTGTTTGAGACGTTGATCAGTTAGATTACAACCTACCGTATATTCAGCCACCAATGTGTTTTCACTATGCTTTTAACCATATACAACCATCTAAAAGCTTCTACATCTGCATTGCTTGCAGTTTGGGGTTTTAGGCTGGGTTTCAATATATCACTTTGTGACAACTGCTGATGTAAAAATAACTTTATAAATACATTTGATTTGATTTTGATTTGAAACAAATTCCAACGGAAAAACAGTTAAGATTAAATGGTGCAAGTGATCAATGCTGTTTGAGATTCTTCTCAGATTATTACAGAAATTGAGAAGATCTCCACAGACCTGCAATGACCTATGCATGATATCTTAAGCATGGACGATTTATATCATAACATAAGAAGACATTTACCATACGGAACCCTGCTGATTCGTCTTCTGAGCCAGAACAGAAGCTAGCCAGCTAACTAGCTACTAGCTAGTAGTCAGCTAGCCACTGCTAGTGGTCATCAGCTACCTCTAGCACGGACAATTCTCGCCAGTTTACACAGTGCAACTCAAACCAAAGCAAATCAGACTTATTTTTCTCCACATCTTCAGATTTCCTACCGCAAGCCCTTGACCTTTTTTCACCTGGATCATCACAGCTAGCTAGCTGCTACCTGGGTGGCCACTCCTGGCTAACATCTTTGTCCCGAAGCAAGAACCAATTAGCCTGGAGCCAGCCTGCTAAGCCCATCTGCTAGTCCCATCTCCCGGCTAGCCGTAGAGGTCCATCAGCCACTCCTTGGGCTTCAATACCTATTTTGCCAACCGGTCCGGACCCCCGCCGACCCATCACGACTGGACCTTCGACGTGATTCGACTGAGGGGTTCTTTCTCAACTGGCTCCGCCATCGCAACTTCCCCCACATGCCCATATTCTAGCATGCTAGCCGCGGCCTGCTAGCTGTCCAGAGCACATCGGACTGTTAGCTTAAGAGGCCCATCGGACAAGTTCTTTGGCCACTATACCTATTTTGCCAATTGGCCTGGTTTACCACACGGAGCCCTGCTCTCCGAATGCCGATGGAACAACACGAGGGGGCAAAAACAGACATGACGTCCCTCATGACGTCCCTCCAAGGCCCTTCTGCTAGCTATTTGCCCCGGCCCTTAGTTAACACTTTAGTCCCACATCCCACACATGCGGAGACATCACCTGGTTTAAACAATATTTCTGAAGACAATATCGCTTTCATCGTCACTCTATGCACAGGTTTACCCACACTGTATTCACGTCCTACCATACCTTTGTCTGTACATTTCGCCTTGATTCTATTCTACCGTACCCAGAAATCTGGTCCTTTCACTATCTGGTCCGAAAATACTAGACGACCAGTTATTTTAGCCTTTAGCCGTACCCTTATCCTACTCCTCCTCTGTTCCTCTGGTGATGTGGAGGTTAATCCAGGCCCTGCAGTGCCTAGCTCCACTCCCACTCCCCAGGCGCTATCATTTGTTGACTTCTGTAACCGTAAAAGCCTTGGTTTCATGCATGTTAACATTAGAAGCCTCCTCCCTAAGTTTGTTTTATTCACTGCCCTAGCATACTCTGCTAACCCGGATGTCCTAGCCGTGTCTGAATCCTGGCTTAGAAAGACCACCAAAAACCCTGAAATTTCCATCCCTAACTATAACATTTTCCCGACAAGATAGAACTGCCAAAGGGGGCGCTGTTGCAATCTACTGCAGAGATAGCCTACAGAGTTCTGTCTTACTATCCAGATCTGTACCCAAACAATTCAAGCTTCTACTTTTAAAAATCCACCTTTCCCGAAACAAGTCTCTCATCGTTGCCGCTTGCTACAGACCCTCTGCCTCCAGCTGTGCCCTTGACACCATATGTGAACTGATCGCCCCCATCTATCTTCTGAGTTCGTGCTGCTAGGTGACCTAAACTGGGACATGCTTAACCATCTCTCAAAAATGTTCTGGGACACTGTAAAGTCCATGGAGAATAAGAGCACCTCCTCCCAGCTGCCCACTGCACTGAGGTTAGGAAATACTGTCACCACCGACAAATCCACTATAATTGAGAACTTCAATAAGCATTTTTCTACAGCTGGCCATGCATTCCACCTGGCTACCCCTACCCCTGTCAACAGCCCTGCACTCCCCACAGCATCTCGCCCAAGCCTTCCCCATTTCTCATTTACAAAAATCCAGATAGCTGATGTTCTGAAAGAGCTGCAAAATCTTGACCCGTACAAATCAGCCGGGCTACACAATCTGGACCCTCTCTTTGATCTGCTGAAATTGTTGCAACCCCTATTACATGCCTGTTCAACCTCTCTTTCGTATCATCTGAGATTCCCAAAGATTGGAAAGCTGCCGCGGTCATCCCCCTCTTTAAAGGGGGTGATACTTTAGACGTAAACTGCTACAGACCTTTATCTATCCTACTCTGCCTTTTGAAGGTTTTCGAAAGCCAAGTTAACAAACAGATTACCGACCATTTCGAATCCCACCGTACCTTCTCCGCTATGCAATCTGGTTTCAGAGCTGGTCATGGGTGCACCTCAGCCAAACTCAAGGTCCAAAACGATATCATAACCACCATCGATAAGAGACATTACTATGCAGCCGTATTCATTGACCTGGCCAAGGCTTTCGACTCTGTCAATCACCACATTCTTATTGGCAGACTCAACAGCCTTGGTTTCACAAATGATTGCCTCGCCTGGTTCACCAACTACATCTGATAGAGTTCAGTGTGTCAAATCGGAGGTCCTGTTGTCCGTTCCTCTGGCAGTCTCTATGGGGGTGCCACAGGGTTCAATTCTCAGGCCGACTCTCTTCTCTGTATACATCAATGATGTCGCTCTTGCTGCCGGTGATTCTCTGATCGACACCATTCTGTATACTTCTGGCCCTTCTTTGGACACTGTGTTAACTAACCTCCAGACGAGCTTTAATGCCATACAATTCTCCTTCCGTGGCATCCAACTGCTCTTAAATGTAAGTAAAACTAAATGCATGCATCACTGCCAGTACCTGCCCGCCCGTCCAGCATCACTCCTCTGGACGGTTCTGACTTAGAATATGTGGACAACTTTAAATGCCTAGGTGTCTGGCTAGACTGTAAACTCTCCTTCCAGACTCACATTAAATATCTCCAATCCAAAATGAAATCTAGAATTGGCTTCCTATTTCGCAACAAAGCATCCTTCACTCATTCTGCCAAACATACCCTCTTAAACTGACCATCCTACCAATCCTCGATTTTGGCAATGTCATTTATAAAATAGCCTCCAACACTCTACTCAACAAATTGGATGCAGTCTATCACATTGCCATCCGTTTTGTCACCAAATCCACATATCTACCCACCACTGCGACCTGTACGCTCTCGTTGGCTGGCCCTCGCTTCATACTCGTCGCCAATCCCACTGGCTCCAGGTCATCTACAAGTCTTTGCTAGGTAAAGCCCCGCTCTCAGCTCACTGGTCACCATAGCAACACCCACCCGTAGCACGCGCTCCAGCCGTTATATCTCACTGGTCACCCCCAAAGCCAATTCCTCCTTTGGCCGCCTTTCCTTCCAGTTCTTTGCTGCCAATGACTGGAACGAACCACAAAAATCGCTGAAGCTGGAGACTCATATCTCCCTCACTAGCTTTAAGCACCAGCTGTCAGTGCAGCTCACAGATCTCTGCACCTGCACATAGCCCATCTGTAAACAGTCCATCCTACTACCTCATTCCCATACTGTATTTATTTATTTATTTATTTATCTTGCTCCTTTGCTCCCCAGTAACTTGCACATCTACCATCCCAGTGTTTAATTGCTATATTGTAATTACCTCGCCACCATGGCCTATTTATTGCCCTACCTCCCTTATCTTACCTCATTTGCACTCACTTTGCACAGACTTGATTTTTTTCATTATTTAAATTCGACTGTATTATTGGCTGTATGGCTGTGTATTCCATGTGTAACTCTTTGTTGTTGTATGTATCAAACTGCTGTCTTTTATCTTGGCCAGGTCGCAGTTGTAAATGAGAACTTGTTCTCAACTAGCCTACCTGGTTAAATAAAGGTTAAATAATAAAAAATAAAAAAAAACATTTATACTGACGGTATCCTCAAAATGTGGCCAAGGATGTGTTACTCATTTTCAGGTTTAACGTTCCAGTTTGTAATATTGTCTTAACTTTAGAAGGCTATTTACTTGTACTATCAAATACATTTTTATTTGTCACAATTCGCCGAATACAACAGGTGTAGTCCTTAACGTGAAATTGTTACTTACAAACCCTTAACCAACACAATAAAATAACAATAACCAGGCTATATACAGGGGTTACGGGTACCGAGCCAATGTGCGCGGGGTTACAGGTTAGTCAAGGTAATTTGTAAGGGGTCAATGTAAATTGTCCAGGTGGCCATTATTAATTGTTCAGCATTCTTACGGCTTGGGGGTAGAAGCTGTTAAGGAACCTTTTGGACCTAGACTTGGCGCTCTGGTACCGCTTGCAGTGTAAAAGCAGAGAGAACTGGAGTCTGGAGTCTTTGACATGATTTTGGGCCTTCCTATAGTATAAAGTTCCTGGATGGCAGGAACTTTGGCCCCAGTGATGTACTGGGCTGTAAGCGCTACCCTCTGTAGCGCCTTGCGGTCGGATGCCTAGCAGTTGCCATTTCAGGCGGTGATGCAACCGGTCAGGATGCTCTCGATGGTGCATCTGTAGAACTTTTTGAGGATCTGGGGACCCATGCAAAATCTTTTCAGTCTCCTATGGGGGAAAAGGCTTTGTCGTGCACTCTTCACCACTTTCTTGGTGTGTTAAGACCATGTTTGGTTGTCAACGCCAATGGACAGAGGTTCCTGATGATAAGCTCCGGGCCTGCCTGTCTGACTGATGGTTCTCCCTCCTTGGCTGTACCATCGACACCATCTCCACTCAACCTACTCCTGTACTGAAATACATCATTATGTAGATTCTAGAAGACCATCTCCCATCAACGACATCATTATCTCGATTCTAGAAGAACATCTCCAATCAACAACATAATTATCTAGATTCTAGAAGAACATCTCCAATCAACAACATCATCTAGATTCTAGAAGACCATCGTCCATCAATGACATCATTATCTAGATTCTAGAAGAACATCTCCCATCCACGACATCATTATCTAGATTCTAGAAGAACATCTCCCATGAACGACATCATTATCTAGATTCTAGAAGACCATCAATGACATCTTTATCTAGATTCTAGAAGAACATCTCCCAACAATGACATCATTATCTAGATTCTAGAAGAACATCTCCCATCAACAACATCATTATCTAGATTCTAGAAGACCATCTCCCACCAATGACATCATTATCTAGATTCTTGAAGACCATCTCCCATCAACAACATCATTATCTAGATTCTAGATGACCATCTCCCATCAACAACATCATTATCTAGATTCTAGATGACCATCTCCCATCAACGACATCATTATCTAGATTCTAGAAGACCATCTCCCATCAACGACATCATTATCTAGATTCTAGAAGACCATCTCCCATCAACGACATCATTATCTAGATTCTAGATGACCATCTCCCATCAACGACATCATTATCTAGATTCTAGAAGACCATCTCCCATCAACGACATCATTATCTAGATTCTAGAAGACCATTTCCCATCAACTGCCAGCTCCCTGAATTTGTTTTTGTTCGTTTTAATAAAAGGAAGTTTGAGATTCTGTATGAAAAGCACTATATAAAATAATTACATATATTATTATTATTATTATTATTATTATTATTAAATACCAACATTCGAAGGAGATGTATCTTCTGCTTGGATAGTTCCAATCTTGGACAGTTCCATCTGTCCCTCTCAGTCTGGCTTTAATACCAGTTTGTCTACAGATTAATAATTGATATGTTGCATTCACGTCTCCATTTCAACCAAATCTAAGTTAAAGAATAGCACTAAAACAAAGCAGCGAGCAGTTAGCGGACAGACATTCACTTTCTCTTCTTTCTGGAACAGACCAGCCAGTATCTCATCAGTGGTTTTCCACAGGTCATGACCTCAGAAAATGAGAAACACTCAAAACATACGTCATCCTGTTTCCAAACAGTGTATGATTACCGTCTTTCCATGAATGGAATAAACCCGACTGCTTTTTCTCTCGTCTTTCTCAGGAGCTTTCCTTCTCTTTCCGAGGGAGGGAGGTCTTTGGTTTTCAGAAGTGGGTGACTAGATAGAACGCAAATAATGGTATAGTGAAAAATAAGAAAAGCAAAGGGTTAACAGAGATGATATTCTAGGTTCGGATGTAACTGAGGCTGACAGGTTGTGTGGGTATGCTGGGCCGAGCAGGGCAGCTGTATCCGCTTGGAGGCAGTTTGGAGTTGTAGGCAGTATTCCAAATGGCACTCTATTCCCTATATTGTGCACATATTTTGATCAGGGCCAATAGGGTTCTCTTCAAAAGTAGTGCACTATAATAGGAATATGGTGCCACTTGGGACACACATGTAGTTCAGTTACATTACATCTGTCTCCACCTGTAACCAATAAGAGTTTTGATGAGGGCACCACAACACAAACAAGCCATGATCAAAGCCAGCACAGCACAGCTCTGCTCTACACACACACACAGACAGACAGACAGACAGAGAGACACACAGACACACAGACAGACACACAGAGACACCAGACACACACAGACACACACACTCTCGCTCACAGCCACTGGGACTCATACTGACACTGATTGGAGGGGACATTTACGTAAAGCAGATTTAACAGCGACTCTGTATGTCCACCATGATTGTACTTTTATCTCCAGGGTGTTATTGTTGTTTTGACACTATGTTGTTTCGTTCCACGATAGAGATCTGGCATTTATGTTTTGGGTGGGGTGAGATGTTTGTTTGTGTGTGTGTGTGTGTGTGTGTGTGTGTGTGTGTGTGTGTGTGATTGTGCGTGTGTGTGCATCTTGTACCTTTCAATTTGGGTGTTCTTCACTGGCTCAGATAAACCCATACTGATATCAGAGAGATACATGTTGTTGTCAGATAAACCCATACTGATATCAGAGAGATTCATGTTGTTGTCAGATAAACCCATACTGATATCAGAGAGATACATGTT